>WNYF01000135.1:0-82310 GCA_021396225.1 Sporothrix inflata | reverse complement strand
ACGTTATCGCCGTCTCTGAAGGCCCGTACAGGTCCCCAACGAAGCGCAGCCGCACAGCTGTAGAGACACCTCCGGTCGCGTTCACTACGCCGACCTGCCACGACACCGCGCCCGCCACTACTATACGCGCCGTCCCGCCGACCTTCACCCCACTCACTACGAGCGTCCCGGAGGACGTCGTTAAAATCTGCGGCATCTCAGACGGTCACGCCGACGCCCTCACCACTGCACTCGCCATCGTGTATAAGGCCGACCTTGACACGGGCATGGCCGCCGACATAATCCTATAAAAGCTCTTTTATACCGTCACCTCGTAAGCACTCCGCGCCGTCCGCGCCGTAAAGGCGCCGCCGCCACCTACTGCCGAAACGACTACCACCGCCGAAGCCGCTACCACTACTACCGCGGCCGCCAGCCCGACGCCGACATATGCCTCACGCGCCGCCTCCTAAACCACCCCCCTGCAACAACAAACAAATCGCTCCCACAGTAACGCCAGCCCTGCCCCGGCAACGAAACCACCACTACGCGAAGAGGTTATCCTCCATACTAGCCGTATGACGTCACCTCCCTCGTGCGAGACTATTATCAACGCCGTTAAAGCCGCCGCTGGTAAGCGCGTACAGGCCGTCGCCGTACGACAACTCCCAAGCGGCGATACCGCCGTCGTCTTCCCAGGCGGGACAGACCGGTGGTTCGTAAAACACACATCTTGGGCCGACGGCCTTAACACAGACATTACGATTACAGGCCCGAAGGTGGTCCTCCACAACGTACCGGCCGACACCCTTCTTCACGAACCCCACAATCTACGCACAAGACTCAACGCACCTTGCCTTATTTTACAGACACGTCCTATGATCCGTAGGGACGGCCCAACGGCCCGCTTCGGTAGCCTCTGCCTCACCGTCACTACAGACGCCGACGCCGCCCTTCTTATACGAGAGGGCGTTATCCTCGGCTACCAGCTCTTCCGTGCTTCCCCGTACCGGAAGGACACTCGACCACAAATCTGTTACCGATGCCAGACGTGGGGGCAACCCGGGGGGCACAACGCCCGCAACTGCCGGAAACCGCCTCGCTGCGCGTACTGCGGCAGCGGCCACGACAGCCGGACCTGCGACGCACTTCAAGACGAAAGACGGTGCCCGAACTGCCGAGACGCCCACCCGGCCTTCTCTCGCACCTGCGCATTCGCACGTGTTGCTACGGACGAGGCCCGCGAGGCCGCCGTAGCCACCCACGGACCTCCACCTGCCCGACCTAATACTAGTTACGTATAGTAACTAACGGACTAAAGAGACGGCGCCGCTACGGGCTGTTCTAACCAGAAAGGAAAAAAAAAAAAAAAAAAAAAAAAAAAGGTACAACTCTTAGTTAAACACGGTATTTAGCTACCTAGCACTGTGATAGTTTTTTCCCCGGGAGGGTTCTATCTAGCGAGCCGCCAATAGTCAGGAGTGGCTGAGAAAGGCGAATAATAATAATAATAGAGAACTTTTCACAGATTCCGAAGATATATACTTTATACTTCTGATAAAATTTCTTAAAAGGTAAGACGTAAAAAACGAAAACGTGAGAAAAGAAAAAAGACTCCTCACTGTGTAATCGGTGAGAGTAGGTCACAAAAAACACATTAAATAGCGATGCACCCTGCTAAATAATACAGTTTTGCGGGCACTGCGGCGGGGTGGCTAGGGGCCACAACTTACCCATGTAGACCTCGTAAATTGCCCGCACAGTCTACCCCAACTACCCCGTATTTATTTCATACATGGTCTACGACGGACTTGTGAGCTCGTTTACTCTCTCACCCGGGCTTAGTCCCCGCATGTCCCCCGTCGTACACTTATTACACGGCGGACTTATTCTCCGTCCAAGGTGGTGTCAGGAGTAATAAGAAGAATAGCGGAGAAACCCCAGTAATGGTGGATCCACATACTCTTTTTCTTTTTTCGTCAAGTGATTCCCGGTAATTTCTTTCGGGGTAATTGACGACCCCGCGTCGACGATCACGGATATATTTTTTGCAAGCGTCACTGAGTCTCAGTTTATTAGCCGTCTCGTAATTATTTACGTCCACCGTTGCCTTTTTGACCCTCGCCGTTTTATCGGCCTCTAATCGGAGACCTCGAATGCGGGGTCACCGTTGGAGTTGCAGTATTCATACACGTCATGGCAGAAACCAGCTCTGACCAGCTCTGCATCACGACTTTGCCCAGCTATAACTGTCCAACTGTGTAAGTCTGCAATCCTTCCTCTCGGGTAACAAGTCTGCAGTCCTACCATTTCATCAACAGCCATGGCTGAGCACACTCTCTACTACGACAAGCCGGCCAACCTCTGGGACGATGCCACGCCCATTGGCAACGGCCGGTTGGGTGCCATGGTGCGCGGCACGACCGACGTGGAGCGTCTTTGGGTCAACGAAGACTCCGTCTGGTACGGTGGTCCGCAAGAACGCATCAACCCACAGGCCAAGAAGGCCCTGCCCAAGATCCGCGCGCTCATTGATGAGAACAAGATCCGCGAGGCTGAGCAGCTCATCATCAAGTCAATGACCAGCCGGCCGCGGTCGCTACGCCACTATGAGCCCCTCGGCGACGTGTACTTTACCTTTGGCCACGGCCAGGACCCCCCCGGCGATGACGTCCGCGTGTCGGGCATTCCCATGTTTGAGAACCTCTTCTCGCACGATCTCGAGCTGTCACCAACGCAGTACCGCCGCGAGCTGGACCTACACACGGGCATCGCGTCGGTCGACTATAACTTTTCTGGCGCGCACTACCGCCGCGAGATCTTCTCGAGCGTCGTCGACGAAGTCATGGTAGCCAGCATCACCTCGGACGACGATATTACCTTCAAGATCAACCTCAATCGTGGCGACCACCCGGAGTGGGACCGCGCGATCAACCAGCGCTTCGACACGCACGTCGAGGTCGAAGGTGGCCAGATGATCACCGGCAGCATGGGCGGCGGCGGCGCCGTGGACTTTGCGCTGGGCGTGCGCGTCTTCATCGAGGGCGACGGCCACGTCGACACGTCGGGTGCCAACATCTCGGTCACGGCCCGCGGCCGCGTCGTAGTGCTGATCTCCGGCGAGACGACGTACCGCAACCCCAGTGCGGGCGGTGCCGTGCAGGACCGGCTGGCGGCGGCGGCGCAGAAGTCGTGGGAGCAGCTGCGCGGGGTGCATGTCGCCAAGTTTGGCGCGCTTTACGACCGCGTCGAGCTGCAGCTGCTCAGCAGCCCGAGCCAGGCAGCCGTGTCGCTGGACCAACGCATCCGCAACGTCCGGGACGGCGCCATCGACAACGGCCTGTCGTCGTTACTCTTCCACTTTGGTCGCTACCTGCTCATCAGCTCCTCCTTGTCAGGCTTGCCGGCCAATCTGCAGGGCATCTGGAACCGCGACCACATGCCCGTCTGGGGCTCCAAGTACACTATCAACATCAACATCCAGATGAACTACTGGCCGGCCGAGGTGACCAACTTACCGGAGACGCATGAGGTGCTCTTCCGCTTCCTTGAGCTCGTCGCCAAGCGCGGCACCCGCACCGCCCAAGAAATGTACGGCTGCCGCGGCTGGGTCATGCACCACAACACCGATCTCTGGGCCGACACCGCGCCGCAGGACGACGCGCCCCAGTGCTCCTTTTGGAACCTGTCGGGCGCCTGGTTCATGACACATTTGTGGGAGCACTACCAGTTCGGCCGCGACCTCGACTTTCTGCGCCGGGCCTACCCCCTCATGGCTGGCTCAGCCCTCTTCTTCCAGGACTTTTTGATTGAGCGCGACGGCAAGCTCGTCACTAGCCCCAGCTCGTCGGCCGAGAACTCGTACTACATCCTCGGCACCCAAACCGTGGCCTCCATCGCCGCCGGCCCTGCCTGGGACGGCCAGATCCTGACGGAGCTCTTCCGCACCGTCGTCGAGGCCGGTGAGCTCCTGGGGGAGCCGACTGCCGAGTTTGCCGCCGTGCTGGCCAAGTTGCCTACGCCGGAGATCGGCCGCCACGGCCAGGTCATGGAGTGGAAGGATGACGTCGAGGAGGCCGAGCCCGGCCACCGCCACATCTCCCATCTCTGGGGCCTTTACCCCGGCAACACCCTCAACACGGAGACCCTACAGGCCGCCGCCCGTGTCACCCTAGAGCGGCGCCTGTCAGGCGGTGGCGGGCACACCAGCTGGAGCCTAGCTTGGATCTTGTGCCAGTATGCGCGCCTGCGCGACGCCGACGCCGCCCAGACTGGCATCCAAAAGATGCTCGGCTCGCTCGTGCTCAACAGCCTGCTGACCAGCCACCCGCCCTTCCAGATCGACGGTAACTTTGGCTTCACCGCCGCTGTTGCCGAGATGCTGCTGCAGAGCCACGACGGCGACGCCGTCGACTTGCTGCCCACGCTGCTGCCGGCCTGGGAGCAGGGGGGGAGCGTCCGCGGCCTGCGCGCCCGCGGCGGCGTCGAGGTCGACCTGCGCTGGCAGGACGGCAAGCTGGCCGAGGCCGTCTTGTCCTCTCAGATTATGCAGACGCGCACGGTGCGCATCCCCCCTGCGAGGCTGCAGAGCGGAAAGGGAGAGGTCACGGTGACTCTGCAGGCGGGCCAGCCCGCGAAGCTGTCAGGGGTGTGGTAAATGTGGTTAAAAAAACGCAATGTAAATACTCAAAAGATAGATCAATGACAGCACCGAATGGATGTACTCGTGCGGTGGCCTCTCTATACGTAAGGCTTGGTGACGGAAAATTACACTTCCTTCGCGTGCCCAATGTCAACGGAATACCCGTGACACCGTCACGGAGGTCGATTTTTTATTTTCTCATTGTAGGCCGTTAACGGGTGTCGATTAGATTTAATAGGGGCTGTCTGGAAAGCCACCACGTCTGGCTAAAATGTGGCCAATAACCTGCAATTATGTGTGTCTCTCCTAGCCACGTCAAAAAGTGACTTCCGCCACAGTGGTGGTACCTGCAAAAGGAGGGGTATCTGGCGACGGGCACTCAAGAAACGGTGAAGCGAGAGTGGAACAAAATGTCGCGTGGTGCGTTGTAAACTATTTTCTCTACACCTAGACACTCAAGGCATCCATCTTCTCTGCCATCGTCTCCGTCACCTTTGCTAATAATAATAAAGCTATTTAATTATATTTTATTTTAACTAAAATAGATAAGTAATGGGATAATAGACTAATAAATTTGAAAAAAACATGTGAAATTATAGAAAACGAAATTAAAACAATTAAACAAGTAGTCATAAGAAATATCATCTTAAATTACTTCTACATATGTACCATCATAATATTAGACAGATAGAATTAAAGACACCCACCTTATTCATTATATTATAGATGAGACGCAAGACATCCTAGTTGGATTCTTGCCCTTACAGCGTGACTGCGACGCGGTTTGTCTGGAACTTTCTGATGGACGGCAAAAATAACGCCGCAATGACTGCCAGACATCCGAAGGGTATACTTGTATACCAGACGTATTTAAAAGCGTAAGCATACGCAGACCGGCTTGCCATTACTGCGGCCTCATCAATCGCAGAGGTGTATCTGGGAACATCCGAGAGACTTGCTGTTGCGCCATCGGCGCCCAAAAATGTGGTGACAAATTCCTCAACATCTTCAACGGGCAGACCTGCACCGACGACTGCATTGCTAACATACTCGGGGAGTTCCGAGGACAACTTCTTGCTGAAAATATTGAAATAGAGGGTGTAGCCGATGGAGCCGCCGACAGTGCGAACGGAGAGGGACAAAGCCGCAGTAGTGGCCAGCAGAGAGTCGGGGACGACAATCAGAGCAAGCGTGGCAGCTGGTACCAAAATACCGCCGACGCCGAACCCGGCAATGGTGCCGAGAGCGACAGTCTGTTTTGCGTTCGACGGGTCCGCCGTGGCCAAGGCACCGCCAAATGCGGCTACATGAATGAGACAGTTAGTGTCAAATTGTAATAATGGTTCTCAGAGCAACCCCCCCCCTTCCCTCAAAAAATTAACGTACTCATGATTGCTGACGCAACGGCCATGGGATAGCGGCAGTGGAGACTCTTGACAGAAAGAAGTGCATTGAAGAAAATGGCGCCCGACGTGACAGAAATGCCGTAGCCAAGGCCCTTGAGACCGATCTGAACTGGGTCAGGGTTGTAGACGGTTGAGAACGTCAAGGGAAAGAAGTTGATCAATGAATAAAAGTTGATGCCAGCAACAAATGCAACAAAAAAGGAAAGCGCGACAGCATACTGGCCCTGGAAGAGCTGTCGGGGAACCATCGGCCATTTGGCAAATTTCCACTCCCAGATGACCCAAGCCAAGATCAGGACAAGGCCGATAATGAGCTGGCCGAGAACGTAGGCGCTGGTCCATGGGTGACTGTAGCCACCGGCCTGCAACGCGACGAGGCTACACGTGTTAGTGAACAAGGGCTGATTTTGTTTCGTTGTCCCCCACATGAACTTACAAAATAGTAAGGCCAACAATAGACAGTATGGCGCCAACGTAGTCGATCTGCTTGAGGATGGCGAGTTTTGTGACACTGGCCATGCGAGGGTGGGCTTTGGGGAAGTATGTGAACAAGAGCCCAACGAACACTACTCCGTTGTACATTCTGGAAAGTTAGTAAAAGGACACGAAATTTTCACCATTTCCTTTTATTTTTTGCTATCAATTCAGAAAGCATTATTTCTTACAAAGAAATCCACATAGTCCATTGCCATGTGCTCCGGGATGACAGCAGTTGCGCATATAGGACGTATGGCGTAAAGGGCAAGAGGAAGACAACCATGAGGGCCAAAGATGTACCGCGATGTTTGACGGGAACAATGTCGGAGATGCTGCACAGATTAGCTGGGGGCCTGGGGAAAAAGATGAAGCATCGAAGACATACCCTGCCAGGGCTGTCAGCTCGCAAACGGCAGCGCCCGCGCCGCACAAAGCCATGCCGGCGACACCAACACCGAAGGTTTTCGCACTGCCAGTGACAGCAAGCCCCACCATAATGACCACGGATCCGATTAGCGTAATATATCGACGACCGAGAAGATCTTGCAGATAGCCGACAAAGGGCGCCACTGCCGTGATGGCCAGCGTGTTGCTTACGGGCAGCCAGGTGCCGGTATTGGCTGCGCCGAGATCCTTTTCAATGTACGACAGGGCAGCACCTGTAAAGTACAGCATGATCATCGATGCTATTTGGAAACGTTGATGTCAGCTCGGTCATAGGTGGCTGCAACGCAGGCATGGCATTTGTAGCCCACCTGTGTACAGGGCAGCAAGGAAGCACGTGGCAAAGGCCGACTTGATCGTCCAGTCGATCTTGCCATCAGATTCGTCGCCCTTGTATGCGTTTGCATTGGCTGCTGCTGCGAAATCGTTGGACTTGTCGAAGTCATAGTCGCGATTTTCATCGTGCTCTGGCACGCTGTGGCCTTTTTCATCAGCGGTAGCGGACATTGTAAGGGATCAGAGGAAAGAATGTAGATGGGGTTTGAAAACGTTGAAACTGTTGAAGCTGGGGTAGGTTCTTGCAACAAGGGAGTATCTGCAAATCAATAAATATATCGAACGCGGCCCAATGGTGGATATTCGGGGCAAGGCATCACAGTCGTACTTGACACTCGTCAATTCTCTTCCCTCAACAAGTGTCTCATTCCCAATTTGGCAATTCTGACTCGGCTGTCTGACTGTCCATGACACAGGCTTGGCGCGGTCTGTGGGGTGTGGGCATACTTCCCCGCTCACGGTTCACCGTGGATTATGGCGCCGATCCGGGGAACTCACTCGAGGACACAGGTTCTCCACTTTGGTGCGGAGAGTTGACTGGTTTCCGTGTTCATGGATTTCCCGGAGCATTCAATTCACTCACTATGGCACCTGTGTATTGTGTGCCACATCGCAGAATTTTATTCATACGTATGGAGTCGACTATCATGTAGAATACATAACTGTGCATTCGAACTATGGTGGTGGAACAGCCCGTCTTCTTTGACACTTCCTACCAGGTTATTCCGTCGTATACACTCGTCGACTCATCCTCTTCCTCTTCGAACTGGATTCTGGTGGATAGCGCTGTCGAGCATCCTCCGCTTTCATGTCTTGCCGAGCCATTGCCGGGGCTGGAAAAAGAACCCATTCCTCCAAGGGGCCCGAGATAGCGTGGCGACGGTTCAGAGATGGGAATGTCGCTGTACATTTCCGGATATTCGTTCAGAAAATCCGGCGACATCGTCCAGCACCGTATGTCCCGCGTATGGCGATGGAAGTCCGACGACAGTGAGTACCGGCCGGTATGTATGTTTTTATTGTAACAATCTCGGAGCCCGTAGGGCCATGCTATGCGGAAACCATCTACGAACAGTTCCCAGAAACGATTGGAGCAGTAACGGTGCTGAGAAAAGATAAATCTGTTCCGAACACCAGGCCTGAAATAGAAAACGTTAATTGTGTGACTTTCATTCGGATTTGCATTTGTGCATCAGGAACTGACCAGACGAAAAATTTGATGGCGTACGAGGAAGACAGAATGTGAGATGGCCTTCCAGATTTAGTATTAGTTGCGGTAATTCAGTTCGGGTGTTTGGGAGAAAGTACAAACGCTTCCAGATACCACTGGGGAACCTCTCTGTTGTTACCACGAGTTGGATTTATATGGAATCGCAGCAACATGTGCATGAATGTCAGTATGGCCAGGCGCTCCACTTGATGGCACGCACTGAACTGCAGCTCGTCAATTCGGCGTAATTTTTCCCACAGTGGTGGCAGTGGCCCCGAGCGCTGTACATGGTCCCATCCGTGCAAGACCACGCGGATGGGGAGGTCTTCGCCCATTTCATCCTCCGCTCGAAGTGCATACGGTGACAAGTCACACGGCTCGCGTAGAATGTCATTGGCCAGCCGCCATGTGCTGCGGATGCATCCGGGGACGATTTCTTGCTGTGGTGCTCGGGGCGGCACAATGCAATCACAGATTTCTGGAACCTCAATCTGGTTCATGCTGGTCATAGGCTCTGTTCAAATCGACATTCGCCGAAGATTTTAGCCAGCAAAGACTTGTCTGCTCCACGACAAAAGTGCACGTTTTGGATAAACACAGAAAGTACCTTCAAAGGATACGCCCGCAATGAGGTCGAGGTCAAAGTAAGGCACTGTTTCGTTCAAGATATCTTGGCTAGACGTGGTAGGATCTGAAAAGCCGCCAACCGGATGGTTGGCCGGGAGAGATGCCACGCTTGGCTGGGTATGTATCGTGTCCACGTTATTCGGCGTCATCGACGTATCCAGCGCCGCAGCTGTTCTCTGGATTACAGCCAAGATGCGAGCAAGTTCGATTTTCTCGTTTTTCACTATCTCCAGCTGTTGCTTCAGACTGGCAATTTGTTGACCGGAGCCATGACGACTCAAAGAATCTACCGTCGACTCGAGATCTGCAATCCGTCGTTTGTTTCGCTCGCGGGCAGCGCGTTGTGCACGTCGGTCTTGCTCTCGCTTTCGAAGTCTCCAATGTCCCGTGGAGGTGCTACCGTTGCCGCCATTTCCGATGTTGCCATCCACATGTTGAGCCCGCCCCGAAGACGGACTTTGCGACGGATGTTCTGCGTTTCCCGTCACCATCTCTCCCGATGCTGCTTCTGTCGATGTACACTTCCGTCGTCAGTTTGGAACATTCACGGTGGTTGCCACGACTATGAACATGTCACTGTCTCCTGCACTGCCCAATCCCGGAAAACCTGACCCGATGCAGTTGCGGGGGATTGGCGAATGTGGAGAGATTATGGAGATATCGTTGTTCTTAGTTTCTGTCCCGGGTCGTGCCCCGCATTCGATCCTACACAAATGCCTAGTTTCCGGGGTCGGTAGAAAAACAAAACCATGGAGAAAGAAAAGCTAGGAAGGGTGTGTTCCACATCACCGACTTGGCTTTCGGCTGTCTCCGTACTTCTTCCGGCACGTAGTACAGGGAATCTATCAGAGAAAGAAGTTGCCCGACGATGAACGAATTCTGACTCGAGATCCCCACGGACTCTGTGTCATGGGATCTGACAGATAGTCAACATGTGGGCTTTGGCCACAGCATTAAGCTTTGCCACAAGTAAATAAAATACAAGTGATGCAAACTCAACTGATCGTGGTGCACTGAAGTCATGTGTATAAGAACAAATAATCACATATTTGATGCCATGCGACACATTGCAAGCCAGGCATATGTCTCCGTTTGATAAAGAAGTCTTCACTTCTCAACCACTCGTACGATCTTGGTCAACATGCTACCGAAAAGCAGAGGCCTTCGCCTGACGGCCTTGTCTCTCCTTGCACCAGGACTGTCACAAAGCCACTTGATCCGCCAACCAGACTGCACCGGCATTCGTATCCCAAATACACGCGCTGACTTCCACATCATCACAACTCACACCACCGAAGTTTTCAACTATAACTCTGTGTCTGGACTCAACTTCTGCAACATCAGTGCCACTTTGACGCACCTCGGTTCCAACGATGTTGTCTACACGGAACTGTGACTGCCTCTAACGAGATGGAATGGCCGCTTTGTTGCCACAGGTGGTGGTGGCCTAGTTGCAGGATCAGAATCTTCTCTATCTGCGTTTGTCCGGCAGGGCTATGCTTCGGCTTATACCGATGCTGGGCTGACACTAAACAACACCATTGATCCATCGACCGGTGCATGGGCAATCACCTCCCCTGGCCATCTAAACAATGCGTTGATTGAGAACTTCGCATACCGCTCCATCCACGAAATGACGGTGCTCAGCAAGGCAGCCACAAAGGCCTTTTATGGCAGTGCACCCATCTACTCATACTACTCTGGCTGCTCCACCGGTGGCCGCATGGGCTACTTTGCTGCTCAGCACTATCCAGACGACTTTGACGGCATCCTTGCCAATTCTCCTGCCATCAACACGCCGCAAGTATCACCTGCCGATTTCTGGCCGTCTGTGGTCATGGCCAACGTTGTTGCGCCCCCACAGTGCATTTTCGACACGTACTTGGATGCGATCACAACATACTGCGACGGTACCGATGGTGTTGTGGATGGTCTTGTGTCAGAGCCGGCATTGTGTCACTTCAATACAAGCAATCTCGTCGGCCAAACGGTGAACTGCTCCAGCCCAGCCGCCGATGTTCAAATTACTGCTCAGCATGCAGAGGTTATCGCCAAGACGCTCCAGGGGGCCACCTCGACAACGGGCGAATTCTTGTGGTACGGCGCCGCCCCAGGTGCTCCCTTTACCGGTCTTGCCGACACAGTGTACGCCAATGGCTCTATCACTCCCGTCCCCTTCTCATCGGCTCAGTCCTGGATTGGTTATTTCGTCGACCAGGATCCAAATGCGCAAACCGCCACTTTGACCTTTGAAGAATTCGACACGGAATTCTATCGCTCTGTCGCTTTGTTCACCGACATCTTAGGCACCGATAATCCAGACCTCACCAAGTTCAAGCGAAAAGGTGGTAAACTTCTCACATTCCACGGCTTGGTCGACCCGCTTATCACGCACTGGGGGACAATTCGCTACCGCGATCGACTGCAACACAACATGGGTGGTGCGGAAGCCGTCAACGAATTCTACCGACTGTTTCTGGCACCTGGCGTCGGGCATTGCGGTGGGGGTACGGGACCGAACCCAGCAGATCCATGGGGTGCTCTGACTGATTGGGTCGAGCACGGCATCGTACCACAGACGCTTTTTGCGAACACAACGACCCTTTCGAGAGATCTTTGTCCGTACCCGGAAAGGCTACAATACCGGGGATCTGGTGATGTTCATCTTGCCGCGAGTTTCAAATGTGTTCCTAGTGATGGAAGCGGGTATTAGGTAGTACAGGTAACATGTCCTTGTCTTTGTCAGACCAGGCCTTCCCGCCTCAACTCATTACTTAATTAGCTGAGGGTGAAAAAAAGCCCAATTGTACCCCTTCGTATAGCTGAAAAGCACGAAACTGTAGAGACGTTTCGTTATGTAAGAAAAGTAAAACTCGGTACGCACTTCATAAAAAGAAAATACAGCGAGCGACCTCGAAGAAAAATATAAAAAGAAATAATAATGAGGAGGGAAAGAAATAAAAAAACCATCGAGTGAAAAATAAAAGTGAATGGTAACGACGACAATGAACAGAAAAGAAAGAGATAAAAATAAAAATAAAAATAAAATAAAACTGTGTCGAAAAAGAGAAGAGCGAATCGCGATGATAGAAAGATAATATTTGAAAAAGAATAATCATAAAGGAAATAAAATAAAATAAAACACAAATAAAGTATTAAATTAATAAGGAGGAGAGCTTTCAACTCATGATATGTTAAATGGTATACAAGTAAATCACTTCCTTGTGATGTGAGAAAAGTTGGGCAAAAGAAGTAAACCTACATGGAGGGCTTATCGTTTTTTTTGAAAGAAGGACAGCCTTCATCTCACATAGCCGTCAAAGTCATGCTCTAGTAACTGGCGGGGAGAAGGCTGAGGCCATTCAAAGAACTTCTATTCTCAGTTTTCAAATCTTGTCGGAAAAAATTCTAATGGTACACTAATATATTTTACAGCTGAATAGCAAACGCTCTCCACAACCACCCCACAGGTTCTCGGCTCACCTCCGTCACCGTCACGTTGAGCTTATACATCCTTGCCGTGCACTAGGTTTCTTTCACTGCCCTCACGGCTGGTCTTACCATCGCCGTCTTCCAGAATCTCAAACGTGTGCTCGACGTAAATGTCGCGGTTGTTGCTGCCCGTCGGGTTGCGGCCGGTGCCTGAGGCCATGGCATTGCGGTTGAACGAGTTCATGCCAAATGTATCAGCACGCTGGCTGTTGCCGGCGTAGCCATTCGTCCGGCTTCTGTTGGTGCTATTGACAGAGGATCCAAGCAGCTTGGGAGCAATCTTGGACACGAACGGCTTGAGGGCCGGGGCGGATGCGCAAATGATGGCGATATTGATCTCGATGTTCTAAATAGTTAGTATTTGGGTTGGAAAATGTAAAAGTTGAAGACAACTTACACTCCACATAGCAATATCGACGCCGGCAACTACAAGTTGCAATGTTAGTAATCCATTACGGGAATTGAATGAAAAAAGATACAGGAAATAAGCAAAAAGACGTTATTGAACGACTTACAAGTCGTGTCTGTTGAAACAGAGATTGACAAAAGAGAACGAAGGCGAATGATGGACGTGATGCAAACACTGACCCGAGATTATTAGTAGACCGCCATCAAACGTAGAAATAGGGTGCTTCCACTTACATTGTACCAAAGGCAAAGATGAACATCAAGATAATCTTCTGGCGCAGAGGAATCTGGAGGCCCTTGATGAGGGGCATGGGGAGCAGAATGATGGCAATGTCGGTGGCAATGTTGATAGACGCGTTGGAGAACCAGAAAGCAAGCTTGTTCAGGCAATGACCTTCGCCCTCACCCCAGAAGAAGGGAACCGGGACACACATAAATACGGAGCCGAAAAAGGCCCAGCAGCCGTAAATGCCCAAGAAGATGAGGAAGAAGAAGCATATCTTCTGAACGATAGACACAGCGAAGACGTGCTTGTATTGAAAGATAATCGAGAGCTTGCTGAAAATCAAAGACAAGTTGTACACGGGGATGGTGGCCCACAGGCACTGGGAAGAGGTAAGCGTCAGTATCGATTCTGTTGTTGAATTGGTCATATCAAGATGCCGCATACCTGGAAGAACTTGGTGAGGTGCTCGTCTGGTACATCTCCGATATGCTGGCCCAGACCAAACTTGACTTCTGTTTGTTGTTAATGAAGTGGCCGCAGATTGTTAATACATATCTGTAATGCACTTACGAAGCATCTCAACTGTGAGGAAACCGATCGCAGCAAACTATTACCGGAAAATTGTTAGATGGACGGCAAAATACTGTTTGTGGTGAAGATCACCATTGTCGCAGGGTGTGTTCGAAATTCCAGGATATCAAATCTAGGATACCAACGCAGATCGCGGGACAGTCGGGTCAGTCCGAAGGCAACGCGATTGCGTGGATGTTCCTGTCCGCAAAAATCAGAGGCGACTGCAAGAAAAAAGAGAAATGGACTTACCATGGCCACAACAATCAAGTAGTCCTCAACGCTCACAATCCGGACGATCTGGCTTCGCGTGTACAGCCGCAAGACCACGATGAGAAAACTGAGAGCCGTGAAAAAGTTGCTCACGACCACCACATGTTGAACAATCGGAGGGCCATACATGTTGTCTGTCGGGAGGGTGGACTGTGTTTGTTGATCGTTGCCGGATTCCTGCCTGCTATTCGTTGCTGTTGACTGGGTTGAACAAAAATGAAGACGATCGAAAGGGGAATCGAGAATGTAAAAATGAAGACGGCAGTAGGTATCAAATATTTCTGTTGCCGACGGTGACTGGTGTGTATTCCTCTGACCTTGAATGTTCTACTTTCAAACCGATACCACGATTCTACCAAAGCCAGAACTCGATCGCATGCAACACTAGCCCCTAGGTGACTGATCAGATTTGCATAATATGGTGTCAGGGATCTTTTCTTTTCCCTTGGAACACCACATCCAAGCCAAGGATACAGAAAACACACAGCCTGTTGGAAATAGAGTGCGCTCGTTGTCATCGTGCAGAACTGCGAGATTTGACGCAAACATCAGATTCTGATTGAGAAAAGGGGACTTCTTCCCCTGAATTGTCCCGTATTGTTCCGTTGATCTCTCTCTGCATTGGTTTTATGCGGTAATGTAACCCTTGCTGTGAGTTTTCAGCTACAAAACAGACATGCGCAGGGGTATCCTACAGGACGACGACAGAAGACAATGGCGAGCGTCTTACGACGGCCTTTTTCAGAAGCAGGATGGGGGTCATTATGGGTCGTGCCAAGGCCACATTCAGGGGCGAGCCCCCAATTCGGTACTTTCGAGCCGGCCATGGATTGCTGTCTTTAGTTTCATTTTGGCACCAGTAAGGGAACGGAGGATTCAATATTGCTTTTGCTGCCAGCACTCGTACCGTCGTAACGGCGAGACGCGTTGGTTCACGAAAGAGGCAGCCTGTCGATTTGAAAAGAAAACACGAAGCGAGGTTCTTGAGAATGATAACGACGACGACAACAACGACGAAATCACGCTGATATGATCGATTCTCTCTTGGTAGATATGCTGACGGAGAACGTGATGCCAGACCAATGCCCAGCGTTGTCCAAGAAGAGGTCCAGCGGCCTCGACCCCAGGCACGGTTGAGGTGCCCAGAATGCGCAGAACGCCTAGCGCTGCCCAGAAGCCCTTGGGGACATCTACGACCTTCCTGTTCTCGACCATTACCCCGACACGGCAACACTCTGAACAATGGCACATAGCGGATGGAAAACAGGACAAGGGGGACAATACGATGTTCCCCTGAATCTAGACTTTTGGACCTTGACTTATTTGATACTTATACGCATACGACTTGACACTCGTCGACACAATGGCTCCTTTTGAGTTTCGTTGGATTCCTGCAAATACAACCATGCGAAAAGCACAGCATGCAACAAGTAATACATCCCATGTGAATACTCGGTGAGATAAGCCGAATTCTGGAAGGTCAGAAGGGGTTGCCTGAATATATATTTTCCCTTCAATGTGACGGCTATGCATGTCTCTCTTATGACCGATACCGGGACGGTATTTGAAGAACGGGATAAAATCCCAATCAATTCCTTTGCAACAAACATGCCGATTTTTTCTTCCTTTTCTCTTTCTATCATTATTTGCTTTTTCCCTCCTGCCATCTGCACAGCTACCTCGGCGGAAAAGGCTAGATGAACACGATTGTGGGTCGAACATACCATTGCGAAAGAAAAGAAAGTTCGACAACGAATGATGGCGTTTGATGGCTGATGAGATTCCGCAGGTGTTTTTGCACTTTGATTCCTCATCACCCCTGAATGATGCAATACTCCGAAAAGAACTCTGCAAGGAACTCTGTACTCGTTCTCGTCGTTGTACTCCGTCCCCGAACGCGCAACATTATTTTTGCTAAAACAAGCACAAGTTCCCACTACACCGGAAAAGCAATTCTGTTCCCCGTTATGCCTCGGGGGCAATGTACGACGAGAGAATTCCTAGGCGAGTGCTACTCTGCATTTACGCCACCTGTCGGCCTGTTTTCGAGAGTGCGCCCTTCTGTTTTCTGTAAGAGAACCTATCTGCGCCGCAAAATGCTCGCATACGACGCACGTCGTACTCGTCCGAAGGCATACGACGTACTTCAAGCCCCAAAAGATACATGTCTTACGGAGTAGTAGTTTGCCAAGGAGTTAGTCCAGTCATAGCCAAGCACGGATTCTTACGGAGTAATACGCCTCATTTTGCTGGGGATTGATAACAGAATTTTCAACCCGGCAATTTTTTGCCGGAAGTGTCTCCCGCCGAAGAAAGAAAGTAGGGTAGTAGCTCGCTCTAAACTTTATGCGTCTATCGTGTGCCTGTGCCAACCTAGTGGCCGGGATGATTTTCTGGTCGGCCGAGACTAGATCTTAGCAAAACAAAAACAAACGGGCTAAGAACCAGAAAACTCAGAACGACCCTTGTAAAGTTGTGGGGGTACATCAAGAATGATATCCATAATACCCCCACTTTTGAGCGCCGCGGATGTTGCCGTCCACTAAAAACGACACAAGCTACTGCGCGCTTTGACCGATGATAGCTAGGGCTAGTCGCAGAGTTTCTCCGTACGACGTACGTTCATTGTCGTTGGTTGTATGAGGAGGAGTACATACAAATACTTCTGTCGCAATGAAGTGGCCAGGACAGGACGCTATCTTGGCACTGGCTGAGGCCATTTATCGCGCAGTTTTTCCTCTTCGTACTCAGTAGTGATGGAAAGAAATTAGAATAGCCCCTTTCCCATCCACCCGAACAGTCGGGGACCATACGCCGTTTGCGTTGCGTTGCAGTTCTCACATAATTTGCAGACTGGAAAGGGGTGGAAAATGTGTGGCTATTCAAGAAGGAAAATTCTGTACAAAGGAAATATTAAATTGTTGTAGTAAAATTTCCACACCAACGCACCACAGCCCATTTAATCCCCCACTGCGGCTTAGTTATACAGATCCTCGGCCTTTTCGGCAGGAGCATCAATATGGTTGTTGAACTCCTTCTTTGGGTCAACCAGAAATACGGCAGCTGAAAATGTTAGCGTCCAATCATATTATGAGATGTGGCGATGTACTTACCAATAGCGGCAACAACCGTAAATGACCCAGCAGCAACCCAGACCCATCGGAATGCAACACTGTAGGTGCTCTTGAGCGCGCCAACGGCGGCACTGATAATATCGGGCGAGATACCTGGGACAGCGAGCAAAGCAGCGGTATCCTGCTGCGCAAGAGCCGTGATCAGATCGCCAAGGGATGTCTCGGGCAGGCCGAGGGGAAGAACGGCACCGGCGATGTTGACTCCCAGGTTCTTATTGAGGTGTCCGGACAGAATTGCATTGTCTGAACTGTTAGTTGGGGCTTGGAATAAGAATATCGAGGGAGAAAGACAATCAACACTTACAGATAGCAAGACCAACCGAACCACCAAGAGAACGAGTGCCAATCATGAGACCGCTGGTGATGGCGATGAGCTCGCGGGGGGTGGAAAGCTGCGCAACGGTCACCAGTGCGCACAGACAAATACCCAGCCCGAAGCCGAGGAAGACAGGATAGCCCCAGACATTGCGCGAGCTAGTGGCCGAGGGCGTGGCGGTGGCCATAAGCACAAAGAAGACGACCATGGAAACAAAAGCAGCAAAGGTAGGCCAGCGCACATTCTTGGTCTTGGAGCAGTAGAAGCCGGCAAAGACGGCGCTAGTGCCATAGACAATCATGTTAATGGTGTACCGAAGACCCGTGCGCAGCGTATCGGTCTCATAGAGAACGCTGACTTCATACGCAAAGTAGTTGTTGGCGGCGAAAAAGACGAGGCCCTCAACAAAGACACAGCCGAGGGCAATGGCAAAGTTGCGGTGCGTAAACAGATCGTGGTGCAGCATGCCATCCTTCTTGAACCAAGTCTCGTAGACAATGAGGGCAACAAGAAGAGCTAGGCCGACGGCAAACGTAGCGCTCGTGTGCGGATCCGACCACGGGTAGGGGTTCTGTGACCAGGACAGGCCAATACAGAAGAGCACCAGACTGGACGACAACAGAGCGTATCCGATCCAGTCCAACTTACCCAGCTTCTCACTAGTTGTGAAGTTGAGCTGGTTGGGAGTCTTGGGCGGGGTGTACAGCACAGCCGTGAGAAGCGTGGCGACTGCAAACACGGCCGTGGCCAAGTACCAGTAGTTGCGGAAGCCAGTGGCGTTGCCGTTACGGGTCAAGGCACCACCCGCGAGAAGCGCCACGACGCCACCGAGGGCAGCTGACAGATTGGTTGCGCCCTGGGCCCACGGACGGTAACGGCGCGGCAGAACCTCAGAAGCAACGGCGTGCAACAGTGGCTGGGCGCCGTATGCAATACCTGTCACTGTGAAGCCGGCAATGGCCATGCCGATGCTGTTGGCGCGGGCCACGACGATCGAGCCAACAACACCAGCGAACGTGAGCAGGATCAGAATCCAACGGCGCCCCCAGTAGTCGGCAGCTTGAGAGACGACCGGAGACAAGACCACCGTAAGGATGGCAATGGTCGATGTCAGCCAGACGCTGTCGGTAGTCCCACCGACGACTTGGACAATCGTCTGGGCTTGCTGAGTTGGTTGGTTAGTTACGTCTAGTTGCGGGATGCCATAACCGGGTAAGTACTTACCGCACCAGCACCGACGACATTGATGAGCTGCGCAAAGTAGATGAAGCAGACGGCAAACACGATCAAGAACGTCTTTGCGTGCAGATGGGGCACGGGCTCGTCCTCGATCGAAGGTTCGGAGCTCTGCGCGGACTTGGGCAACGCATCTTGGGATGTATTCGCAGGCTGGTCGGACTTCTCGTGGACGACCACGTTGGAGTCCGTGGTAGGTTCGGTGGTTTCAACAGGTGCCATTGTGTCCGAGCATAAGACTGTGCAGAGATGGAGAGGAGAGGTGCTAGAGAGGGGGGATAAGAAAGGCAAAAGAAAAAGCAAAAATCAAAGGAGCGAAAGAAGGAAAAGAACAAAAGATGTAAGTTGAACAACCGTGCGGAAAAACATGCGCAAAACGTGCAGGAGCCCACGAGGAGGGTGTGTCCATGTACTTAAGAACAATAGAATGTCCAATTGGGTCCCGTTGTGTTCGGAAATCAATCCAGAAGCCAGGACAGGCATGGCAAATATTTTATTTGGGGGTAATCCCCGGGTGAGACGGAGTTGGCGAGTATCTGACGACACCCCCAGGACCCGGAGATTGTGGAATTGTATGGTCAGAGTACCTCTCTCGCGACAAGTACATGTATGAAATATTGGCCAGCCTTGCTACCATTCTCCACCTCCTCTTGAGTGCCACTTTCAGCGCAACAGTTCTGCTTCGTCGCATGCGTGTGTGGTCAAAAAAATAATCCCCTTGGATGAAAAGGGGAAAAGGTTTCTTGGCCACGCCCTCCGTGCTACGTCGTACGTCTTACTGGCTAGTACGTGTTTGTAATGCGAATTTCAACTCCCAGTCGGGGAATAGGCAACGGTGGAGGGGCATTCAACGGATTTTAGGGGAATGATTTTTTGTCAACAGGGGGCGTAACGAGTGCCACCTTAGCATGCATTAGCACGCCAAGATTCCCGACGTTGCAGTAGGAGTGATACAGGCTCGCAGGGTAGGGGGTACGAGTACGAAGTACTTCTATGTACTCTGTATCTCATTTTGTATGTACGATATTGAGCCAAAGCCATAATTTTGACACTGCGGTCATAAAATGAGACCAAAACAGAACTGGATCTAAGCCTGGTGTGGCAGGTTTGCCGACCCATACGTCGTACCCTGGACACCCTCACACAACATTTGCTGTCGCGGCCGGCACGTTCTGGAACTCTGAGACTGATTATTCGATAACTGTTTCCAGGACCCCCTTTCCAGAAACCCTTAAAAACGACCTTGGCACATTCTTCTCATACATGGACTTAGAGCAATTGTCCGCCACTTCATTCCCGATTTTCAATAGCAGAGAAAAAAAGAAGAGAGTGGCAAAAAGCAAACATGGCACTGAATGTTGCGATCGTCGGCGGTGGGATCAGCGGGCTATCAGCCGCCGTGTCACTACGCCGGGCTGGCCACATTGTTCGGGTCTACGAGCGATCGTCCCATAACAATGAGGTTGGCGCCGCCATTCACGTCCCGCCCAACGCAGCACGGGCTTTGCTGGCTTGGGGTCTGGACCCCGTCCATGCAAAGTTTGTCACCACCAAGTCGAGCTACCGTGCCCACGAAAAGACACTGGTGCGCTTCCATACGGGTAAAGAAGTTGAGGAGCAGATTCCAATCCGCTGTGGTGCTCCTTGGTTCCTCACCCATCGTGTCGATCTGCACGAGGAGCTCAAGCGGCTGGCAACAGAACCCGAGGGCCCGGGTGCGCCCGGACCTCCCGCCCATGTGTCTCTGCGAACCAAGATTGTTCATTATGTATGTTGTTATGGCCCCGATCTGACCGTTGCGATGTCTTCGTAGCTAACTATGGGACAGAACACAGACGAACCGTCAATCACTCTTGACAGTGGTGACATCATCAAACCAGACGTCGTTATCGCCGCAGATGGAATTCACAGCATCGCAGTCGAAGCCATCTTGGGCGAGCCACAACCTCTTGGAGCCCCTCAAAATGCATGCTTCCGTTTTCTGATCCCAGCCGACGAGATCAATGCCGATCCAAAGACAAGGTTCTACACCGAAGATGACGATGGCCGGATGAAGTTCTTTGTTGGTGACAACAAGAGAATTGTGTCTTACCCATGTCGCAAGTATGTTGGTTGTCTTGGTACGAACGAACAGTAATATGCAGTACTGACGTTTCTAGTAACGAGGTTCATAACTTTGTGGCAATCTACAACACGGAGCATGAGACCCTGGATCTCTCAAAGAAAGAGAGTAAGCATATTCCACCTGGCATCTGTTTTTGTTGTCTTTTCTTTTCCTTTTCTTTTAACAATAATTCCAGGCCGCCATTCGCCAGAAGACAAGGCCAAGCTCCTGGAGAAATACTCTGACGTCCATCCGGATCTGTTTGCAGTCATCAGGTATGTCACCCTCTTTTGATGTGCCTAATGTATCTCTCTTCTTACAACTCGCAGCAAAGCAACAGAGGTCATGCAGTGGCCCCTCTTGTTCCGCCCGCCCATCCCGACATGGACCAAAGGCAGTGTAGCTCTGGCGGGTGATGCTGCACACCCAATGCTTCCTCGTGAGTACCATTCACTCTTTGCAGATTCCTTAACAAGTTCTAACACATATAGACCAAGGACAGGGCGGTGCCCAAGGCATCGAGGATGGCGTTGTGCTTGGCCTTGTTCTCGTTGGTGCCACCAAGGAGACCGTGGCCGAGAGGCTCAAACTCTATGAAAAGATCCGACGGAACAGAGCCAGTATCATCCAAATCTTCAGCAATGCTGGCCAAGACCAGCCTGAGCTTATTCGGAAGGATGCATCTGCATTCATGCCAGAAGATAAGATCCCGAGTACGTTGACGCCCAGGCACACCACCGCTTCACAGGGACTAACAATAAGTTCATAGAACGCCCCGAGGACTTTTTTGACTACAATTTCCGTTACGACATCATCGAGGACTCGGTCAGTCAGTTAAAGGATCAGTACCCGACGTTTGAACTGCCCAGTACTTTCTTCCAGAACACGCCTGGTAAAATTGCTGCTTAAGATATGACGGCCAGTCGGTCGACGCTCGTCTGTTTATCTGTCTAGGACATAGTTGTAATAAAAAGTAGACTTGTTTGAATATCTTAGACGTGTATTGAATATTACTGGTTGCATATCCTATATGTTTACTTTTTCATAGGATGTATTCTAACGTAGTTTACTCGAGCCTTTACAAATCCCTACATACAACGGGCCTAGAATATTTCGTAAATATCGCGAATAGGGCGTGTAATCCTCTTAAATTCAATCAAATATCGATTCGCGATAACGATATTAATACTTAAATTCTTTTTATTTAATATTTTTATAAAACAAAAAAAAAAGAAAAAGAAGAGCGGAAATAAGGAAACGATAAAAACGAAAGAAGAGAAAAATATACTTAAAAAAAAAAAAAGATACAAAAAAAGATACAAAAAAAAAAGATACAAAACAAAAGATATAAAAAGAAAGATATAAAAGAAAAAAGAAAGAAGGAAGAAATAGGGAAAAAAGAAAGAAGTTAAAGAAGATGAAAGAAGATGAAATAAGACAAATAAGGGAAAGGTAAAAGAGTATAGAGGAAAAGAAAAATAGTATAAAACAGGAAATATGAAACTTAAGAGGGAGTAATAAAAAGGGAAAGAAAATATTCAAAAAAAGATATATAAATATAAAAGGAGGAAGATATTATTATTATTATTATTATCCGCCTTTCTCAGCCACTCCTGGCTATTGGTGACTAGCTAGACAGAACCCTCCTGGGGAAAAAACTGACACAGATCTAAGTGGGCGTGTGCTCTTGGTTACAGGTGCGTGTAGTAAGCCACAAGTGGTTACTAGTAATAAATAAAACAAACGAATAAAACAGGTAAAACGAGTACATAAGAAAGAAATAAACGATCATGGTGTTAGTGTTGGAGACGCCTCACGCCGGTGTCGGTGACCTCTCGAGCTCCCGGGCCAGGCTATACTCCACGAGTCTCCCGCTCCGAATAAGCCAGCGGAGGAGTGGACGGGCCGAGAGGCCCGTCTGTAGGCGACGGTCCAGGTCCGCTGGCGTTTGTGGCCATCCGGCCGGCTGCGGTGGTGTAGTGGGGTAGTGTAAGAGGACGTGGGCCGGGGTCTCCTTCTCGGTGCCGCAACGGCACGCCGGCGAGTCGACGGCCTGCCTCCGGAAGGGGTACGTGTTAAGACCCCGGTACGGATTTGTGTGAGGAGGCTGCTTTCAGCCTTCGTGAGGTGTAGGTGGCGGCGCCGTACAGCTTGTGACGTCCAGCATGGTGTTCGTGCCGCGAGGGATCCCGCGAAGTGGCCGCTGCCGACGTCGTGCTGCCAGCGGGCCTTCCATCGGTCGGTGACGGTGGTCCAGACCGCCTCCGCGGGGGGCGAGCGCGGGGTTATCGTTGGCGCCGGACGCCGGAAGTGTATCGGGCGGGTGCGGAGGAGTGTGTCCTGGATGGCTTGGGCTTTTACCTGGTAGTTAGACCGGGACAAGAAGACGGCGCGGCGGTAGGTAAGGTAAAGGTGTAGCGGCGGTATCCCTGCCTCGGAGTGGAGGAGGTGGATAGGCGTAGACTTGTAAGCCCTGAGGACGGTGCGAAGGTAGCCGTAGAAGATGGTGTCGAGGGAGGTCGTCGGCCGGCGGTTGCCGTCATCTGGGAGGAAGACGCTCGCGCCGTACACTGCCGTGCTCCGGAGCACCGCCGTATAAACCGGACGAGCCCACGGGAGCGTGCATCCCCACGTCTTCCCTGTAAGTCTCGTAAGAGCGTGGCAAAGGAGGAAGATAAGAAAGGATGAAAAAAAAAAATCAAAGAAAAAAGGGGAAAGGATAAAAAAAATAGAAAAGTAAAAAGGAGCAATAAAGGATTTCGTCCCAATAACACAGACCCACTTTCGGCTACACGGGGCCTCAGGTACACACATTCCAGCCACCTATTCTCGTCACCTTTTGACACATTTTAGCGGGCCTATCACCTATAGCCCCTATAACGCGATGGCGACATAGAACGCTTCCTTTACACCCCCTACAGCCCGATATTTCGCTCTATAAGAGGCCTATCCCTCCCCTTTCCTATAGCCCGATAGTGATATGGCATCTTTCTTCTTGTTATCTTCTCTTACTTTCACCCATAGCCCCTTCTTGTTACAGAGTACACACTACAAGCCTCCAACTATCTACAGCATGGCGGGGACTGTCGCAGCCACTCCTAGCAAGGAGCACTACCAGATCTATGGCGCATATCCAACGATGGGCTTTAAGCCCTCCAACGCATTCTACCCCATCGATGTGGGATACGAGCCGGTCGAAGCACGCGACTCGTCGTCACCGCTCCGAATAGCGTGCGTCTGTTTATTTGTTTTTTATTGTTTTATTGTTTTGTACTTTTTTTGTTCTTCAGAGTCCGGCATGCGCTGACCGTATGCTGTAGAATCGTCGGTGGCGGACTGGCCGGGGCTGCGGCTGCAGGCTGGCTCGCTCGGCTGCCCAACGTGCGCGTGCGGGTGTACGAGCGGTCTGACACCATCCGCGAAGTCGGCGCCCTGATCGGTGTCATGGTCGCTGGCATGAAGGTACTCGCCCGCATGCTGACGCCGGCCAATTTCGACGCGCTCCAGGCGATCTGTTACCGCGGCGAAGCCGTGGACGGCATCAACCACCGCCACTGGCGGACGGGCGAGGTGCTGACGACGGCCATTTCGCCGCACACGCCGCGGCATCTGCAAGAAGGGCGCACGTCGCGCGTGGCGCTGCACAAGATCCTGATGAACGAGGTGCCCAACGAGGCGAGCACATTCTGCTATGGCAAACAGGTGGTCCGGGTCGAGAGGGTGTTGTCTTCGCGTCGAGCGGCGGACGACGACGCCCGTACAGAGATGAAGCTATACTTTGCCGACGGCGAGACAGAGAGTGCGGATCTCATTGTCGCGGCCGATGGGCTCTACTCGGTACGTTTGAGGCATTGTACGAATTCAAGACAATACGTTTACCAACTGCTCACGTTTCGATGACAGAAAATAAGAAACCAGTACTTCCCCAACCAACAGGTCAGGTACCTCGGCCGCGTGTCCTACCGGCACATTGTTCCCTGGGAGACCATTCAGCACATCGAGGGCTTGCCCAAGGACACATCGTCCTGGCGACGGAACGGCGAGGTTGCCTTCATGTCACCCATTGGCGACACCGGTGGCTATTCGTTTACGTGCATGGTGATCGAGACAGCAGAGTATGCCGCGTCGCTGCGGTGGGCCAAGTCCATCGGCCGCGACGGCCTGCAGCGGCTACGAGAGCACCATTTCGCAGTAGGTGGCTGTACAGAGTATGCTCCGTTGCATGCAGGCTGTTGAGCTGACTCTGGTGTCTAGGAATGGGACCCCATCATCAACAAGGTCCTGGCCGTGTTCCCCGACATGGATGCGTATCCGCTCGAAGCGGCGCCGTGGGTGAAGGACCT
Organism: Sporothrix inflata; assembly: GCA_021396225.1. Lineage (NCBI taxonomy): Eukaryota > Fungi > Ascomycota > Sordariomycetes > Ophiostomatales > Ophiostomataceae > Sporothrix > Sporothrix inflata. The sequence continues at coordinate 57,087 of WNYF01000135.1, read as the reverse complement.
GGCCCAGGACGACGGCGTGGTCTTTGTTGGCGACGCCGCCCATCGTGAGTGAGAGAGATATATATAGAGAGAGAGGGAGACCGCACCTAGACTAACACCTACAGCAACGGCCGGTGGCGGAGGCGTCGGCTCGTCGCTTGCCTTTGCCGACGTTCGTGCCCTCTACCTGTCGCTCTGGCGCACGCACAAACCCCAAAACGACCCGGTCCATGTCGCCGCGCCCAACATCCCCCCCTACGACATCCCGTACGCCCTGCATCTCTACAACGAGACGCGCAGCGCCTTTCTACAGCGCGTGGAGCGGCAGATCCGCTACGACCAGTTGGATGCGGCGTACATCGCGGCGGCAGGCGACGACGACCAGGAGTGGATGCGACGGTACCGCGAGCGCTTCACGATCAACTGGTTCATCCTGGAGGACGAGGTGGATGCTAAGTGGCAAGAGGTGGAAGCTGAGCAGCGGCATCTTTACAAGCGAAGAGTAGACATATAGAGGCTAGACAACAGTACCAATAGAAACGATAAATGAAGACTCTATTACTCCGTACAATCGATTATTCTGTGAGAACATTCTGAAGCATGATTGGCTATTCAATCCTGATAGAGTTAGTGGGCTGTCTATTGCCCTGACGCCATCGCTAGGGGGGTGGTGCAAGAGCCATATTTTGCAGTAAATAAGAGGAGACGCAACTCGGAAGCATGCCGGGTGTGCATGCTTCCGGGGGGCCACCCAAGAGCACACCACCCAGTGCTGCCACGCGCATCGCGTCACCAGACGTCAGACTTTCTTGAGGCCTGGATAATAATAAAAACAAAAACAAAACAAAAACGTGTATCGCGTTGCATATGCAGGGTACATATATATGATGGCCACGCGAGCATGCCGGTGAACGGGGTCACTGTAGTCCTCGCCGATCCCAATTGTCTTTCGAGTCGTTGAGTCTCTTTCATCTTTTGAGAACCACCATGCCCACCATGTCGCAGACGTTCACCACGGACAAGAACGCTGAGACGGCCGTCTCTCTCGACGCGTCGGAGGATGCCGCTCGCTCCGAGGATGCACACCACGCCCTGCTCGACGCCGAGGTAGAACGAAAGGTGGTCCGCAAGCTGGACCTGTATCTGATCCCCGTGATCATGGTCGTGTTCTTCTTCAGCTTCCTAGACCGCATTAACATTGGTAACGCCCAGGTGGGTGGGCTGTCGGCGAGCCTCCATCTACAAGGGTCGCAGTTCAACGGTATGGTCTCTCTCTCTCCCCCCTGTCTCTCTCTTGAATATTGAGCTGATTAATCAGTGGCCGTGTCCATCTTCTACGTCACGTACATTGTCTTTGAGATTCCTCTGACGATTGCCCTCAAGCTGGTCGGGCCCTCGAAGCTCAGTACGTATAACATGCTTTGTAACTACTTCAAGCCGTCCAAACTAACCATGCAGTCCCCGGCATGATGATCGCCTGGAGCCTCGTCACCACCTTCTCCGGGTTCGAGCACTCCTACGGCGCGCTGGTGACCTGCCGGCTGCTGCTCGGCGCCTGCGAGTCCGCGCTCTTCCCGTCGCTGCACCTCTACTGCGCCATGTTCTGGAAGCGCCAGGAGATCGCCAAGCGCGCCGGCATGATCATGGTGACGCTGGCCGTGGCCGGCGCGTTCGGTGGCCTGTTTGCCTACGGCCTGCTGCACATGAACGGCGTGGGCGGCTACGCGGGCTGGCAGTGGATCTTCTTCATCCAAGGCGGCATCTCGTTTGTCGTGGGCGTGGTTAGCATCTGGCTGTTCCCCGATAGCCCGGAGACGGCGTACTTTTTGGACGCGAAAGAGCGCGAGCTGGCGCGGCAGCGGCTGATCGACCACGGCAACTACGAGGCCTTTGACTTTGCACAGGTCCGAGCCGTGCTCAGCAACCCCCTTTACTGGCTCTCGGGCCTGATCAACCTCTGCGCGAACATCTACAACTACAGTAAGCTTGTCCTTGGTGCCCTTGGATGTTCCACCCTTTCTTAAGCCTACGTACTAACCATCAGGCATCACAACCTTCCTGCCAACCATCATCAACAACCTCGGCTTCGACGCGCTGCAGACCCAGTACCTCACTATCCCGGTCTACGCCGTCGGCGGCATCGGCTTCTTCGCCGCCGCCTACTGGTCTGACCGCACGCAGCGCCGCTCCGACTTTATGCTGGCATTCGGCCTCATCACCCTCACAGGCTACGCCGTGCTGCTCGGTAGCCGCACTCCCGCCGTGCTCTACTTTGCGTGCTACCTCGTGCTCTTTGGCAACTTTGTCTTCCCCGGGCTCAACCTGATCTGGATCAACGGCAACACGGCGCCGCACTACAAGCGCGCAACGGCCATTGCGCTGAACCAGACCATTGGCAACATCGGCGGCATCATCGCCGGGCAGATTTACCTGACGCGCGAGAAGCCGTGGTTCGTGACGGGCCACGCCGTGAGTCTGACGGGCTGCGCGTTGGCCTGGTGCGGCGTGTGGCTACTGCGGTGGCTGTTTGCGCGGGAGAACGCCCGCCGGGACAAGCTCGTCCAGGAGGGGGCGACGGACACGGGGACGGGGGACCGGTCGATATATTTCAGATACCAGCTGTAGTGCATAGTGGCAGACGAAGACGTAGAAAATAGACGATAGACCTAAAGGCAGGGATAATTAGACAGGAGATAAATGTAAAGCCTCGATTTCAAACAATCAAACACTGTCAAGCTAGCATTAATACACCGAACTGCCATTTAGACGATTTCGCCTTTCCGGGATTTACTAATTATTTATTTTTCTCTACAGTACTTTCTCTGACAACCACCAATGATAATAGGGCGCCGCACTTGCAACGCACCTCCAGGACTAGCGAGCACGCAATCATATCGCGCCCGCGCACGTCATGTCGACAAGCCCCAGGGACGACGAGCCTGCCAAGTTTCGCATCATTATAGAAGACAAGTAGTGCACTGTATCTCTCGGTACAGGTGTCGGTTGTTATATATTTGTTGTGATTATAGTCGAACTATCCATCCATCGTCCAATGTTCATCGCTTCTGCTCATCCCCCCCCAATGCTCTCCCCCGACGACCGCAAGACAAAACGCAGGGTGCCGCCCGAGAAACGTCGGCGCACCGAGACCAGCTGCGACCACTGCAAAGCTAAGAAGCTCAAGTGTCGGCGCCGCAGCAGTGCCGAGTCGTGCCTAACCTGCAGCGCCGGCGGCCGGTCGTGCATCACCACCATTCCCCGCAAGCAGCGTTCCTACAGCCGCAAATCGTTTTCCTCCGTCCTAGACGCGGCCGTCGCCGACGCAGACAGTTTTCAGAGCAACTTCCAGAGCAGCAGCCTTCAACTACGGCCGTCGTTCCTGTTGTCGTCAGTATCCCCGAGTCGCAACAGTCGATTCCTCCCTGCTGCTATTGGGATCGACCTATCTCCCCCGACTCCCCCGACTTCCTCGTCATGCCACCCTGCGATATTGCCTACACCAGCGGTCGAGCGCCTTTTCGATGACGACTACGGCTTGCCCCGCTATGTCGGCCCGACCGGCTCCTACACGTTCATGGTCAAGTTACGTGAGATCATGGCAGCCAAGTGCGCGCCCAAGACGGCTGGCCTGCGCTATGCCCAGACAATGGGCCAGTCGATCCGGCTTTATGATAGCGCGGGAGGCCAGACGACGACGGCTGACCTGCCGCCCAAGGACGCGGCCGATGCCATGGTCGAACTGTTCTTCAGCCAGGTGCACCGCGATTTCCCTATCTTCCACCGCGCCCCCTTTATGGCCATGTACGAGGACATGTGGTCGTCGTCGCTGGGGCCCAACACCGAGCCGGCCTGGCTCATGGCGCTCGGAATGGTTTTCGTCCTGGGGCTGGACGCCGCGTCGTCGGCGTCGTCAGTTGAAAATGCCCTGCCGATGCTCACGGCGGCGCAGCAGCGGGCCATGAAGGACCGCTACCTGGCGACCGCCAAGGACCTGCTCCCCGAGGTCCTGTCGGGCTGCACGCTGGGTCACGTGCAGGCTATCATGCTCTACTGTCGCCAACTCTACATCTCGGGGAACCGCAACGCCAGCTGGAGCCTCGCCGGCGCCGCGGTGCGCATTGCCGTGGCCATCGGCCTGCACCGCAACGGCGCCAACGCGCGCTGCCACCTGCTCGAGCGCGAGCTGCGCAAGCGCGTCTGGTGGACGCTCTACGCTTTTGAGCGCATGGAGTGCTCGTCGCTGGGCCGCGCGTCGGCCATCGACGACGATGATTGCAACGTCGGCTTTCCTGTCGAGGGCCTGCTGGACATGGGCGACATCATCCCGCTGGGCCACGTGACGGCCCAGTCGCAGCTGCTGCGGCTCCTCGGGTCCGTTTGCAAGCAGCAGTACCAGTTGGCGTCACTGGAGTCGTTGTCGCCAGCCAACGACAATATTGCCGGGGCACTACTGCAGAAGCTCCATGCATGGCACCGCAACCTCCCCGCCCACCTGCGTCTTGACACGGACGGCGTGCCCAGCGGGCCCGCGTCCCACGTGCGTGCCATCACGCTTCTTCATATACAGTACTACTACACTATTACCCTGCTGTGCCGCCCGTTTCTGGTGATCAAGGCGACGACCAAGAGCCACCACCTTGACGCCGACCGAGATCGGGATCGGGATCAGACGGCCGCCGCCGTTGTCACGGAACGGGCGCGGCAGTGCATGGACTCGGCCAAGACATCCATTCAGCTGCTGCAGCGGCTCTTCCTGGGCGGCCTATTTAACGCCACAACGTGGTGGGACGTGTTCTTTCTCAAGTCGAGCTCGATGATGCTCGCGTTGGGGGCCATTGTTCACAACGACGAGGCAGCTGACTTTCACCCTCGACGCGAGGCGCTCGGCAGTCTCAAGATCTGCCTGAGCATCCTGGCGCACTGCGGCAAGTTCTCACCCACGATGAAGAACTTTGCCACCATGGCTACGGACCTGGGCCGCGCTGTGATCCTGACGGAAGCGACGGAAGCGGCGGAAGCTGCGGAAGCGTCTCCAGAGGTAAGCAGCACCTGCGAAACAAGTGGAGGCAAATCGACACAAACGACCACCCTAGCAGATCCAGATCCGCCGTCTACGCATGCAGTAACCTCCACCTCCGCCACCACGTCCACGGCAACATCATCCGTTTTATCCGTTTACAACCCTGGCTACAGTTCTACTGCCACGACCACCACCACGGGCGATGGCAACGGCGACGGTGGCCTGCGAGTTGGTGACATCGCGCCGACGCCCTTCTTCTTCGACACGTACAACCTACAGGGTGCGCAGAATACGCATACAACGGCAAGCACGGACGCGTCGTTCCTTGATGTCTTTCCGGATCAGTGGATCTTGACGCCCGAGGACTGGAACGTGATGGGGATTTCGCGGCATCTGAACTGGGGGCATACATAGGGCGAAGTAGCAGCATACATGTCTATCGCAACTAAACACCAGCCTATCTACTACTCGAGATTACCTCCTTCCCTTACAGCCACGTGTCAAACCACTGTACAGCCTGGAAAAAGGCCTGCTCTTTGGCAAACCGCTCGACCTTGTTAGACAGATTGCCGCGTACGGCAAAGCCGTGCGCGACGCCAGAGAACAGGTTGATCTGGAAGGGCTTGCCCAACGCCCGCAGGAGTGTCTCCGACAGCTGTCGCTTTTCGGTGGTGAAGATCTTGTCGATTTCCGCAGCGGCAATCGACAGCGGGCCGCCGATGGAGTTGAGCTCGTGCTCCTCGACAAACGAGGGGTGGGCGAGGAAGGCCGCGCCGACGTCCACGTTGAAGTGTCGAACGGCATACTACGCAGTTAGCCTCTCTCTATTGCTCTTAGCCTCCTTCAATTTTTGTCTCTCTCTCTCTCATATACGCACCTTGCCGCCGATGCAGTAGCCTACCACGCCAATCTTGCTGAAACCCAGCTCCATCTTTACCGCCACAATGGTGGCCGCGACAATAGGGTCAATCTCGACGGCCGTGTGCGGGTTCTGTCCATCCGATCCCTGGGCGATCCACGTCTTGAGGTCGAACCCAGGCGGCCGGTTGAGCGCGAGGGCGTCGCCGTTGAAGATGTCGGGGATGACGCAGGTGTAGCCGTGGGCGGCGAACTGGTCGGCCATCATCTGGCTGTTTTCCCAGATGCCCATCACGTCCGGCACATACACCAGGGCAGCGCCTTTATTGCTGTTGGGCGACGCTTCTGCCACGTAGGCGTCCCATTTGTCTGCGATGCGAATGATTTTGCCTGCAGGTTTGCCACTGGGCGGCGGCGCATCGTGTTAGCAGAGAGCGTCCTAGGAGAAGGGTGAAGTGAAATACACACTCGTGTTTCACGCCGGTCGTGCAGCAATGCGCTGGTGGGTGGGATGCCATGATAGCTTTGTTTGGGGCAGAACCAAGATCGTAAGACGAGAGCAAGCTTTCGTGGAGATGAATGCCGTATGGTAAAGCTGACGGAATGTTTTTAAAAAAATAATTTAAATAAACCTACACGAAATGTTACGAAACAAATAGAAGAAAAATAAACAGACCTCGAAAAGTCGTTCGGAAGTCGTCAATTTCCCATTCAACAATCTACCGTATTTTCTTTACACATTACGGTCCACCACGGAACGAGCTAACCAACTGACTGTATGCGGCCAGAGCAATAGTGCTGCAATGTGAAGGAAGCAAATGCGACGAGGGTCGTTGGAATTACGATGTACATCAAGCAATGTACAAAGTATTGTTGGGCACTTGCAAGTGGAGACAGCTCGGAAGTCTGCTCGGAAGCATGCGACTCGTTAGCGCTACCAACTATGCACTAGCGCCCGGGGAGCTGGGCCCCACTCCACACCAACCGCAACACCAACATAGGTATCGCCGCATCGCCGTCCTCACCTTGCCCTGCTTTCCTGATTTCACCAACGAGGCTGGGCATCACGCGATTGAACCCCGGGACACGCGGTATTGCAGCATAGCATTGTCCGTGAAGTCGCCATCGTAGGAGTAGTGAGGGATGGACGCGGTGAAAGATGAGATATCAATGATGATAGGGGGAAAGAGGGGGAGAGAGAGATCACCGCGAGGATATATAAGAGGCTGTAAGAATAGGAAAGCAGAGCACAACAAGCTGCGTGTAACTGTACGGTTGAGCCATCATCTTACAACAACCTCCAGCTCACCATGGGTCTTTGGATTCTAGAACCGCACTCGGACGAGAACGTGCCCGGCACCGTCCACATCAGTCGCGAGACCGAGGCGCAGGTGGCCTTGACGTCGAGGCTGAAGCATGGCACCGGCCGCTTTGCTAAGGTGGTCCTGACGCCGCAGCCGTCCGACTCGCCCAACGACCCGCTGAGTGTGTTCCGTCTGCGAATCGCATACTACAAACGTCTGCTAATGTGGTTCTAGACTGGTCGGCCTCGTCAAAGTACTGCCACTCTCTCCTCCTGTCCGCCGGCACCGGTCTGATGACGGGCACGAACAACTTTGTCAACCCCGGCCAGACGGTTATGGCTAAGGAGCTGCACACGACCGTCACGGTTATCTCGCGCAGCGTCAGCCTGATTCTGCTGCTGCTGGGCGTATCCGCCATGGTGTGCAGTCCGGCCGCGCGGATCTGGGGAAAACGCCCGGGTATGTGCAGTTAATTGTGTAATGGCAAGTACGAGTCGATGTTTTGTGTATAGGTTGATGCTGATCTGTAACTAGTTTTCGTTGTCGGCAATCTCATCGCGCTCGTAGGTTACATCGTCGTCGTAGCCAAGCCTGACAGCCTTGCCGCCCTGTACGCCGGCCGCGCCATCCACGGCCTTGGTATCGGCGGTATCGACTTCCTGGTTAGCTCGAGCATCGGCGACCTCTTCTTTGTACATGAGCGAGGTATCCATCTCGCCATCTGGCACTTTGCACTCCAGGGCGGAAACTCCCTCGGCCAGATCATCGGCGGACAGATCATCCAGGGCCAGAGCTGGGTCTGGGCGTTCCGCTGGAGGTACGTATACAGCAACTGCAGGCATGATGAATTAACGTAACGTTTAGACAAAAGCTAACGGTTTGGAAACAGTGTTATTATCCTGGCCGTCTACAATGTGGTATTCTTCCTCTTCGCTCCCGAGACGACGTACAACCGCGCAACGCGTCTTAACACGGATTTCCATGAGAACCTTGATGCCTACAGCCAAGCCGGGTCCGCCCATCGATATGTTGAGCCTGTTGGCAACACAAACGACGAGAAAGGCGCCACTGCAGCTGACACGACCGCAAATGCCAGCGTGGATAGTAACGTCGAAAGCCAAAGCCAGAGTCAGACTAGCAACGACAACGGCTCCGGCACCGGTCACGGCAGCTCTGCCGCCGTTGAAAAGAAGCTGACGTTCTGGCAGTCTCTAAAAGTGTACCACGGCCGCTTCAGTGACGAGCGCCTCCTCGATGGCATCGTCTCGCCCTTTGCCGTGTTCCTGCTGCCCGCCGTCACATGGACGGCCTATGCCTTTGGCTGCTCCGTCGCCTTCTCGGCGTCCTTCTCCGTCTGCATCGCCCAGGTCTTCTCGGCCCCGCCTTATAACTTTAACCCCCACCAGACCGGCCTCACCGTCATCGGCTCTTTCATCGGCTCCCTGCTTGGCAACATCCTGCCCGGCCGCATCGCCGACTGGCTCGTCAAGTACATGAGCCGCAAAAACAACGGGGTCTACGAGCCCGAGTTCCGCAACCTGCTGTGCATACCTGCGTTCTTCTTCGGGCTCGCCGGATTCTGGGGCTTCGGCCTGTCGCTACAGGCCAAGAATCACTGGGCTGTGCCGACCTTCTTTTTCGGTCTGTCGACGTTTGCGGGCTCCATCCTGTCGCTCGTCTCCAACGCCTACCTGCTCGACTGCCACCGCGCACAGTCACAGGACGGCTACGCGGCGGTCACTCTGGGCCGGGGCATCTATTCGTTTGCTATTACCTTTGTGATCAACGACTGGATTACGCGGGACGGCATTGCCAATGTCTACTTTGTGATCGGGGCGCTGCACGGCCTGGCCTGTATTTTCGGCATGGTCCTTTACGTTTTTGGGAAGAGGGTACGTATCTATTTTCCAGGCAGTGATCTGAGATCGAGACTATTTGCTAATGCCACTAGATTCGTCTATGGGTCTCCAAAAACAAATTTATTCAAAGCAAGCTAGGGAAGCCTCGTTATATAGCTGGGTAGAAAGAAGGGTGGGATATGTCCCAGGTGATATCGTAAGAAGAATTAGAAAACATTACACAGTGTCCATAGGTAGAAGAAAGCTATGTATCGACCGCTACGCCTGCTCACATATAACTTATATATTCTAACCATCATCACATACACTACGAATCATTAAAATGTCCTCGGGTCTCATATCGCTTCTGGATGGGAGACAAAATTACATTACATACAAAACAACGGAGACGATCTTCTGTTATGATTTTAAATACAGCCGACGGCCTCCTACGCCGACGTAAATAATACCACATAAACCGTTCAAGAATCATCATTCAACCCATTATTATATCGTTTATTTCAATCTCGTAGGATCTCCTTCTAAAGCACTTTACGCCTTTACCGTCAGAAGCGCAGGCCGGATCTTCTCCTTCAAAACAGCCGGCCCGTTCTGCGAAAACTCCTCAGCCGACTCTGCAAAGCCGCGCTCGAGCTCCTTGTGGAAGTTGTAGCCGAACAGGTCGTCCAGGAACTCGGCCTGTGAGCGGATGTGCTCGTGGCCCTTGAGGATGCCTGGGTTGGCCAGGAGGTACGCGTCGCGGGCGCGCTGCTCGGGCCCGTCGTTCATCTGCGTGTAGTGGCGTGACTCGATCGATGCGGCCGTCACCTTGGCCGTGCGCTTGATGCGTAGCTTCTCGTACAGGGCCAGCGCCTGGGGGAGCGTGTCGGTGGTCGGGTATTTGGTCAGGATACCGCCGAGGATGCCCGCGTCCTCAATGCCCATCGCGGACCCCTGCGCCAGGTACGGCGTCATGGCGTGGGCGGCGTCGCCGATGAGGACCAGCTTGTTGGCGTCGTGCGACCACGTCGGCAGTTCCTTGTGCGTGAACAGGCGCCACTCGAGGACATCGTCGACGTGTTCTAGCATCGAGACAACTCTATTGGGGGGGAGGGGGAAGGTTAGCGACCAACACTAGTAGACACGACGTATCCTCTTGGTTGTTGGTAAGAAAGGTGAACGAACCTCGGGTCCCAATCCTTGAATGCCTTTTGTGCTTCCTTGCTGTCGCTGATTCTCTGGTTGACGCCCTCGGGCATATTTGCGTCACAACTAAAGGTGCAGCAGGGTTAGTTGCTGTTACCTATAATACTGTCAATGAGGAAGAAATAAGAGGGGACGTACGTGAAAACAAAGTTGATCAGGGTACCGTGGACGCCCTTAAGAAGGTAGCTTAGAATGGTGCCGTGCGGCCCCAACCAGTGGTTGTTGCGAGAGACGTTGATAAAGTCTTCCACGTCGGGAATGCCCTTGAGCTTCTCGATCGGCACCGTGATGCGGTACACCATCTGGCCCGTTGGGATCGGCGGGGCCAGCTTGCCCACGACGACAGAACGAGCATACGAGTGCAGGCCATCCGATGCCACAATCAGGTCCGGCGTAAACACGGCCCCGTTCTTCGTCGTGAGAGACGGCTTAAGGGGGTCAATGTCGACCACACGGCTGTCGAGGTGAACGCGGCACCCATACGCAATGGCGCAGGTTTGCAGGCCCCGGTGCAGATCAGCACGGTGAATATGCCTAGGGTGGGGGCTATGTTAGAATAGATTAAGCTGCAGTACGGAGTCCACTAACGAGAAACATACCAGTACGGCGAGCCGTATTCCTTGGCCGGCTCCTTCAGAGGAACATGCACCAGAACCTCGCCCGACTTCCAGCTCATCATCTTGAGATCAATGGGCTCGAGCACATACGGCTCAATGTACTTGTCGACGCCGAGGTGGCGCAGCACCCGCGACGAGTTGGGCGAAATCTGGATGCCGGCCCCGATGTAGCCAATGGCGGCAGCCGCTTCCACAATGTCCACCTCGTGTCCGGCCTTGCGGAGAGAGATGGCAGCCGTCAGGCCGGCAAGGCCGCTTCCAATCACGACAATGTGCTAAGATAAATAAAGTGTAAGTGTAAGTCTGGTATTGGTTACGTGACACGTAGATAGAGAGGCAAACGGACCATTGTGTCAACAACAGTGTATGAAACCGGCAAGTCGGCTTGTTGATTCTGATACTGATTCGACGTTATGTTGGTTGATGTTGTTGATGTTGTTGACGCTCACACCCAAACACACAAAATCAAGACAGACAGCGTATATATATATTATCACCATCATGTCGTCGATGTCGCCCTCGACTGTGATCGACGGATGGGTCGTTCCGCCTCTTCCGACGTGCTGCTCCAACACGGACATACGCAATACATACATCAAAAAATACAATTAAGAAATAAACACCCTCACACCGCACACCGAGGCAGCTTCTCTCGGAAGCATGCGATCTCTTCTCGGAAGGTGACAAAGCTCGTCGTAGCATTCCTTGTTTTTGAAACGCACGTTGTAAAGTCATGATGTCGTCGTGATTGCGTCGTATCACGTCAACGCCAAGTGGTGGACGCGAAGGTCGATCTTGAATTAGCGGATCGTTACTTCCGCCTAACATCCAAGCCTCGGGGAGGCTGGGAGACCTGGTGAATAAGCGACGGACACTACCGATCTGGCCGTTCCATTGCCGGGGCTTATTTAGTACTAACAAGCAGATCGATGCAAGTCGCCTCGGAAGCATGCTTTGGATCCGTCGTCGAAAATACCTTTTTTCTTATCTCGAGTCTTCTAAGACGGGAGAGCGAGGAAGCATCTATATGGTGAAGTATCGGTGGAAATGGGGAGTGTCGAAATTAGAGAGGTGTGCGCGTCGCTTGTGTGATGTTCTGCCTGCCCCTCACTCCAGCTCGTAATGTGGGGAGAAAAATGGTAGATAATTGAATCACTTTTACTGGTTCGTTTAAATATGCAATAAAATTTTGTTCGTTTCATTCGCACTCCTAGTATTTCTTACTCGTCAAACGATTTAAAACGCTTTCCTTCCTTCCACAGCCCCTCGACAATAGGCACACTCCGGCACACCGGCGGCCCAACGACATTTCCGTTGCTATCGTACTGCGGAAGCTCGCCCAGCCAGCCCCAGTGGCACTTCTCCTTCATACCCTCTGCTTGCCATGCGTTGAGGTCCTTATCTGGGGTGTCGTTGAACACCGGAAGCACATCGACGAGGGCCGTGTCATGAGCTAAGAGGACAAGTACGTTGGGATCTGCGTCAAAGTACTCCTGCAGTCCAAATGTTGTGATAATGGCCGTCTGCGGGTCTTTATATGTGGATTTGGCGTGCGTCGAGAGCTTGTAGAAGGGCGTTTTCCGGACATCGACCTCTTCGGCCGCGGACTCGTTGCATGTTTGCGGATGGCTATCGGTGAAGACGGCACAAGGACACGGCATGGGATTGCGCCCGACACGGCCACGGAAGGCAGAAGCGGGCACCTCGTCCGGCATAGGAATCTGTTCACTGGGACGGAAGTCGCCAGCAAAATGGCAGATGTCACCGCCAAGGAACACAAAGGTATCGGGTGTCGTCCGTGCCAGTGCACACAGGTGGCCCGGCCAGTGCCCTGGCGTGTCGAGTAGGTAGAGCGACCCATCACCGTAAAAATCATGTGCCGGGAAGGGGCCAATGCGCAGACCGCTGCTGCCGCAGTCAATTTCGTTACACTGACGGTCTTTGAAATCGTCCTCATTCAGGTTGGAATCCGGGGTGTGGGGATAGGCAGGGAAGACGCCAGTGCCCTTGCCGTAGGTGAGGTTGGTGGACAGTGGGAATAGGTGCGGGCTGCCCATGTGGTCCCAGTGGCTGTGCGACCAAATGATGTCGTTGATCTCTTCGAGACGCATGCCCTTTTCCTGCAAGATGTCTGTCACGTCCTTGTCGATACGCACACCCGGGATCGCGTCCTGGATGCGCCGCAGTGTCATGGGAGGCGAGTTCCAGTAATCCTTGCGTGTGCCGAGATCAAACATGGCCTTCTTGCCGAGCCTCTCATTCTCGATCAGAAACGCCATTGTCGTGACACTCATCAACTCGTGGCCCGGCATCACGGGGTCAACAAAGGAGAAAGCGTGCAGCGACATGACAGACGTCGTGTCGAGCATGCGCACGCGCACGATGTTGTCCGACCGGGGTGGCGGGTTGAGCTTCCCCAGGCCATTGCTGGTGCTTGTTGCGGCCATGGTGTGTGGGAATGGTCGAAAGGGTGATAGGAGGGATGAAGTTGACGCGAAGATGGAACGACCGAGGCGAAAGTAACGATGGCTGCTTTAGTGATTCAGTTGTCTAGCTTGCTTTTTACCACTGGAGCTGTTCTCGTCGGTCCAGAGAGTGGCAGAAGAGACGTTCAAATTGGTCGAGGCTGGCTGCGGAATCGGACTTGCACCGACCTGGCAGTTAGCCCGCGGCAACTCACATCGGCGTTCTACCGACGCTAGCCAAAACCTTGCTATATCGCCGGCGTATTATTTCCCCTGAAGACTGAGCCCGTCAGTACGACGTACGCGTCACTGTAATTCAGCACACGCAGGTGCATTGCCGAGCGACAGGTGCGTGCCCTAGAGTCTTTTGTACGGAGCATTCTATCTTTCTTCACGCCGTCGTTGGCTGTTGAGATCACCGGGAGAAACGACTCGACAATATTTGTAGCGAAATAATTACCCGGTCACACTGTTTGCATGGCACAGTTCGGCTTATATCAGAATGAGAAGGTCTCCACGACTCAAACGACCCCCTGGCCGGCCACAGTGAGGCACAGTCCAATCAGAAGTTGTTATGCCGTCACATATAGCACCGTTGATGCCCTATGTAGGGACGACGCACTGCAGCCTCGCGATGCGACCCAAGTTGTCTCACGACCACCGAGCGCATCCTGTCCTACAACGTTCCCCGCGTCCTCTCCCCGCGTTCTCGTTCTGCATGGCATCACCGAGGCGCGTGCGGTTGAGATGTTCATTTGGCATCTGATTTCACATGATGTTCAATTGTTCCTCAATTGCTTTAAAATTTTCCACCGGCCACTCATCTTGTCAACGTAGAGTATGACCCAGTTGTCTGGAACCACCGTAAGTTGCACATCTAAGACATGCCTTGTATTTCATGCCCTGTCGCCTGCGATACCCGTCATTCCATAGGCAACGACTTTTACGTGTTGGAGACAGGTCTATGGCGATCGGCAGATAAACATGATCCGGTGGGAGAAAATGTCTTTCAGTGCCGGATTCTTCATCTCAGACCACAATCCACCGTAATCGAGAGCTGCATGGATTGGCATGTGAGAACAAGGAACGTGTCACTTTCCATTGCAACATGAATAGTTGACGAGGGAAAGAATGGGATAACAAGGCTCGGGGGCCGTCCTGTAAATGGGCTAGACTACGACCCCCCTCCCCACGATGCGACGGCGGCGGCAGAATCGAGGTTGCATTACCCCGGGTTGCATTCCCCATGCCCCATGCGGGCGAGTCATGAATCTAGCGGCGGGTGGCATCTCGATTGAGGGAATGCCGAATCTGGAGGTGGCCTATTTTCACATGGGCCTGATAGAGTAAAGGACAACAAGGGCGTAGAGGTCAGGTTAAGATAGAATTGAAAAGAGTAACATAATTCTGCATGGTAAACAGAGGCACAGCTCTGCATATAAATACGTCGTACGGCCTCATCTTGTACGTTTTGACAGGTCCAAAGACAACAATACCATTCCCTCATCGCTCTGTACCCCGTTCCCAAAGCAAAGGCAAGTTCCCGTCAGCTCCGTCTCGTGTTCTTTCGGATATCGTCTAACTCCTGCAGAATAACTTTCACCCAAAACACGACACCAACCCACAACCGACATCATGATGTACACACTTTCTTTCGTCACTGCCCTCCTCGCTGTGGCCCAGGCCCAGGTGACGCCCCCTCCGTGCAGCCCCTGCACGACCGCCATCGCGGCTGTTCCCTCGTGCGCCTCCGACTGCATCCTATCGGCCGCCGTGACCAATGCTGGCTGTACCGATGGCGATTACCCGTGCCAGTGCTCTCAGTCGGCAGCCATTGAGAATGCCGCCCTTGCTTGTGTGGTCGCCGACTGCGGTCTCGCTACGGGCCTGGAGGTGCTCAGCGCCGTGGCGACTGTGTGCGCCTGCGTCACCACCAGTGGCTGCGCTGCGGCCGCTACGGCGACTGCTTAAATGCGGAGCTGACACCAACACGGGGAACATTGGCTGACGTCCACGAATGGTTGATGGTTCCTTGGAAAATAAATGTACATAGATGCAGAAAAATACATATGTGCTACGGTATGACGAGTAAATCTATTTGCTGAACAAAATTCGTGCCCACGTCCATTTAGTCTACCAACCATACTTGCGACTCAGCGACGTCTTCGCAAACAATGCTGTGCGAAAAGCGCATCTGGATCTCTGCCCAGAGGAGGTCCTCCATATCCGGTCCCCGCGTGTCACGCACAGCGTCCACGAACGCCGCATCTGACTTCCACTTTTCTGCTACAACGGCCTTCATGTGCTCCTTGACTCGGGCCATGGCATTCCTGCCTTGGTCCCAGTCAGAGACGTTGTCCATTTCCTCCAGAAACTGTTGCGTAACATCACTCCTGGCGACGTTCATAGCCAGCTCCTCAAGGCCATCAGCAACAACAGCGTGCGCGGGGCTGGCCCAGTCCATGATCACCATCCGCTCTCGCCGCGCTCGCAATGTCTGTCGAAACCCGTGCTCGCCTTGCCGATCCCAGCCGTCTTCCAAGCGGACCATCAGACTGGGGTAGTATCGTCCCTTTTCGGGGCTGCGGTCACACAATAGCGCTTGTCGACCACCATCAATAAGCCGACACAGCCGGTTGTCTGTCTTTTGGTCGTACCGTCGACGTTCCGATGGTGACCATCTCCTGCCCATCTCCAACCGGTAGAAGTCCATGAGACGCAACCACCGACCGGATGCCGAGTGCTTCACCAGGATCATATCCTCGTGTGAGCCTGCTACGCGCTCCCATGGATGTAGGGGCAGGTGTGGCAGCAAAGGAACCGATTTAAAAATGTACCCGCCCATCTGAACACGAAGACCCCAGGGAGTCGGCACACCGGCAGTGCCTTTCGTCTCTTCTGCTTCTGGCTCGTCCGACCGCCAGTCACGGAAACGCATGATACGATGGTGGACATCCATCACCGAGTCCTTTGCAGCGTCGCTTGCGCCGAGTAGGCTGCGGGGTGCCCATCGCCACCCAGGCACATCAAGCGTCTCGTCGGATGAAAAGAGAATTCGGGCCGGTACCGTGCCGCCTAGTTTCCTGGCGACAAGTTCCCAGACGCGAACCATGCGGTCTTGATTGGTGGATGCGGCAACAACGTGCTTTTGGTCGAGGGACAACAGTGTTGCGATGCATAGCGGCTCGTCTGCGGGGTCGGACACGGTACGGAAGTGAAGCGCGCGCTGTATACTGACAAGACTCAGTGTTGAGGGGCTCTTCTCGTCTTCTATGGATCGGAACCAGCCACGGAGGTGTACCTGCTCAACGGCAATATCTTGCCAAATGCGCATGTATCGTGCATCGGCTATGCCTTTCATGTACAGCTTGGTCATTTCGTCTGTCGGCGTGACGGCATGGTCGGCGAATTGAAAGTAGAGTGACTGTGCGAGTGCGCCCTCTGGTCACGTTAGATGAAGCATACAGACCAGGTGGGAGAAGAAACGTAACAGACAAAAGTATCTCACCCTGTAGTGTCCACAGACGACGCATCCATGCCGACGAGCTGAAAATGCGGAGAAGCACTTCTTCCGGTGACAATTCCCCCGCGGAATATTGCATGAGTGACGCATCCAGAACCAGGACGTGTGTGGCGTTGCGGTACACATCCGGGATGCGCTGCAGTGCAAGCTTCTTGCCCTCTGCCTCGATGGGGCACAGCAGGGGATCGATCCAAACTCGGTAGGCACTTCCGGGTTTGTCGATGCCCGGCATGGACTCGGTCCCGGCATCGGCAGTCTTCTTTAATTGCGAAACTAGCCTCGCTACCTTGGCAATTTGACAGGCTGGGAGGGCGTTGGCAGTCGGGTTGCCCATCCCATCAGCCCAAACCTGTTGTGCGAAAGTGGTCAGTGTGAAGGGCCAATGTGGGAGAAAATGAACAATATCAATGAGGTCAGAAATAGAAAATGGAGAAAGAAAAGGGAAAACAAGCTTCTTCCTCGAAGCTAGAACAAGCACCACCTCTCTGCCGCTGAAAACTTACGTGGGATATTGCAACATATGGCACGCCCTCCGTGTATGGTTCCACGATCATCTCCAACGTCTCGTACTGGTCGTCGCCCGCGGCACGCATCTGTAAGACGGGGTACGCAGACGTCTCCTGCAAGACACGCAGCACTTGTGGAGCATCCACAAACTGCAGACTGCAAGTACATCCCTGTTGTACGTGCGACGGCCGATACGTTGAAGCATTGATCTGGAAGGCCACACAGCCTTCTTTGGAACAGGAAGTGTGGTCGTGTTGGAGCCCGCCTTTACGCATATGGCTCAGGTAGTGTCGTGTGCCCAGGCCCTGGTTAACAGAGCGGATCTTTTCCACCTCGCTGATGCACCACCCGTGTGCGAGCATATGCCGCTCGAGCTCGCCGCCATCGTCAAGGTACCGGTCAGCCCATGCAAAGCTGAAGCTCACGCCGGCACCGGGTATCCTTTTGAGCGTCATAGCCGTGGCAAAGCCTGTTGAGAGAAGCTCGCCCAACGCGGCGATCGACGTCTTGATGGCCGGGTCGAACGCGGTATGAATGGCAGCATTGAGAAGAAAGCAGCTAAAAGTAAGGCAGCTGTGGAGATATTGGATACGCTGCTCGATGCCGGACCCGGCCAGACGCAGTCGTGTCACGATCAAGACGGGGGCTTCTTTTGCCTGCAGCATCCGTGCCCCTGTGAGATATCTGGTGTTGTTTTCATCGCTGCTCACTTCAATGTAGTCATTGTAGAGGGCGGCTATCTCCTTTCGTGCTGTTTCGGCGTTGACAAAGCGGCCCCCGGTGTCGTTCTCGTTGAGGCCAAAGAACTCTGCAAGAAGACCAAAGAAGAGCCATGTCTGCAAAAACGCCTCTTGCTCCGGCTGTGGCGTTGGAAATATGTGCTCTGTAAACTCTTCGTCACCATCTGCGCCGCCGGCACTACCTCCAGTGGCCGTGTACTGTCGGAGCCTCTCCGGGACTGTCCTCATGCGACCCTGGCGCCTTGCATATGTTAAAAATGCACCGCCATCCCACGGCTGCGTGCACACGTAGCGCGCTCGTTCTCGTGGCAAAGTAGGATCCGGTGAGACGAGAAGCGTGTCCATGTCCTCCGTGGTGGCCGTTGCGTCGTCTCTCTGTGGTGGCTTGGTGGCTTGATATCGTCTGTGTCGACTGGCTTTGGAGACGAGTCCAAAATAGCGCGCGCGCGTTCCGGGGTGTTGTCTCCGTCCTGTCATGCTGCAGTCTCCGCAATTTAACCCCGCAATTTTGTCTTCTGATAGCGGTGCTAGGCCTGTCACAAACAGCCGTCACCAAACTCCAACAGCGCGCTACAGGCCTGCAGTCGGTCGTCCTCCGACCCTGGCAGCCAGGAGCGCCAGGGTCCACCTCCACACGCATCCACAACTCGGCGGCGCCCCGATGTCGACAAACTAGGAAGATGCAGTCTGTTTTTTATTGCCTTCTTGTTTGGCCTTGGTCCGTAGTTTGGCCCCGTGGGGAGTCCCGGGGACCCCAGACAGAATGCGTCGCGTGTTGCA
This sequence comes from Sporothrix inflata, assembly GCA_021396225.1. Lineage (NCBI taxonomy): Eukaryota > Fungi > Ascomycota > Sordariomycetes > Ophiostomatales > Ophiostomataceae > Sporothrix > Sporothrix inflata. Next base: position 38,250 of record WNYF01000135.1, on the reverse strand, counting down.
TGCTCGGATGCTTCGACCAGAGACAACACGGTCTTTTCCTCTTCCCTGTCGGCGACGGTGCGCACACGAGTTCATGCTTTGCGGATAGGTCGACGTATTCAAAAAGCGTTGATCTCCCTCCCTTAAAGCGGCGAGAAACTGCCATGGGTGCCATGTTGTCGACTTCTATCGACGGAGTATCTCTTCACAGTCCACAGTCCACAGCCGCTTTCTTTTTGTTTTCTTTTCCACCCCATCACTTGTCCTCTATTCTGCTTGTCTGCCCTTTTTTCTGTCTCTATCGACATGGCAGACACTGAAGAGTCCCAGAAGCATCTCGAGCCGATGGAAGTCGAGGATAGCAAGGCGACTGTCGTCGGCGACACGGCGTTCCACATCCAACACGTCACCAAGTACACTCGCAACGACGATGAAGCACTCAAGGCCTTTGCCGAGCTGGGCGGCGAGCCCATCGACGTGGCCCAGGAACTGGACGCTGCCACCAACAAGCGACTGCTCCGCACCATCGACTGGCACCTGATGCCCATCCTCTGCCTCGTGTTCGGACTCAACTACCTCGACAAGACGGCGCTCTCCTACGCCAGCATCATGGGCCTCAAGGTCGACCTCCACCTTACCGGTGATGAGTACAGCTGGCTGGGTTCCATCTTCTACTTGGGCTTCCTGGTGTGGGAGTATCCAACCAACCGCCTAATGCAGATGTTGCCCTTGGCCCGCTATTCGGCGACGTGTGTGACACTTTGGGGCGCCGTCCTGTGTCTCTTCGCCGTGGTCAAGTCGTGGTCGGGTGCCATGGCCGTCCGTTTCTTCATGGGCCTGTTGGAGGCCGCAAGTATGCCGGGCTTTGCGCTGCTCTCGTCGCAGTGGTACACGCACCACGAACACAACACACGCACAGGGATGTACATTGGCTCCAACGGCGGTGGCCAGATCATTGGCGGCCTCGTGGCCTACGGCATTGCGCTGCATGTCCCCGACGATGGCTCGGCGCCGTTGGCCCCCTGGAAGATCCTCTTCATCGCTACTGGTGGCTTGACAGTGATCGTTGGCCTGGCCTTCTTTTACATCATCCCCGACTCGCAGCTCAACTGCCGCTGGCTCTCCAAGCGTGACCGCCTTCTGGCCATTGCGCGCGTGAGCGAGAACGAGCAGGGCATCGGTAACGCCCACTTCAAACGCTACCAACTTGTCGAGGCCCTTGTCGACCCTCTGACTTGGGCACTCTTCTTGTACGGCCTGCTATCGGACATTCCCAACGGCGGTATCACCAACTACTTCAGCCAGCTGATTGTCAATTTCGGCTACACTCCACTTCAGAGCCTGTTGTATGGCATTCCTGGCGGCGGAGTCGTCATCGTGTCCTGTCTTGCCAACGGATTCCTCGGTGACTACTTCCAGCAGCGCACCCTCGTGGCCTGTGTCCCCATGCTGGTTGCCGTCCTCGGAATGATTCTGATCATTGCGCTGCCCCTTTCGAACAATGTTGGCCGCCTGGTTGGTTATTACATGACGCAGACGCTGCCGTCGGTCGGCGCCACTGTACTATCGCTCATCTCGAGTAACATTGCCGGCTACACCAAGAAGACAACCGTGGCAGCCATCTACATGGTCGGCTACGCTGCCGGAAACATTATCGGCCCGCAGACGTTCCGCACGCAGGATGCACCGCGTTACGTGTCGGCTGAGATCACCATTCTCGTGTGCTTTGCTCTTTGCATTGTCGATCTGCTCTTTATCAACTGGTGGTGCCGCCGAGAGAACCGCCGCAAGGCCGCCATCCGCGGACAGCCCGACTTTGTCCCCGTGGAGAACCATGGGTGGCGCGATATGACAGACCGTGAGAACCCCGAGTTCATCTACTGCATCTAGTGTTGTGCGGTGGACGGCCGCCTGCGCCACATTGAAAGAAAGACCGACCATGTCCGCGTCGGTTGTCTTGTATACTTCCTATCTCCTTGTACATAATCTATTTAAGTGATTCACTCGTCCAGATTCTGCGTGACTTGACATGTACTTCATATAACCTTTCTCTCGTGCCAGAGGACAACGTAAAACATTCATTATACATTTACACGTCTATCCTATCTCAATTCCATGCCATTCATGCACACGGCGGATCGGCTTGGATGCCCCACAAAAAGGCATCGTTGAACCGCCAGTCCAAGTCGCCCATCAGATTGAATGGATCATCTTGGTACGCCAGTGCGGCTCCTGGCTGCATGACGCTATCTGGAGGCATCTGTCCTTGTGGAAGCGCGGTATATGGCACGTCGCTGCTGCTGGCCCCATTTCCACTGCTGAATCCACCCATATTTCCCCCGGCCATGGCCTGCTGGTCATGTCCTTGCTGATGGCCACCGTGGGGCGCGTTTTGGTGCATACTGGACAACCCGCCATTTCCGTGTGGTGTCATTGAATACGCAGGCGGGGCAGTTCGTGGTGCATCGCTGCCGCCATAATCAAACACCCCGCCGTGCGTGGAGGCGATACCGCCGGCAGCACCGTTTTGGATTCCGTTCCCGTTCTGCATACCGCTGTGTGTGTTACCGTGTATCGTCGATCGTAGATACACAAACGTATCAGGCTCTGCACCAGGGCGGAACCGCTGTAGCAACTCACGCAAACCGGTGACTACTTGGCGCACAACGTGTTGCTGGCTGGTGCTGTCTGCGACTGCACTGAGAACCCGCACGAGGCTCTCGACATCTGCCAATGCATTTTTCGTGTGGAAATTGAGGCCGTGGCGGGACAAGTCGCGCGGAAGTGGCAACGCAGTCCCGCTGTTGCTACCATCTGCGCTGAACACCACCGCCATCTTGAGGAGGAATGACGCGCACACGGCGATCATGGCGTGCACAAAAATGGGCATCCCAATTTGTAGACTTCGTAGGTCGGCGTCTTCGACAATGAGACGGATTGTGCTGGCTGCCGCTGCAATCGCATTGTTGGCCGCCTCTTGCCGCTCCCAGCTCATGCGGATGGCGGTGCCTGCTCCCGGCTGGTCCGCACCCGTAGTGCCCTCATTCCCTCTGGCTGAAATTCCGCGCAAAGAAAGAGAGTTGAGCTGGAAGCGAGCAAGGTGGTAGTAGAGAGTGGTCACCTTGTTCGATACGGCTTGTCGGTCGTCTGTCTGGTATCCTCGGCTCGGGCCGCCTCCCGGTAGATTAACGGGCAGAGTTTCGTGGCCAAACGAACCGCCTCGCGTATGTTGCTGCTCTTCTAGCCGCCACTGATCCAGTGATAGATTGAACGACTGCAAGCGCTGGTAGTCCTCTCCATTGAGCGCCAGGTCAGGGTCACAGCCGTAGAGAAAATATGCACCCGCCAGGATGCGGAACAGCTTCACCTGGGCCACCAGCCAGCGATTACCACGTGCATTTCGAGAGACGGGCGAGGGTATTGGTCCTGCTGCAAACGGCGTGCCATGTGCTGCGGACGCTGGTGCCGTTGTCGCTGCCGAGAAGGATAGGTTTTCGCTCATTGCCAGAAGTTTGTCGGCGTTGCGGATCGCCGCGTCATCGTGCATCATTGGTGGTCGGCCATAGGCGAGCGCAAACTGGTGATCGCAGACGTACAGAACGTACCACAGCTGCACGCGTTCAAACTGGTCGTGGCCATAGGACGAGGGCGCCGGCATAGCCATCGACGACGACGAGGCGGAGGATGTGGAAAGTGTTGCGCCCCGCGCTGCAAACTGAAGCGACGACTTGTGGACGTTCATTTCCGTTGCCACGCGGATGGCTCGGCTGCAGAGCGCCCAACTGAGGCTCGTCAGGTAGAATGCGCCAATGCAGAGTCCGCGAACGTCGTCGAGATTCTGGCTGCGCAGGAGACACGACGCGCGCATCAGCTGTACAAAGGCATCGTAGGTTGCGTGGAGGAGTGTGGGTTTGTTTTGGTGCTGCTGCTGCTGTTGTTGCTGCTGTTGTTGATTCTGGCCGCCATTCTGGCGCTCGGTGACAGGCGCGTTTCCTGCGTCTTTCCGCTCCCCAGCCAGGTGCATTGCCGCGACCGTCAGCACCGTTGCGACCAGGAGGCTGGACGATGCACGCGCCGCTTCCAACGTCGCGTGTGCGCATAGGATTCCATCCCAGAGCAACGGATTGATGTGGGTGATGAAGTGACCAAACAGGAACTGTGCCTCGTCCAACGACACAACACCACGACTGATGAAATCCGGGCCATTGACACACGCCGGGTCGACACGGATCAGATAGGATTTAGACGGGTCCGTCAAGTTGTACAGGTTGTTCATGGGAAGCGGTACGAGGTCCGAATCGTCCTCCCGTAGGTCAGCCGACGGACCTTCCGATATGAAGTTGCCGGATGCTGCGGTGGTCGCCGCCACGGCCGTGCTGCTGGCCTGGCTCATCGCGGGCGACACCACCTGCAGCGCCGCAGTCATCTCTCCTGGCACTGTTGGACTTGTTCCATCGACGTGTTCATGCGTGTTTGGACGGTCGTTTGCGCCAGTGATCTTATCACCCTTTCCAAAGGTAGCTAACTGGGGCAGGTTGTTCTGCTCGAGGAGGAAGTTCACGGCGGCAGTGAGTCGGCTGATCGTCTCTGCGGCGTCGGCTTTCCATCTGTGGCATTGTATGGTCAGGTGGCTACTTCATGCTTGTACCGCAAGAACGAAAAGGCAAGTTGAGTACGTACATTGCATCGTCGTCCATATACTTTTGCGCAAAGTTGTGCGGCACACACTGGATGCCGCTCTTGGAGCATTTGTTGCATGCCGACTGGCCGGCGGCGAAGAAGCACCGGATCTTTTGTCGTTTGCACTCGGCGCCTGGGAGATAATGGCATTGGTAGATGGTCGGTAAGAAACGATGTGTCTTGCCTGTACTCACATGCGCGCGTCAACAGTGGCTTTGCTGCCTTCTCAGGCCGCTCCGAGCCGCGATCGCTCGACGCTGCAGCATCGCTATTGGTCCGCTGCCGTTTGTTGCCGTTCATGGTGATAGTTGTGATAAATCCCACCCAAGGTAAGGTGTCTGGTGAGTGCAACCCGCGACAATCGTCCTGTGTTTGAACAATCTACAAACCACAATTGAGAATCCTGGAGTAAAAACTTGGAGAAGAGAAGAACCCCAGCGCGGCACATGGTCAAAATATGGAGCACTGTGGGAATCCCTCTAGAGGAGAGCTCTTTTCAGTGGGGTTTCCCGGTGGAGTTTAACAGTCGCCTGGCCTTGCAGATTTCCCCACAAAGTGCACTGGGGTCAGACTCCCAAGCCAGTGCCATGTTTTCCTCCTTCAATGGCACAAGACATACGACATAATACGGAGTAGAAGAGTGGGCATTTCATTTGAAAGCCAGGCACTCGTGCAGAGTGTGTTCTCTTTTTTTACTTTTTTTTTTTTGTGGCTCCTGTCATCTGACGCTGCAGCCCTGGCAAAGTTAATCTCACTTTCTATCTAGACCTCTGTCCTGACTCCTCAAGCACAAGACTCATATCTATTCCCGGATAGCCATGCAGACCTACGATGTGCGGAAACGTGGACCCGGCGAGATACGACAACCCGGCATAAGCGACGGTGCCATGACACCTTGCGGCTTCGTTCACCAAGGCACGGAGATATTGCCGAGTACTGGCGTCACGCGGTGGTTCAGGCCCACTGTTTTCTACTTCAGGAATTCAGTGAAAAGCAGGCTCTAACGAGGAGGCTAGGTGAACAATAAGAGTCACGCCCCACTATTATCATGCTGTGTAGGGGAGGGTCGGAGGAATCGCCGAGGCGGCGTCGGAGTAGCTGCTTCGAAGTCGGCCAGCCTCTTGATTGGTGAGTTTGTAGTGAAGTTTTTACGTTGGGTAAGGGGCATGCATCTGTCTGTCTACACCTTGAGGTGTGGGCATTTGTTTCTTTCTGTTTTGTTTCCTTTTTTTGCGTATGGGTTTCTATTTGTATCCATAATCGTTTTTAATTCTTTTTCTTTTTCTTTTCACTGGTCACTGCGTTTTTTATTTATTGATTTATTTTGGTTTTTTATTTCAATTAATTTACACTTTAATTGTTGTTATTCACTCGTTGATTCACTCCCTTCGTGATTTTGATTATTTGATGTCTATGAATGCTAGCTGCTCTATCTTATCAGACAGTACAACCGCAAACTCATGCCTTCCCGGCAGAGCCAAACCACTGCATGTACTCCTCCACGGCCTTCTGCATGGCGTTTGTTCCGGCCTCGATGACCTTTGTCAAAGGCTGGCCGCGCATGCTCTCCTGTACGCGCGCGTAGTGCTTGTTAACGCCCTTGTTGATGTTGATCTTGGTGACACCTGCTCTGATGCACCGCGTGAATATCTCGAGAGTGAACGGGTCGGCGCCATGGAGCACCAACCGCACTTTGTCGCCCACGGTGCGGTTGACCATCTCAAGGCGCTCGTAGTCCAAGTTGATCCCAGCTGGACCGTACTCGCCGTGCACATTGCCGATGGCCGGTGCCAGTAGTTCAATGCCGGTTGCTACAAACTCCAGTGCCTGCTCGGCCGTCGTCAGCACGCCCTCCAGCTCCTCGGCATCGGTGCTGGCGATGCCATCCTCGCCACCTTCGATGCGACCGGGCTCGGCCTCGGATGCGATGCCCCGGGCGTGGCAATAGTCAGACAGCTCGCGCGTGAGCTGCAGATTCTCTTCCTTCTCGTAGTGGCTCATATCGCACATGATGCTGTCAAAGTTGTATGGTGCCGGGATGTCCGCGGCGCGGCGGACGAGATCTGGGGACTGGGCGTGGTCGAGGTGCAGAGACACGGGGACGGTGGCCGTATGCGCGGCTTCTGCAGCTGCCAGCACGAGGGCTTTGCCGGCATACTCAATGGCCCAAGGAAAGAGCAACACCATGGCCGGTGAGCGCATCGCCTCAGCCGCTCGGACGGTGGCCAGCACTGCCTCGAGGTTGTAGCAGCAGATAGCCGGGACTGCATACCTACCATCACGGGCGGCGTTCAGCATCGCCATTGTGCGGTTTTGGCTCATGTCCGCCATTTTTGTAGTGGTAGTTGTTATTTTCGTGATTTGTTTGACGTTGGCGGTAATGGACGGCTGTGGTGTCTACCTGGGCCACTGCGATGTATCGCCTGTCGTGGCTATATGGACAAATCTGGACGAAACGAACGCACGTGAAAAGCTACCCCGTGATGCTATCCTTCGCTTTACGATATAGACTGCAGTTTTCATTACATTAGCTGTTTCCTTGCGATGGAAGCGCCATGTTCGCTGCTATGCCGAAGATACGGAGTAACTTAGAAAAGGGGTGGATCGCTGCATCGGCGCTTCTGAAGTGCAAAGCAGGGCTGCAACTCGGCACTTTCGCCGGTCCCGCACGCCAGCGCGCATTTGCACACGCCGGAACAACAAAGATCAGGAAATGGCAAATGACAACGGCAACGGGAGAACTGAGCCCGTATGAACGTCCATTTATGTTCATGGGGAGAAGAAACCAAAATTAGGCGACTATCTTTGCATATGGGGTGGTAGTCCCGCACCACAGATTCTGTTCATAATTCAAACATACATATCCCACCACAACAAGGCGACCAATCTTTCTTTGTATTTGCATTTCACCTACAAATTACCGCTCAATAACCCGTCGTACACTTTCACACGGCGTTCCCAAACACCGACACCACACCTACTGTCTCATTTACATCCTCTTCCTACCTCACACAACACACAGCATGGGATCCTTCATCGGCTCCGACCCCCAGGCCACAGGGCCGGCTCCGCCGCGGCGCGTCCGCATCGCCGTGATCCTGGGCGATGCCGCGGGTGTCGGTCCTGAGCTCATTGCCAAGCTTCTCAGCAACCCGGCGAACACACAGCGTGCCGACATTCTGTTGCTGGCCGACCGGAGCGAGCTGGACTCGGCGATTGCCGACGCGCATGGCATCCACGTGCCGTTGGCGGAGCCGGGCAAGCCGGCGGGCCCGGCGGCCGTGCAACTGCTCGACGACAACAGCGCAGCACAGTTTGGCATTGTGGCGCGCCAGGTCGAGACCAAGGCAGCAGGTGCGCGGTGTCTGTATCAGCTGAAGCGCGCCCTCGCGCTGGTGCAGGCGGGCGACGTGGACGGCATTGTGTTCGGCCCCCTCAACAAGAGCTCGCTGAAGCTGGCAGGCATGACGGAAGAGGACGAGCTGCGGTGGTTCGCCAAGCAGCTGGACTTCCACGGCCGCACGAGCGAGATCAACATCGCCGGCCCGCTGTGGACGGGTCGCGTGACCAGCCACATCGGCCTGGAGGAGGTGGCGGCGCGCATCACGACGCAGTCGACGCTGGAGGCCATTGAGTTACTGAACCGGCTGCGGTGGGAGTCGGGCATTGCGTCGCCGCGGCTCGGAGTGTGCGCGCTCAACCCGCACAACGGCGAGAACGGCTCGTTTGGGCGGCAGGAGATTGACCACATCCGGCCGGCCGTGGCGCTCGCGCAGAAAAAGGGCATCGACGTGCAGGGCCCTTTTCCGTGCGACACGATCTTCCTCAAGAGCAAGCACTTTGACGGCATCGTCACGATGTACCACGACCAGGGCCAGATTGCGATGAAGCTGCTCTCGTTCGAGGGTGGCGTCACGGTGCAGGGCGGCCTGCCCATTCCGGTGGCCACGCCTGCGCACGGTACGGCCTTTGACATTGTCGGCAAGAACCTGGCGTCCATCACGAGCACGCAGAACGCCTTTGACACGGCAGCCACGATGGCCGAGCGGCGGCTGCTCAAGGCGGCTGGCCTGGTGGAGGATGTCCGTCCCAAGGATGGCACCTTGGTCAAGTCGACACCCGTGCAGGTGCCGTCGTGCTGTTAAGCTGGGCAGGGCGCAGGGCGGGAAGCAAGGTCGTTGGCAGTTCACGGATTCGGGTATCGGTCATGCCATTTTGGATTTTGAAATTTAGGAAATATACTAGGAGATACAATAGATACGCGATGTTTCATAACTGGACATCTTCGATACATACATTCATGAGAGGCAGGTGTCGCTGTGCTTCTCCTCATTGATTTTGTTCCACCTCGCTTTTGTGACCCACTACCTCCGCGCAATGCTAATGTGCAGGTCCAGCGGCTTGCGCAGAAAGCCCTCGCGCGTGTCCATGTAGTCTTGCAGCAGCGTGACGCGGTAGCGGCGCACCCAGGTGGCAATGATCAGCTTCATCTCCATCTCGGCGACATTGCGGCCGACGCACGAGCGCGGGCCATAGCTGAAGGGAATGAAGGCGTTCTTTTGGCGCGGCGTGACCGACTCCCAGCGCTCGGGACGGAACTCGTCGGCGTCGGGGCCCCAGATGGCCTTGGAGTGGTGGATAGAGTACGTGGGCACGCTGAGAACGGTGCCGGGCGGGAAGTAGTGGCCGTTGAGGTGCAGGCCGGGCGCGTCGTAGGGGATCTGGCGCGGCAGGCCGATGCCGGAGGTGGAGTGGTGACGCAGGGTCTCGTTGAGCACGGCCTGAAGGTAGGGCAGGTCCTTGACCATGTCGTAGGTGGGCACGTCGATGCCCTCGGGCACGGCAGCGTCGATCTCGGCCTGTAGCGTTTGCAGGACACCAGGGGTGCGCACGACGTGGAACAGCAGCGCGCAGGACGAGTTGGAGGTGGTGTCGCTGCCGGCGATCAGCTGGGTCAGGGCCTCGGCGGTCAGCTCCTCGCGGCCGAGCAGGTTGCCGTGGCCGTCCTTGCCGCTCATGAGGTGCTCGAGCAGGTCCTTGCGGTCGACGGCGGGCGGGTTGTCCAGACGGGCTTTGACGCAGGCGACGGCGATGCCGGCCAGCTTCTCGACGGCGGCCAGGCCCTGGGTGAAGAAGGGGTCGGGCAGCCACTTGGCATAGGGCTTGAGCTCGGGCAGGCAGCCGAGGGTGGCTGAGACCTCGCCGCGGCGGTTGAGGATCTGGATGGCGGGCGCATAGGTGGGTGGTTCGTCGGGGCGGCAGCGGATCTCGGCGACGTCGGCGCCGGCCGCGAGCATGCCGAACGGCGCGCCAAGGGCCAGGTCGCCGATCATGTCAAAGGCCAAGAAGTTGAACCAGGTCAGGCAGTCGAGGTGGGCGGTGTTGTCGCTGCGGCCGGATTTCTTGATGAGGCCGTCCCACTGCTTGACGAAGAGGGCCAGGTTCTCGTGGATGTAGGGCTCGAACGCCAGCACGGACTTGGCGGAAAAGGTGTGCGACACGACCTTGCGCTTGCGGGTGTGCTCGGCGCGGTCACGTGTGTTGAAGAGGCCGCGGCGGATGCTCACAAAGGCGTCGTAGAAGGACGACTTGAGGTAGCCGTTGCCGTGGCCGTAGATGACCTGGATGGCCTCGTCGTCGTTGACGCTGATGTGGTTGGGGGCAATGCGCACGACGGGGCCGAGCCTCTTGTGCGCCTCGTCGACGAGCTCGTAGCGGCGGCCGCGGCGGGCCGTCGACAGCAGCCACAGGTCGGAGAACTGCGCCGGGAAGGGAGCCGGCAGGCTACGCAGCTCGCGGTAGGTGGCCAGGTAGGGCACCAGGTAGTAGGCGAGCACGGCCGCCAGCAGCAGGCCGGCGCCCCAGGGCGACAGCAGGAGGTTGACGAGGGTCATGGGGGTGGTGTGGCGGGACAATGGGGTTGAGGTCGTTGAGGTCGTTTAGGTTGTTGATGTCGTGGTGTCGTTTGGTCGTTGGTGGTTGGTTGTTGGTTGTTAGTGTGACGCAAAAGAAAGCACGTGCGACGTAGCTCAAGCTGAATTTGCAGAGGTCTGGCGGCGAATGGTGGGCGATGAATTAGCGAGGAAGGCACCGGTTTTTAAGCTGTTGGAGGGGCCACAGCGCACTCTGCGCGGCGTTGCCGACTCCAAGTCCCGCGTCTTGTCAGAGAACCACAACTTGGTTAGCCCTGCTAGCACAAAAGACTGCGGTGTTTGCTCCGTGACGGCCGTCTGTAATATGCGTGTTTTGTGCGTGTTTTGCTGCCTTCCTCTCCGCAAAACGTTGTAGAAGGATCGTCGAATACGAGTCGCTCGTTTTGTCAACCAGCGTCAGCGCTGACCCGCCACCCCCGCCACAGCCAACCAAATCCACTGTAAAACGACTTCAGCGCTGTGATTAGCGCCCCGTCCCCGCAGACTGGCAGCCATCGCATCCGGAATCCCGCCCCCCACACCCTTCCCCCTCTGCCCCATCTCCCTTGTGCACCCCCGCGGTAGGGCACCCGGCATCGAAGCACGGCACTCGCCTGGCCCAAAATAGGCCCAAAGTAGGCGGTAGGCGTTGCCCCAGCTAGTGACCAAGTTGGCTAGGACACGGCGGCCGAAGGGACCTGGCCCCACTTGCAGCCGTATTCCGGCGCCGATTCCGAGCTGATTCCGGGGAGCGTCCATGAACGGCAGAGACGCCCGGGAGTTCACACAACAGGCAGACCGGCCTTGCTGCTGTGTTTTGGACAGGAATAGAGCGAGGAAAGGTCGGATGGCCATCTGGGCGACGTGGACGACGTGGATGAGGCGGGTTCGCGACAATCGCGACAATCGCGTCTTCGGTGGCTTCCGTGCTATTTGTCTATAAGTGCGTTTGCCCAGTTCCCATTTGCCGTTTACCCTCATCACTTTGTCGTTTCACAGAGAGCGTCAAACTCCAGGACAACATGCAACCCGCCGCCAACCCCATAGGGCATGCCGAAGCACATGACTTGGTCGCCCTGCCTGCCGTCGGCGAGCGTGGTGCGCAGGTTGATTCGGACGATCTTGATGCGTACTTCTTCCGGCGGCAGCGGCAGGTCCAGATCCCCATCAGGGCTAGCAGAGGAAACGTGGTCAACAGAGTCACCTGCCCATCCGTGACCCTCCTCATGTGCAATCACTCTCTCGGCCACCTGGACCATGATGTCCCTGCTCCACAGGCCTTCCTGTGCCGGCGCTTGTCGGAGCAGCGCCAAGAGGCGCCGGCGCAGCCGTGGATGGCGGCATTTCAGCAAGGCCCAGTAGAGTGGCGGGATCAGGCCCATCTCAAACGTAAAGGGCGCGGGCAACTGATTCTGGCCCTCTCCACGCATGCCCCGCAAGCAACGTTCTGCCTCGGCCGCAATGTCCGCAAACACCTCCACATAGTCATCATAGACCATCTCACTGCGGCCTGGGGCGTCAGCCATCCAGATGCGCGCGATTAAGTCGCGAAGGCGAAGCAGGGACGTCATGACCACATCCCTAGGCTCGCGTGACGACGCGACGTACTGCGCAAACCGGACACGCCAGCCGTGAAGAGCAGCCTCCAGAGCCTGGCTCGGTGCCGCATTGCGTGTGGCATCCGACGCCGTGTCGTCAGCATCACCCCAGCGAGCCGCAACCGTGTGCTGCACGGCGGCAATGAGCTCCGACATCTCGTCGCGTGCTGCGTCGAGCGATGCAAACGGGCCAGCGGGCGGGCTGGCCAGCAGCCGCGCCATGGCCCTTTTCCGCGCCGGCGAGGCCGTGTTGGCGGTGCCGGCATTGAACATGCCACACTGCAGTCGGATGCGGTCGAGCTGGGCAGCCAGGCCCGTGGCCATGGTGTGCGTGTGCGTGGTTGCTGTCTTGGACGACTGTGTGGCCAGTGCCTGGATGCCGTGCTGGAACAGCTGCAGGGCCTCGACTTCGCGTCCTTGGAGCGCCTCGATGCAAAACAGCAGGATGAACGTCACAGCGTCGGCGTCTGTCGGCCGTTTGCTCGGTGATGCCGATGCCATGCCGCGCACCGTGCTCTGGATGGCCTGGTTCTGCCGCTCAATGGCGAGTGTCGTGAGCTGTGTGCGGAGGGGCAAGGGTGTCAAGGGTGTCGAGAGTGTTGGCAGTGTCGACAAGCGTGACTGGTCCGCCACGGCATGGTGGGCACCCATCAGCAGCGCGCCAACCGCCACCGACGCATGGTAGATGGCCGCATCAGCCTGGGCACATTGCGGTACGAGGCGTGTCCAGAACTCGACGTCGGTGCATCCCGCCAGCGATGACGCACCGGTCTGCGCAAAGAACTGGAAGGCAAGGTACTCTTGTTGGCTGGCCACAGAAACGCCGCCGCCAACAAAGTGCCGCGGACGAGCACAGAGCAATGGATTGGCCCTAGGGGCTCGTTGTAGGGCAGCGTGCTGTGGTCTGGGCACCTGCTGTTTGGGCACCTGCTGTCTGGGAACCAGCGTCGTGGGTGGTGCATAGCCGTCACACGTTCGCCCCGTCGACGTGCATCGTCTGCACGCCGGCTTCTCCTCGTCACACTTGACCCGGCGGATCCTAAGCCGTTAGCTGCATCTGAGTAGGGTGAGGGTGAGGCAAGACGGCCGACTCACTTGCAGGTGATGCAGCCCGTTCTATCTTTCCGGCCGCCTAGTCGTCTGTTGGCAACACGCGTGTCGGCCGTTTTAGCCCCTGACGTCCCCGACGTCCCTGGCGTCCCTGGCGTAGTGTCTGCGTCCTGTGGCGCCATGGTCTGTTGGGCCTAGAATGGAGACAGCAGTTGGCAATGTCCCTCCTTTTTTCTATGTGTCTTGTGTCTCGCGGTTGGGACACGAGCGGATTGTCTGCAAATTAAGCAATTAAGCTTTGGACGGTGCGCCAGGCGGCAGCAGAAGCGACAGAGCGACAACAGCGCGGCCAGCAGCAAAGCCACGCACACACCATCCGGGCATAACTTGGGACAACCAGGGCTGAGTTTGGCGAGCTTGGCGGAGTTTGGGTGAGAACTAAGGCCAAGGCCGGCATCCGTGTACTATTATTGGTCGGCTCGCATTGTGGGGTCGCGATCGCCCTGGATCGGCCCCCAAACAACACCCAAGCCACGACCAGAACGGCAACCGCTACGACCCTGCTGGCCAGCGAGGCAGGCGAGGCAGGGAACAGCTGCGTAGGTCTGAATCCTTTCCCAAGGCCTGCCGTCACACGGCCCACGGCCGGACGAAAGATTCGCTGCAGCCTTGCAGGAGACCGTCTGCCGTTGGCTGGCTCGCGTTGCGGGTCGTCCGCTGCTAAATTAGGGAGCCCTGGGAGCCGTAGCAGACGCCAGCAGGGGCCCAGCATCTCGGACTGTGGGGACTGCGTGTTGACATCATGGAACATGCAACTGTCCACTGCCGCAGGTGCTTGTCGACGCGAAGTGTCCAGCTTGTTGTCCAAAGCAATCGGCCGTGGGTCGTTCGTGGGATTAATAGAGGATTCTTACCTTTGGTTTGCTCTTTTTCCGTTTTTTTCTGCTGGCTTGCTTACTCCGATTTGACCGCGTCCTTGGCAGGGCTGTGATGAGCCTCCACATGCAATCTTGCATCGTGCTGGGCTGGACTTTGTGAATATAAAGAGTCTCGCTGTCTCTTCTCACATGTTCTAATTTTACATCAGTCTTTTCCATTAACACCTTCACAACACTGCCATCTGTTTGCCTCCTTCGTCCTTGTTTTTTTCTCCTTGTCCACTTTGTCTTCTTTCCATTTTCCCTTGCCTGTCTTCTTTCACTCTTCGAAATGCTCTCGCTAGCACGCTTGGCCAGCTTGACCGCGCTGGCCGCCGTTGCCCAGGCCGCGGTGAACAGCACGCCGTGTCCTGTGGTGAATGCTGGCCTGCCGGCCCCGTCCCAGCTGGCGACCGTGGGCAGCAGCTACGTCAAGGATGCCATCAACAGCACCCAGCTGCAGTTTCTGGCCGCATCCAACGGCCTGGCTCCCTACGGCCAGTACGAGTCCAACACAACGGCCTTCTCGGCGCAGGTGTACTCGGTGGCCTCGGGCGAGCCCCTGTTCACCTTCAGCTTCGACCCGCCGGGCCTCGTCGACACACATACCGTGGGCGTCACCGACATCGCCTCCGACACCGTCTTCCGCCTCGGCAGCGTGTCCAAGCTGTGGACCACCTACGTGTTCCTCATTGCCGCTGGCGACCGCTCCTGGAACGACCCCATCACAGACTACGTGCCAGAGCTCACTGCCCTGGCGGCTGCCGACGGCAACATCGCCGACTCGGTGGATCACGTCGACTGGTCGTCGGTCACAGTCGGGTCTCTCGCGAGCCAGCTGGGCGGCATTGCCCGCGACGCCGCGTACAACGCCGGCTTGCAGTCGGCACTGGGCTCGGTCGGCGTGCCCAATGCTGGCGGTTTCAACCACTCCACGTGCGGCGACAGTCGCCTGATGATCCCATGCAACCGCACCGCCTTCTTCGAGGACTTTCCCCAGCAGCGGCCCGTCTTCGAGTCGTACGTGTCGCCGGTCTACTCCAATGCGGCCTTCCAGATCCTGGCGTACGCGCTGGAGAACATCACGGGCACCCCGATGCAGGATCTCTTCGACAAGCACCTGGTGCAGCCGCTCAACCTCACAGGCACCTACTACACTGTGCCGCCCGAGAACGTGACCGCCAACGGCATGATCCCCTACAACACCACGTTCAGCTGGTGGAACGCCGACGCCCTCGACGAGGCGCCCGCCGGTGGCTTCTACAGCACCCTCGACGACATGCGCAAGGTCGGCACGGCCATGCTGCAGTCGACGCAGCTGTCGCCCGTGCAGACGCGCCGCTGGATGAAGCCGCACTCGTTCCTCGCCAACCCCAACGCCGCCGTGGGTGCGCCGTGGGAGATTATGCGCGCACCCGACAGCCCCGGCGCGCCTGTCAGCTGGATGTACACCAAGGCCGGCGATCTCGGCATGTACTCGTCCATGGTGGCGCTCCTCCCCGAGCTCGGCGTCGGCTTCAACGTGCTCAGCGCCGGCACGGACACCACCAACACGGTGCGCATCGTGTCGGACATCCTGGCCAATACCTGGGTGCCACGGATCCGCGCGGCTGCCCTGGCCGAGGCGTCAACCAACTATGCCGGCCAGTATGCCGATGCGGCCACCAACTCCAGCATCACGGTCGTTGCAGACAGCAGCCAGCCGAGCCTGTCAGTGACCGAGTGGACGTATGGCGGTCTGAGCGTCTTGGGTCTGCTGGGGCAGCTGCAAGGCGCCAACGCCACGTCGCAGAAGGTCGTCATGAACCTCTATCCGAGCGGCCTCAAGCAGGCGGCCGCGTCCGGTAACGAGACGGAGGTCGGGTGGCGCGCCACGTTCCAGGTCCTGCCCGCGCCGCTGGACGCGGGCCCGTTCTCGGCCAACTGCATCGCCTGGGAAGTCGTCTCGCAGCTGGTGTACGGCGGCGTGGCCCTCGACGAGTTCTTGTTCACGGTCGACAACAATGGCAAGGCCGTGTCGCTGGCGCCCCGCGTTCTGGCACTGACCCAGACGCGCAGTGCAGCATCAGTGACAGCATCGACGACGGCAGGCGCAGCATCAAAGCGGTCAGAGAGGCGGTCGCGCATTGGTACCATGGAGAGACGGCGTGGGCGTGACTAAGTGGTGAGGTTGTGTAGTTCGCTGGAGATGAAGAAACAGATGTAAGATACGAGTACGACGTACGGTACTCCGTACGAGTAGATTTAGATGCAGTGCAGACGCGCAGAAACAATAAATACCCACTCCTTCTCCGTTTTCTCGCTCTCCGTGTCAGCCAGGGTTACATTGGTATTCCACAAACAAACTGCCGGCTAATGTTCTGTAAATGTCCTGTAAGCTTAAAGAACCCCGTCCAGCGGGAAGCGCAAGGGCGCGAGCGTTGCGTCCCAACTCTGTTGAAACATTGCTGAAACGGGGGTGATTGCCAGTGGACGCCCGCCAACATGACAGCGCTGTCAACGGCAAGACCTTCCCTCGTTTTCACAGTCGCTCTTTCTTGTTTCCATTTTGACCTCTTTATCTTTTTTTGTTTGCCCTTGCATGGTTTTCGGTTCTTCATGCTGTTCTTTTTACTCCGTCTAATATTGTCACTTTGGCCAACATACACCATGGAGTAGCAATTGATTTGCATGCCCAGCTTCTGTTCTTTTCTTCTTTCTTCTGGCACATCTGTGTCTTCTATGATCGCGCTCGTTCACGTTGGCTCTGGGCAGCCTCCTTCCTTTCTCTTCATTTGATTGTTTTCGACCTTTCTTGCGCTTGGCTCCTTGCATTTTCATTTCTCTCGTTTTCTCCATTCTCACATTGTCTCCCCTTTTCTCTTTTTCTTTGCGCCTTGTCCATTCCGCCCTCCGTTCACCACCTCTGGTCACCACCTCCCTCCCCCACAATGATTGCCAAGGACGTACGAGAACGCCTGGCGATCATCATCCCCCTGACCCTCGCCTTCTTCTTCGCCTGGAGCTTCCGCCTCTTCGGCTTCCGCGATGCTGTGCTTGCTGTCCTCACCGGCTCGGTCGCGCCCACATCGCCACTCAACCCCCTCAGCGAGGCCGCTTTCGTCCAGCAGGCCATGGCGGTCGAGTTCCCAGCACCCATCGACTACGGGCCCATCCAAGAGGTCTGCTCGCGGACACCCTTTCGGCCGGGCCTTGTCTTCACCTGCGAGGGCCAGCACGGCGGCATCGGCATGCTGCGCAACCAGATGCTCAAGTGCATCCGCTACGCCATCCACGGCGGCGGCGCCATCGTCATCCCGTCCATGGCCGTGCGCAACAAGAACGACCTCAAAGACATTGAGACGGCCACCGAGATGCCCCTCGACTACCTGCTCGAGCGCGCCACCTTCAAGGAGCATCTCGCTGCCGGCTGTCCGCA
This sequence comes from Sporothrix inflata, assembly GCA_021396225.1. Classification (NCBI taxonomy): domain Eukaryota; kingdom Fungi; phylum Ascomycota; class Sordariomycetes; order Ophiostomatales; family Ophiostomataceae; genus Sporothrix; species Sporothrix inflata. The sequence goes on along the minus strand of WNYF01000135.1, from coordinate 20,696 downwards.
GATGCGCCTCTACGACCGTGTCGAGGACGTGCCATTCTACAGCCAGCGCCAAGGCCCGCCCCTGCCGCTGCTGGGCGACCAGTTCGAACCCGACCACCCGCGCACGGGACTGCGGCATCCGCGGGCATGGCGACACGACTTTGACGCATGGCTGCAGAAGCAGGCCGTGCAGCTCCGCGAGGATAAGCCGGTGCACATCCAGATGGAGCAGTCGTTCCTCGAGTACCCGGTCCGCGACGACGGCGACGCCTTTGTCCACGAGTTTGGCAAGATCCTCTCGTTCCGCAACGACACGCGGGAGCTGGCCGCCAAGGTGTTGTACGCGCTGCGCACACGCTTCGAGCTGCCCATCGACCCGGGCGTGGCCATCAACCCGGGCGCCTACTACGGGGCTCACTTGCGGCTCGAGTCCGACGCCATCTGGGCCTGGCCGCCCGCCGAGTGGCGCTTCTCGCGCATGAAGGACCAGTTCGAGGAGCAGTTCCGCAACCTGGAGCGCACGGGGTTGAGCACCGTGTACGTGGCCTCGGGCAACCAGACGGTGGTGCAGCTGTTTGCGTCGTATCTGAGCCGGCGGCTGGCTGGTGACCCCACGGCACGTGTGCGCAATATCAACGTCGTGACCAAGCAGGATCTGTTGCAAGAGGACGACCTGCGGCGGCTAGCGGCCATGACATTCGACCAGCAGGCGCTGGTGGACTTTATGGTCATGTTCAAGGCGAGCACGTTCATGGGCGTGGCACACTCCAGCTTCCCGTGGAACGTCGCCCTGCGACGGCACGAGCTCAGCAAGTACGCTGCGTACGCCAACGAGGGCTCGGATCTGCTACGGGACGAGTACAGCACCATCATGGGCATGGCGGCCGACTATCCGTATGTGGACTCGTTTGTAACGAGCATTTGGCCGTGATCAATCAAACCGGTGCAGTGGCAGGGGAAAGAGGGAAGAGGAAAAGAAAAGGAATTTATGGTTTTTAGCATTGGCATTTTCACTTTCTCACATTCTTGCATATCGGTATAGGCACTTCTGGTAAATCTCTTTGTGTATTTCTGCATCTACATACTCTCTCGCCTCCAAGCGCTAGATAATCTCAGGTTCACGTCCCGTGAAGTAGCGGACGTCCTCCATCCCCCACTGGATTGAGGTGACAAATGTGACGTCAATCGAGGCTGGCTTGGCTGTCTCGGCTGTCTTGTCACCTTCTCCGCTTTCGCTGCCTACTGCGCTGACACGGGGTGCATTATCTGCAATACCCAACATCCAATTTCGGGTCAACTTTGTGACGAGGTAAGGCTCTGTTGGGAGTGGTGCAAGGAGGTGCGTACAGATGGGTGAGTGTGAGAGCAAGTTGTTAGGGGGCAAGTTGTGAGCAAGAAGAGAAAAATAAGAGAGAAGGAAGAGGAGAAACTTTGGGTTCTGGTAAATGGTGCGAGCGGTTGGACTTTCTGTGCGCGTTTGAGGAAGGTGCGTTTGACAGTGAATATCAGCGCGTGCGTTCCGTTGGGCGCGTACGCAGAGTAATTTTTTCGTGCACGCTACATTCACTGAAGAATTGAGTTGGCGTGTTCATTCACGAAGATTTGAGGAGAAAAAACAAACGGAACGAAATAAACATGTGCAAGATACAACAAAGACACCAAGACAACCCTCACGGCAGATCTTCGATGCCATCCGCCAAGCACTGCTCCAGCCCGATCCAGCGGTCCTGGCCAAACACAGTCTTCAACAGCGCCTCTGCCCGCTGCTGCCCGGTTACCACAGTGTAGTCACGGCCCTCGTCGGCGGGCGGATCACTAAAGGTCCGGTCGGGACGCAGCTTGCGGAGGATGCCGACGACATCCGTCCAGTTGAAGTCGCCGGCAAAGGCAAAGATGCGCTCGTGGTGGACGGACGGGTCGAGCAGTGCGGCCACGTGGAGGCGCGCACAGTCGCGCACGTCGATGTAGTATTCTGATGGTTAGCTGATGGTGAGACAGAGACAGACGGCAGACGGCAGGCGGCAGACGGCAGACGACAGATGGCAGAACGCCACTCACCCGGCGGCACCATGTGCATGGCGGAATCGTTGCCGTCCCAGAAGTTGCGGACGAAGCGCATGGTCGAGCCGCGCTGGTGGTCGGGTATCAGAAGACGGCCCCACTGTCGTGAGGTGTTAGCGGTGTTCATGGTGTTTGTGGTCAAGCCACCCTCGTACATACGTTCGTGTTCGGGAGGACCGTGTTGAAAACAAAGCCGGGCTTCTCCCTGTCGTTCCACGCCCAGGCCGCGCGCTCGCTCTCGGTCTTGGCGGCCGCATAGACATAGAAGCCCTTGTAGGTCTCGGGCGTGTCGTCGCTCCAGGCGGCGGCAACGATTTCGTCGTTGTAGGTGCTTTGGTCGATGACGACCCCGTGCACGTTGGGCTTGGGCACAATGGCGGCCGACGAGGACGAGGTTAGCACAAATCGGGCAATGTCCTTGTGCTTGGCGGCCGAGGCCAGAACGTTGACGGTCGCTTCTTGCGCCTTGGGGATGACGGCATGGGGGTCGGAGCTCATGCTGACGTCGGCGGCCACGTGGATGACGCCCCGGACACCGCCGGCCATGGCCGCATCCAAGTCCCCGGGGTTCTGTATACTGGGCACCTCGACAGTCTCAAACACGCCCGAGCCGTACTTGGCGTCAAAGAAGGCGTTGAGCCATGGCTTGCTCTGGCGCACGGTGCCCCGGACGCGGAACTTGAGGGCCAGCAGAGCATCCACAATGTGTGAACCGATGTAGCCGTTGGCTCCGGTGACGAGGATGAGGGTCCCTTTAGGAAGTGTGTACGACATGGTGGCGGTGGGTATTGGCGTGCCTTCGTAAAGTCGGATGTGGCAAGCGCATTGCTCAATCGTATGAAGGCATCATCGCGGCCTTGTGCGCCATACCTTATTTATGCTCATCTATGGGCCTGCTTTGACGGCAATGCGGACACAGCATGGACACAACAAGGGACAACTATTGCACGGAACGGACAACACGTGCAGCGCGTCGATCGAGCCAGGGGTAAGACGGCGAGTTAAATGAAGGCTAGCCGCAGCCGTGTGATTCATCCGGATTACGGCTGCCGATCACGGCTGCGCCGGCATGGTCTAGGACTATTAGTACTTGAGTAATTACGACGTACTCCGCACTTGTAGGACATTGGTGTCGATAACCTTGCGTCTGCATCTAAGTAGCAACAATTGTACTGTTTGAATTGAAAAACAAATATGTGCAAACAGATGAATTTCGAACTGCCACGCGTTTCAATCATAAGAGTATCTTATGTCTATTTTCCCTTGTCTTCCCTTGTTTCATATGCCACTAAATCACGGCTCTCACTGCGTAATTACGAGGGTGGACACACGGAAACTAGAACGCCGTCAACTCCCCCGAACGAAATATTCTGGCATCTTCTTCCAAGTCCTCTGTCTCTCCCCTCTCTTCCACAGCCTGCCCATACTCGAGCACAAACCGCAGCATCCATCGATCTAGCCGGAACGAACGGTCTTTGCACCGCAAACATGCATTCTGAAACGTGCGCAGCCGGCCCAGCGACGCATCCACGCACGGCCAATACCGCCGCAGCATGGTGATGATCTCAAAGTTGCGCTCCAGCCGGTCCCGCGCGGCGGCGATCGCGGCCTCGTCTGCACTGAACAGCAGCGTGTAGATCTGGATCGTCGACGCGATGACGAGCATGTGGCCGACCAGCGGGTACGCCACATCGGTATCGCTGTCCGTGCGGGAGCGGTAGACGAGTGTGCAGAGCGCAGCGGCATGAGACGTGCATTTTTGAGCGTACAGGTTGGCAGAGGCAATAGGCGCCGTGGCGGCCGTAGCGAGAGAAGAAGTCGGAGAGAAAGAGGCATTCGTATTCGCATCCACATCCGTATCCGCCTCTTGGTTCCAGTGCAGGAATTGGTAAAAGAGCAGCTGGGCCGTGTAGTTGTAATTGAGGTGCAGGTTAACAAAGATGCGGCCAAAGCTTTGGTCGGCCCAGTACGACAAGTTGGCTGGGGTGTTGCGCATGTCCGCGGGCAGGGCGTCAGACCAGTCGTCGAGATCGGCACTGAGGTGGCGTACGGTCGGTTCGAGGTCCGCAGCCGGCATGCGGCCCGCCACAACGTCGGCGTTCATGCAGGTGATCTTGTAGAGCAACTGGTTGAGCTTGATCATCTGGGCAACCAGGGAGCTCTCCGAAAGATGCGGCGGTGGAAGATTCGCGGTGGCGGGCTGGCTAAGAGAAGTCACACCCTCATCCTGATCCACATCCTCATCTTCTGGTCGTAGGCGGATGAAGACCCGTTCGTCCATCGGCATCGGGACGGTCATGTCATCGGGCCGAGGATGAATTGCCCGGGGTATACCGAGCGCGGAGGACGACCAGGTGTCTGTTGCTATGATAGACCACCACACTATATGTAAAGCGAAGCGGCACACAAAGTCAGCATAATGACCAGGGTCAGGATAAAACAGTAGCAGTTTGTGGAAGAGAGGACGTCGTCGCCCCTACCTCGGAGGTTGAGTTCCCGCTGAAGTGGTGTCGCCGCCCTGGCATGCGGAAGGTCCAAGATGAGAGCCATGCGGCAAGCGATGCTGAAGAAAACGGACTCGGTGGCTGGTTCTCCCTCCACGATGGAGATGTGGCCCAACAACATGCATACCTGGATCGTGGTTAACGATATGTCGTGGAGATTCAGCAACCGCTCCGTCTCCCGTGCGTACGGACGGCCACGTTCCCGGGGTTCGACATTAGCAAGACTGGCATGAGACGAGAAGCGGGCCGAGAGAGCGGCTACCCCGAAGAAGAGGATCTTGGGAATTGTGCCACTCTGCACGGCCGACGCGAAAGACGGGCGATGAAAGAGGTTGTTAAAAGCGACATGGATGTAGCGGAAGTAGAGACCGACCAGCTCGTCCGACAGGTCTCGGTCAGGGCGGCTTGCGTCCGTTCGATCAAAAAGACGCTCATAGCCCCGTGTGCGTGTGACATGATGAGAGAGAGGCGTGCTGTCGACCTCGGTCTCGCAATCGATGCCTCTTGCGATGCAGAAGTTGCAGCTGGTTCCCTGGCGCGGGCGATAGCATTTCTTTCGCCGATCGCTGGAGATTCGCCTTAAGGTTAGATTGATCTTATATTTCGGATAAACGAAAGATAAAAATAAAAGACTAAAGACGTTTGATTACTTGCCGACAGGCTATACAAGATGTTCGTGGTCTCATAGTGAGCTCCTTGTCCTCAGGTGTCGTCAGGTGTTGTCAGTTGCCGTCAGCACAAGGGGGCTAGTTACATCTCAGTGGGCATCTGTCTCTTTCTCCACAAAACTAGCGCACCTTAAGGCGGTCAGACAAGGCAAAACCCCCAAGCTCGAGAACAAAACCAAATTCAATTACACAGTCCGATTAAATTATAACATTGCCAGAACCTAATAAAAAGCATTTACACGTTCGTAAAGCTAGTTAACAGCCTATTATAGGTACTTCTTAAAGGAAAGAGTCTCTACTAGGTAATTAAACTAGGGAGGGGTCTTGTTGGAATAAAAACGCTAAGAAGATATGTTCTAATCGGAGGCTCACGGCCTACCCACTTCCGATTAGAAGTCAGAGCATCCTTCCGCAAGAGAGAACCCTACCGACAACAACGGTTGGCGATTGCATCCTGCGACCGGCCGGCGCGCTTTGCCTGAGAGTTGGGCATTGTCGCGGTGCGCAGTCGGGCAGGCCATCCCATCCCAATTCAGTATCTTCTACCAGCACAAAATTATTATAGGATGTGAAGTATGCGGCGTCGCCTCATGCGACAATGTAAAAAGGGGGTGTTTTACGAAGTGGCATAGGCTGAAAGGGATAGGGAATATGTGATCACGTTTTAAAAAAGTCCTATTTTCGGCACGGAGATAACGCCCTCGTCTTGCTTTCTGTCTCTTTGCAGCCATGGCTTATTCGTCTGGTACCAAAAACTGCTTCCTTGTTTCTTTAAGAAACAATTAACCTCTTCCCTTACGTTGTACACATCGTCGGGTTAAGCTATACCGAGTAGTGGGGTCTTTCTATGAAATACCTGGCTTGGCACTTGTAGAATCGTCTTCAACGACAGCGTATTAGTCGATGGTCAATCATCCATTGAAGTATTTATATCCCCCCCTGTTCCTTGCCACCGTTGACTGATCAAATATGGAAGCGAAGGCTTGTCCGCAAATTACACCTTCCAGTCAGCCTTTTCACACAAGTCGCAATGGCCCAAGAAGCGTCTATGTTCTCGGCGAATGATGTCGTGACCAGCTACAGCAATGGCACGGGCCACGATGTGCTTGTTGAAGAACGGAGACTTCCCTCGGGCTTCTCCTGGGGCGTGGCCACAGCGGCATACCAGGTGGAAGGCGCAGCTGCCCAGGACGGCAAGGGCAAGTCGATCTGGGACACATTCACGCACCTCGTGCCTTCTCGCACGAACGGGGAGAACGCAGACATCACATGCGACCATTACAACCGCATGCCGGAAGACGTGGCGCTCATGGCCTCCTTGGGCGTGGAAGTCTACCGCTTCTCGATCTCCTGGCCCCGCATCATTCCCCTCGGCGGACGCAACGACCCGGTCAACGAGAAAGGAATCGCCTTCTACAGCAACCTGATCGACCGCCTGCTTGCCTGCAATATCGAACCAGTCGTCACTCTTTACCACTGGGACGCCCCCCAGGCGATCTACGACCGCTACAGAGCCTTCCTCAACACAGCCGAGTACCGTGCCGACTTTCTCCGCTACGCGCACGTCTGTTTCACCCACTTCGGTGACCGCGTCAAAAAATGGATCACCTACAACGAGCCGTACATTACATCCATTTTTGCGCACCTCAACGGTACGCTTGCCCCAGGGCACTGTCGCGCCATGAACACCGCTACATGCACCGAGCCCTGGAGGGTCGGCCACACCCTTATCCTCTCGCATGCCGACGTCGTGCACCTCTATACCACCGAGTTCCATCCCACGCAGCAGGGTTCTGTCTCTGTCGTGCTGAACGGCCACTTCTACGAGCCGTTTAATGCCGCCAGCCCCGCCGACTGTGCCGCCGCCGAGAACAGGATGGTTTTCTACATCGGCTGGTTCGGCGATCCGCTGTTCCTCGGCGAAGACTACCCGGCCGAGATGAGGGCCTACCTCAAGGACCGGCTACCGGTGTTTAGTGCCGAGGACCGCGACCTCATCCGCCGCACGGCCCCGCTCAATACCTTTTACGGAATGAACCACTACTCGACCAAGTACGCACGAGCGTTGTCAACTCCTCCGGCGGACGACGATTGGACGGGCAACGTGGAGGAGTCGAGCGTAAATAGCGAGGGCCAGGAGATTGGGCCGCGGTCCGGGTTGGCGTGGCTCCGGGTGGCGCCGGAGGGATTCAGGAAGTTATTGGGGTGGGTTTGGAAGCGGTACGGGCGCCCGATCATTGTTACCGAGAACGGATGCCCGTGTCCTGGTGAGGAGGTTGCCGGCGTTGCAGTGGACGATCGGTTCCGGCAGAGATACTTTGGGTTGTACCTCGATGCAATCTCGAGGGCGATATATGAAGACGGCGTGAGAGTCGAGGGCTACTATGCGTGGAGCTTCATGGATAATTTCGGTATGTCCACCACCACTTCCAAGCTCCCAATCTGCCTTTACTTCGTTTTGATGTATTTTGAGAAGCTAACTGGGTCGACAATGCAGAGTGGTCGGCTGGCTACGGACCTCGCTTTGGGATTGTACACGTGGACTACAAGACTTTGAAGAGGACACCCAAGGATTCGGCGTATTACCTGCGAGACACTTTTGCAAGACGCAGGAATGCGGCATTTCCATAGGCATAGACTCTAGACTCTACGGACGTAGAGGAGATTGCTTTCTCGTCGCAGTAACGTAATGACTCTTCTGATTTCGGCTGCAGGGCGCGATGGGGACCGCAACACTCAGACCATTGCCCTGTTTCTCCTCCTACCCTAGAGACGTAGAAAGATAGCATCACATAGACTCGAGAATAGATTATTTTCCCTTGGTAGCAAGAACTCCTCTAACTTACTTGCATCGCTCTTGGGCTGCAATGTTGTCCCGACTTTGTAGCGACCTTACACTCATCTCGGCATGTTTATGCCGTCTGCAGTTGTATCAATCGGTACATTGAAGCCCGAATTGCTCCTCCGCATGTGCTGTCGGGGTGAAGCATCGCGATGGCATTCGCACTCTCGGTGTTCAGCCCTGCGTTCGGTGAGGCGGTTGGTTGTCCGGCGTTGTTTTCCGACGGCAAGACCCCCGCACATTAATTGGCCTAGGCCCAACCCTATGGCGCCTTCCATGTCGGGAAACTTGTCGGAAAACCACCTGATGGCCCCACATGCGGCAAATTCCGCAAGAGGCAGTAATACCCATTGGCACCTCCGTCGCCGCCGTACGGAGCCTAGCACCAAACTGAGCGTACAAATCTTCGCCGACGACAAGGCCGTTGTGGTAAGGTCCCTGCTTCTGTGGGGATGGATGTCAGAACTGTTTGCAAAAGTGCAAGCCTAAATGAAAGACCTAACCTAGAACAATAATCGGCAGCTCGGCTGCGTCGTCTGCTCTCGTCCGGCTTGGTTGTATTTTCTACAAATATGCAGAAATGTGTCGCTGGTAAGCGATGGTGCATCGCGCGTAAACGGCAAGGCGCTTTCCCCTCTCGCTACCCAGCTGCGATACGGCACTTCACCGATGCCCGCCTCCATCTAAGCCGATTCATCTTCAAGCCCGAGAGACTCTCAACCATCAATGGCGTCCGTTGTCGAGGTTCGCTTCGAACACTACCATGCCCCAAACACGATCGGGGTCCATGAGCAGAGGCCACGACTCTCCTGGCGAATCCAGGATGGGTTGGGGACGTACAAGCAAAGCGACTGCGAAATAGAGTTGCATGACGTGACCACGCGTTCTCAGCAACGCCTCCTGTCAACGGCAAAGCTCACAACGTCGTCCTCCACGCTGGTTCCCTGGCCATTCGAAGAACCCCTCCGCTCCCGCCAAAGAGTCTCCGTGCGTGTGAGGACATGGGATTCCACCCAGGAGGCCACGACCACCCCTTGGAGCGAGCCGGCCGTCCTGGAGACCGGCCTACTTCATCAGGATAACTGGGTGTGCGACCGCATCACCGCGCCCTGGGCTGGTGAATCGCCCGGACCGCAGCCGGAGCAGCTCTACCGGAAGGAGTTCTCACTCGTCGCCGACTCAGCCATCGACCACGCCCGCTTATACATCACGGCCCAGGGAGTGTACGAAGCGGAAATCAACGGTCAGCGAATCGGTGACTATTTCCTCCCTCCTGGCTGGACCGCTTATGACCGGAGGCTGCAATACCAGACGTACGACGTCACCAGCGACGTCGTTGCGGGCGCGAATTGCCTCGGCGTTCGCGTCGCGGAGGGCTGGTTTTGCGGGCGCATCGGCTTTGAAGGCGGCCACCGCAACATCTGGGGCCCGCATCCTGCTCTGCTGGCGCAGCTCGAAATCACGTATGCGGACGGCCGGAAACAAACGACCGGCACCGACGGATCCTGGATTGTCACAGAGGGGCCCATCCGTCTCGCGGAAATCTACGATGGCGAGAAGTACGACGCTACGCTGGAGATGGACGGTTGGTCGGCCCCCGCCGCTGGAGAATCCTACCGCAGCGGCGTTTCTGGCTGGAAGTCTGTCCGCGTGATGCCACCATTGTCCGACTCGGTCAAGTTGACATCTGGCTTCGGCGAGCCGGTACGCCCTGTTGACATCATCAAGCCCGTCAAGACCATACGGACGCCGTCGGGGAAGACCATTGTCGACTTCGGCCAGAACCTAGTAGGGTATGTCCGACTCCGAAACATCAGAGGACCAAGGGGCCACAAGATAACGCTCTCCCACGCCGAAGTAATGGAAGACGGGGAACTGTGTACTCGGCCACTGCGTATCTGCAACGCCGAGGACGAATACAGACTCCGAGGCGACAGCCGTTCCGAAGGCGAGCAGTACCAGCCTCGCTTTACCTTTCACGGGTTTCGCTATGCCCAGATTGACGGATGGCCTACCGGTGACCTCAACCTAAACTCATCGGTCGAAGCCGTCGTCTGCCACACAGACATGAAGAGCGCCGGGTCCTTCTCGTGCTCGGAGCCACTTCTCAACAAGCTGTATAACAATGTGCGCTGGGGGATGAGGGGCAATTTCCTCTCCGTGCCGACGGATTGCCCGCAGCGGGATGAGAGGCTCGGGTGGACCGGTGACTTGGCTCTGTTTGCGCCAGCTGCTGTGCTCATCTACGACTGCTTCGGTATGCTAAAAAATTGGCTCATCGATGTCGAACACGACCAGCGCGTCCTTGGAGGAGTTCCGCCCATGGTGAGCCCGAACGCGACGCTGCCAGATCCAGTGTGGTGTAGGAGGGTCCCGTGTGCCATCTGGCACGATGTCACCATACTGGCTCCCTGGGCCCTGTATCAGGAGACCGGCGATGCGAGCATCCTGGCGCAACAGTACGGCAGCATGCGAATGTGGATAGATACGCTGCCGAGGAACAAAACCGGCGCCACACATCTGTGGGACACAAATGTGTTCCAACTCGGCGTATGCAATATCTGTCCCTCCTCCCCCCCCCCCCTTTTCGCCTCGGATTCCAAATCCTTTTTGCTGAAAACAGACCGCTAACCAAAGATCATCCGTGGTTCAGGACTGGCTCGACCCTGCCGCCCCTCCCGACCAACCTTGGAAATCCGCGACAGATGCCAAAATGGTTGCCAACATGTTTCTCATCCAGAGCCTAGACCTGATGTCGCAGATCTCCGCCATCCTCCAGAAACCCGCCGAGGACACCGCCCTCTTTGCGTCCGACGCCGCCGCCGCACGCGCCCAGTTCCACCAAGAATACGTCACCCCAAACGGCCGGCTCGTCTCTGACAGCCAGGCCGCCTACGCCTTGGCCATCGGCCTCAACATTCTCCTCGATCCCGAGCAGCGTGTGCGTGCCGGTGCTCGCCTCGCCGAGCTCGTCCGCAAGAACAACTTCCGCATTGGCACGGGCTTCGCCGGAACGCCGTTTGTGTGCGAGGCGCTGTTCGAGACGGGCCATACGCAAATCGCGTTCGCGATGCTGCTGGAGCGCGGGTGTCCATCGTGGCTGTACCCAGTGACGGCGGGGGCGACGACGATGTGGGAACGCTGGGACAGCCTGCTGCCGGACGGGAGGGTCAACCCCGGAGAGATGACCAGCTTCAACCACTACGCCTTGGGGGCGGTGGCCAAATTCATGCACGAACGGGTGGCGGGGCTGCGAAGGGTCGCCCCTGGGTGGACAAAGTGTGTCGTTGCACCGACGGTGGGCGCTGAGTTCACATCGGCGGGGGCGGAACATGTCACGCCGAGGGGAACAATTTCGTGTGAGTGGAAAACGCGTGTGCTTGATGAGAAGGGGCAGGAGGCGATGCAGGTGAACGTATCGGTGCCAAGGGATACTACCGTCGAGGTCGTTCTCCCAATGCGCATTGGCACGAAGACGCAGTCTGTTGGGCCCGGAGAATGGTCATTTCAGACGACCTATACGAGGAACTATGAATGGCCAGTTCAGGCGCTGAAGCCGAAGTCGTAGTTTTGTTTTGTTATTAGTATTGTTATTGTTTTTTACAGTAATGTTTTAAAAGGAAAGATAATTTTAATTTTAAAACCTTTTATATAATGTACCCATACCGAGTCTTACAGTTAAAATTAAAGAAGCTCCCTAACAAATGATATTTGTGTCTTGACAATAGAGGGATTGCTCTAGTCTCTTCTGCCCTTTCCTTCCCTCCCTTATTCTCGCCTCATGTCCCACTCAGCGGGCTTGGCCACTCAACACCATCAATCGTCGTGACGAGCGACCCATTCGACATTAAGATGTTAGTCTCCACGTTGATGGCCGCTTGATACCCTCCAGGGCTTGTCTTCTTCGTTCCTTTCACCGCTCCAGACTGTGTAATATCCGAGTACCAGTCGAACGAGAAGATATATAGATCCGCAACCGACGCCGTGACGCTCTCGCAGCCGTCTAGGAAGCTCCGTCCGTCATGAGAGTAATTCTCGTACACGACCGACACGGTCCCGACCGTCGTGGTGCCCCAGGTGAGGTTAACATGTGCATACCCCGACGCCTGGCCATGCAGGGTGTAGACGCCTGAGGAAAGGCGGGAGCTCGCAGGGGTGGCGCTGCCCGGGACGTACGGAGTGCCCCAGGGGATAACGTCGGAATGTTCCTGCACGGGCGCCGGCGGGCTTGGTGCGCGGCTCGTGAACGTGGCCATGTACATGCGGTAGTCGCGGCCGCCCGGCTCCTTGGACTGGTAGCATGGTAGAGGGTTTGTACCGCTACAGGCGGGTGAGACGGCATGTGTCTGCCAGAACGCCAAGCGGGTGCTGTCCAGCGACCAGCGCGGGTCGGCCATGCCGTTCCACTCGGGATCGCTAACGCTGCCGCTGCCTGGGATGCCGTGGTTGCTGTCGTTGTCGTATTCGTAACCATACACACTATCCTTGATGATTCTCTGGCCGTTGTAGGAGCCACGGTCGCCGTAGAAATCAAGCACGTACGGCTGGAAGAAGCGACGCACCCCATTGTTGCGTGTAGACGAGGGCAGGACGGACGCCACGATGTCAACCAACGGCGGGATCCCGCGCATGCCGGCAATGAACATTTGCCGACCGCTGCCGCGTGTATCCATGATAGCAATCCATTTATTGTCGGGCGAGAAAGCCACCGGATCGCAGTATTCGGGGTTATCCGTCAGCCGCCGGACAGCGCCCGTTGTCAGATTAACGGCAAAAACATCGACGTTGCAGCTCTCCCACGATGCTCCAATGTAGGTGATCTCGGTGCCGTCTCCATTGAAGCCGCGGGACTCGCCAACCGCGATGGCTGAGTAGTTGATCGCGAGCGTGTTGCCCTTGGCGCTAATGAAGCTAGACGCCTCGGTATTGTACAGCCCCGTAACATTGACCACTTCGTACCGTGGTGCCAGTGGGATCCCTGTGCTGGGCGAAGGGTTGAACTGAATGCGAGCAAAGTAGGCCAGTTCGCCCAAGGAGCCGTCGCTAAAGGTAAAGGCGTTGAATTCTATGTGCACGTTATCGGGATGCAGCCGTTGCTCCCGGAGCGCACCCGTCGACCCGGACCCGTCGGCAGTGACGCCCCAGTACAGAGGGTAGATGAAGGTATTGTTGGGCGTACAGGCCTCGCTCGCCACCTGGTGGGGACCACAGTCGAGGACATTTTTCCCGATCAGCAGGCGAGAGCCGTCACGGAACGCTTGGGGGTAGTCGTATTGGGAGTTGTCGATGCCGACGGCATTCTCGGCCGGCACGCCACACGTGACACACTTCCACGGATCCCCGTTGGGGAATGTGGTGCCGTCCGTCTTGACAATGATGATGTGCATGCCAGAGTAGATGCTTGCCGGATCCGGAGCGGCAGGGGCACCGGCGAAGATCACCTGGGCCAAAACATGCTTTCCGTCCGGAAGGAAATCGCCGGACTGAAAGGTGTTGAAGACGCCATTGGCAAGACACCCCGTTCCGGAAGGGTTGATCTTCTTCGTGCACGCGCCGGTGTTGTTGCTGGCAATGACAGGAGGCAGGGGCAGCTCGGTGATGGAGATAGGTTCCGGAGACGGGGGTGGAGGGATAGTGGTAGACGCAAACACGACTGAGGCCGAGACCCCAATGAGGTAGGCGGCCGTGGCTTTGGCAAGGAGAAGAAACATCTTGGCGATATCGTGCTGAGAGAAGAGACTGTCTGAGTGCTTCCTCCAGAAATCAGAAGGACAGGGCTAACGGGGCAGCCAATTCACAATTTATGTGTTTTGTTTCCCGTGTTTGTTTCCTATATTTTTTTCTTTTTTTCTTTCTAGCATGGCACATGGCTCTCTGTATCCCTGCGTGTCCCTAACCGAGTATCGTAGTCGTTGATCTTCCTCTCTTCCCCGCGAGTTAAATTGGCGGGGAAGCTATTGAGTGCCCTCGCTGACGTGCCCTTGGAAGACAATAGCTCGAAGTCCGTAGACTTGTCATCTCTTGTCATTGATAGCCGACCACACTCGGACTGTCATTGCCACGAGGATGACGCGCATTTGGGTGTCATCGTCGCCTAAAACGTCTTGTACTCTTTCCCCATGGCTTAGGATAGCCTCGGTATCCTGCGTCAGTAGTGTCGGAAAACGTGTCGGAAAACCCGACTAGGTTGTTAGTCTTAGTTCGACAGTTACCCAACTGGGGAGGATCGTGTGGGGTGGTCGGGGCCCCATGGGGCCGGGCTGATATCAACTGTCGTGCGGGGACATTGTTGTCGGAATACACCGTCGGAAAACTAATATCTGATGAATTGCTCATCGTTTCTGACGAATTGCTCATTGTCGTCGTCTGCGATCGTGATTGTTCTCGGTTCAACTGCTAGCGAGACGAGAAGACGCGTGGAGATACGAGAACAAAGGTGGCGAGACGTTCGAGGTCCAGACCAACGCATCCAGCTTACGCTCAGCACGCAGCCGTGTTCTTCAGATATATAATCGAACCGAGTATCCAGCTTCATTCATCTCTGCCAAGACAACAACGAACAAAGAAACAGCAAGAACCTCCTCTGCATGACTATCGTGACGATCATGGCGACAGAAAAGGAAGCCGGCCCCATCGAACTCATGGAACACGCCCCTGAGAGCGGCAGCCCCAAGGATGCCGTCATGGACGCTGCATTGAAAGGCCAGGCCACGACAGGATACGAGACCTTGACGCCTTGGGAAACTGTGAAGACGTTTAAGACCAGCAGCCTTGCGTGCTTCGCTGCTGCGTTCAGTGCTGCTACGGATGGATACCAGGTTGGGTGAGTCGTCATGTTTTTGTTAGCTAGGGAAAAAAAGAAACAGAAAAGGACAAAAGGGCACAGGGCAAATATTGAGCTGACTTCAAAACGCTAGGATGAACTCGGGCATCGTTGCCAACGCGGCTTTCGTCAAGCAGTTCGCGACGACCATCGGCACCAACGGGCAGCCGGCCCTCGCGTCACCGGTCCTCGCGGGGTGGAGCTCCATCCAGTCAGTCGGCCAGATCATCGGCATGGTGGCGCTGTCTTTTGTATCGAGCCGTTTCGGCCGCAAGGTGGCCATGTACACGTACTGGACGATTCTCGCCTGCAGCATTATTGCCGAGTCGGTGGGCCGATCGTGGCAGGCATGGCTCGTCGCGAAGCTCCTCGCGGGGATTGGCGTCGGGTCTATGCAGTCGATCTTGCCAACTTACATTTCCGAGGTGGCGCCGGTGCGTATCCGCGGCGCGCTGCTCATGATGTACAGCTTCTGGTGGACACTAGGTACCTTTTTCGCCTACATCGCCATGCAGACCCTGAACAAAAAGAACCCGAACATCTACCTCGTCCCCATCTACACCCAATGGGCCCAAGTCGGTGTGATGCTGATCATCTACGTCTTTCTGCCCGAGTCGCCGGCCTGGTGTGTCACTCGCGGACACATGGACCGAGCCCGGGTCTCGCTGCGGAAGCTCAACCGCGGCGTGCGGGACTTCAACCTGGACCAGCAGCTGCAAGTGTTGATACTGACCGTGGAGCACGAGCAGGCGCTGGCAGTGGAGCAGCGACGCGAGCACTGGTACTCTATCTTCCGCGGCGTCGACGGCTTCCGGACAGTGGTGACGTTGTGGACAAATCTGTCGCAGCAGTTTATCGGGCTCACGCTCTTTGGCACCTTTGGCACATATTTCTTCCAGCAGGCCGGACTAGCGGATCCGTTCAAAATCAAGTGCATCACCGAGGCGGTTCAAATCGCGACCGTGATTATCGTCGTTCTGATCGCCGACTACACGGGCCGGCGCCTAATGGCCTGTTCTGCTACGACGCTCATGTGGGTATCCTGCGTGGCCATTGGTATCCTCGGCGTTGTCCCGCAGGGAAAGGCAACTGACTACCTTCTCGTGCTGTTTGCGTGCTTGTGGAGTAAGTGGATCACCCACCTGCAGTAGAACCTCTGAGAAACCAACAAAAACTGACAAGAAATCAACCGTTCTAGATGTCGGTGTGACGGCAAACGGAGCCGCCGGATGGGGCTACATCGGCGAGATCTCTTCGCAGAGGCTGCGTCCCTACACGGCGGGTTTCGGCGCAGCATCCACCTGTGTCATCGGGGTGGTCATGGGCCAGTTGACGCCCTACATGGTGAACGCCAGCAAGTGGGATTGGGGCCTCAAGACGGGCTGGTTCTACGCCGGCGTCGGTCTTCCCTTTGCCGCCGGCATGTGGCTGCTGATTCCCGAGACGGCTGGCCGATCTGCCGCTGAACTGGACGAGCTGTTCGAGCGCAAGATCAAGCCGTGGCGGTTCGCCAAGACGGAAACGGCCACCCAGAGACTGGTCCAGATTGAGAAATTGCAAGACTAGGCATGTGCTGTTGACGCGCTATAGGCGAGCTGTGGATGTGCGGTCGTTTTGTTGTCGAATACCGCTTCTAATTTGATGCACATAGATGCCATAGTCTACATCGGCATAATGGATTCGGGGGCTGAATGTATTCTATATTTACCGCATACGGCTCCTTAGAAGTGTTGTAGAGCCTTAGGGTCATCGCAACGACTTGATGTTATCGTCGTGAAGCCAAGCAAAAAGAACGATTGCTTGTGGCATATATGCCGATGTCAACGCCCCTCCCCCCCAACCCTTAAAAAATTAAATGCGTACTCGCCGCCCTTAGCCACGAGAAACGCCAGAAGTAGTGAGCAACATTTTTTAGAAACTAGAGCTCCTTCAAGTGCTTTATAGCATCGCCTGTGTAGCTCAACAGTGGACTACCCAGGAAGCCGTGTCCTTGTTTCCAGAACCTTGAATCTTGAAGGGGGATGTACGACTTAGCGAGGACATTGCTCAATCGTGTGAAGGCACCATCACGGTCTTGAACGCCATGCCTTATTTATTTTCACCTAGTGACTTATGTCGACGGCAATCGGCAATGCGGGCACAGCATGGACACAACAAGGGACAACTATTTCACTCGACGGAACAATGTGCAGCCCGTCGATCGAGCCAGGGGTAAGACGGCGAGTTAAATGACGGCCAGCCGCAGCCGTGTGATTCATCCGGATGCAGTTGTGGCCCAGAACGGGGCCCGGCCGTGCGCGTTTTAACGGTAGCTGGTTAGCAGACGCTATCACTCGTTTACGGCTGCCGATCACAGCTGCGCCGGCATGGTCTAGGACTCTGGTATTACTGCTCGAGGAGTACGACGTAAATACGACGTACTTGTAGGACATTAGTGTCGATAGCCTTGCGTCTGCATCTAAGTAGCAACTATTGTACTGTTTGTATTGAAAAAATATGTGCAAAAAGATGAATTTCGAACTGCCATGCGTTTCTATTGTAGAGTATCTTGTGTCTGTTTTCCCTTGTCTTCCCTTGTTTTCCCTTGTTTTTAAGTAGACTTCCACTCTTCTCCCCTTGCTTCCATCGCTTACAAAAACGTCGTCTTTGCGTCGTCGATGCGGCGCTGGACGTATTCCTCGAATGTGCCCATGGGGATGCCGTACGCCTTGACGGCGTCAATGTCGATGAGGTTGATCATGTCGCGCATGGCAAAGTAGCCGTCGATGAGCGGGTTCGAGGCCTTTGCCTTTTCGAGCTCCTCACCCTCCAGGAAAGCGGCCTCGAGCGGCCGTCCTGTGGCGTCGGACAGGGTCTTGACGATCTCGGCGGGCGTGCGCACGTCGAAGCCGACCTCGACCTTCTTGCCGCGGAACACGTCCGGCCGGGCAATGGCCTCGACGGCAAAGGCGCCAATGTCCAGGTCGTCGACCAGCGGCAGCCGCGACGTCGCGAGCAGCGCCGTCGTCCAGACCCCTGTCTCGCGGAAGCCTGGGTACATGGCCACCTTGGGCACCAGGAAGTTGGCCATGAAGAAGCCGGGCCGGAGCAGGGTCCAGTTGGCAATGCCCGAGGCTTCCACCGTCTCCTCGACGTGCTTCTTGGACATCATGAACCGGGCAAACACGGAGCCGTCTTTCCACCCAGTCAGCTGTTCGGGTTGCCCTGCGCCGAGGCCCGTGGTTGCGACGGCCGTCTGGACGCTGGCGGCCTTGGCGATGGAGAGAATGGACGCGGTCCAGCGCGCCTCAGCGGGCAGGTCGTGGAACTGGGGGACAAGGGCAATGAAGACGGCCGTGCAGCCGGCGATGGCAGCCTCCAACGCGGCCGTGTTGTCGTAGTCGCCGGGGAAGAGGCGCACGCCCTGGGCCGCGAGGGCCTTGGCTGCTGGGGCGTCGGGGTTGCGCGTGAGGCCGTGGACGGTCCATCCCTTTTTCAGAGCGTGGTGGGCAACGGCACCGCCCTGGCAGCCTGTGACGCCGGCGACGAAGACTGTTTGGGTCATGGTGGGTGGAGGTGATGTGGGAGGTGCTGTAAATCGGTGTAAGTGCTGTGGTGGTGTAGTGCTGTTGGGTTGTGATGCTGTAAGTTGGCGCTATTGGGGCGTGTAAGTCGAGATGGTTTTAATACTTGGCAAAAGAAGAGCAGTTTGGTACAGCTGACAATAACACGTCGAGAGCACCTTTGAGAGAAAAGAAGCAACGTCAATATATATACCATTCTCAAACTACTCGTTTCTATATTTTGTATCAACTGCTTTCCTTTCATTTTTCCTCTGCATTCGATGCCTACCCATCATTTGGTGGACTTCCGCCAGCTACTGCTCCTGCCGTTCAGGGCCCTCCGCAAAGAAGAGGCTGCCCCATTTAAATTGGCCAATCAGGGTCGTCCGTTCCTGCAGCGGTGCCTGTTCCCGCCAGCTAGCGGGCGGAACTCCGCCAGTGTCAACCAAAAGTTTCGTTTCATGACAAAGAACACAAGACGCTCCAACAAACGCTCCAAAGAACTCTCCGCGGGCAGTGCCTCCTTCGAAGATTGTGCGTGCTTGCGACTACAGCATGGCGACTGCGGCAGCGGGCATGCTTCGTCTCCCTCCTTTACCTTTATTGCGGCCACCTTAGGACAGCACTCTACAGCAGCTACACCAGCTACAGCAGTAAATACCCACGACAAGCGCACCTGACACAATGCCCTCATTATCGTCGCTGGAACGCGCTTGCCCGCCGTCGCGTCGTCGGTCGTGCCTGGCCTGCACCAAGGCAAAGCGCCGCTGCGACAACACGCTGCCGTCTTGTGTCCGCTGCCGCCGCCGGGGCGTCGAGTGCCTGTACCCCATACGGCAGGCGGAGCAGACTCAGATTGCCTCCAAGACGAGCACGGCCGATGGCGCCTACGCCTTCTTGCCGATGCAGCCGTGCGACCTGGTGCTTGACTCACCGACGGTGACGCCCTCCATGGCAACGGTAACGGCCTCGACAGCCTCGACAGCAGCGATGATTCAGATGGCCTCTGCGTTTGTCACTGCACCGCAGCACTTTCTCGGCCCCCCGCCCTTCCTCGACTTTGCTGCCGCCCAAGACACAGACACCACAGACACGCTCTCGGACGCATGGGACGATCATGGCACATCGACACCCTCCCTCGGCCTCATACGGGCACCCGCATTGCCCGTGTCCGCCCCGCTCGCCGCGGCCAACTGGAACTACGTCTCGCGCATCGTCGCGTCGCACCTCGGCCACGCCATGGACATCATCCGCGACGCGCCGCGCCTGTTCGTGCTCGAGAACCGTCTGCCGTGGAGCCACCCGCTGCTGTACCGCGACCGCATGCCGCGCGCCATGGAGGACGCGCTGTCGAGCTGCGCGCTGTACCTGGCCAAGAACAGCGTCAACACGGCCGTCGTGCTGCGCACCATCGACAGCCGCCTGCACGCCCTGCTGGCCGCGCCCGAGCCCACCACGCCGCTCGAGTGCATCGCCAAGACCCAGGCCCTGCTACTCTACAACATAATCGGCATCTTCGACACCGACATCAACGCCCGCGCCACCGTCGAGAACACCCAGCCCCTGCTGCAGCGCGCCGCCCGCCGCCTGCTGTCCTTCATCACCTTCGACTCGCTGCAGGACGCGCCCGACGAGGCCGCCCTCGTGCTGTCGGCCCGCGCCTTTTGGGACTCGTGGGTGCTCATGGAGTCGGCGCGCCGCACCTTCCTCATCTCCCTCTACTTTATGCACCTCTACAGCATCGTCGTTGGCTCGCCCTCGCGCACCTGCGACGAGCGCCGCTACCTCAACCGCTACTGGACCATCTCCGCCTCGCTGTGGCACGCCACCACCCCCCTCGACTTTGCCCGCGCCTGGCGCGCCAACCGCTTCTTCCTCGCCCGCGTCGGCAACTTTGACCAGCTGCTGGCCGAGGCCCGTGCCGAGGACATTGACGACTTCAGCCGCATCTTTCTGAGCAGCTTGATGGGCATTGACGAGTTCCGCGTCTGGATGGCATCACGGGACACTGTCGAGACGGGGGACACACAGGTGGCGGTATGAGTGCGAGGCTGCATGAAGAGACGGAGCTATCTTACGATTTATGATGATTATTTGGTTTGGGTAAGGCGTTCGTTTCTCTTCTCTAGATTAGGTAACAGGATAAATGTTTATGGTTATTATTATTTTCAATGAGCTATTATTTATTTACTATCTGTGTTTTATTATTATTATTATTATCCGCCTTTCTCAGCCACTCCTGGCTATTGGCGACTAGCTAGACAGAACCCTCCTGGG
>WNYF01000134.1:14565-86688 GCA_021396225.1 Sporothrix inflata | reverse complement strand
GGTGGCTTCCGCGGTCGCGGCCGTGGCGGCGATGGCCGTGGTCGTGGCCGCGGTGGCCGCGGTCGTGGTGGCGGACCCGGTGGTGAGAACGGCGGCAACAGCGGTAACGGCGGCTTCCACCGTGGCCCCCGTCGCAACGAGGAGTCATAGGGTGGCTCTGGCGGCGACAGTTACGGCTCCGGCATGGGCGAACCGCAGTCCAACTGGTAGTTCTCCCGATGGTTTGGCATCGAGAGGGTTCCCTGCGCTTTTCTTCTTTTTTATCTCGAAGACCTCCATCCCCAATCTTCGACTCTACCCATCACCACCACCCACTCGGTAGGATCACCAACAACCAAAAAAATCACAACTATATCTAGGCGTGCTTCTAATGAGGCACGGTCTCATGCTCCTATAATCTTTTTCATCTAGCATTTGCTCGGTTTCTCTGTTTTCTATTCTCCTGAATTTTGTCCTTTGTACCTTTTAAACCTTTTCTTTATTTTGCATTTTGAACGAGCGCATATCCACGACGGAAAAGGGTCAAAAACGGAGGTTATACACAAAATATCCACATACACTTGAAGGGCGGCAAGAACGGGATGATGGGAAGGAAAGGGGATTGAGCGACGAGCGAGGAAGTTTGTTACGATTGTATGTCTTGTCATTTTATCTTGCATGGCGACGCATGAAAAGAAAAGAAGAAAACAATTAAGGGTTTGTGTGTGGGGTGTGTCATTTTTTTATCACCACCACCATGAGGCAGAAGCAGATCAAAAGAAAAAGAAAATAATGGAAAACATACCAGTCAAGGGAAGGGGGTTTACGGAAAGGAAAACCAAGGACAGTGGGTGGTTACCAGGACGGTGTACAAAAATACAACCAAAAAAAAACTTTAAACAACCCCCAAAAAACGGGGCTGGCCATATCAAACAAGACAATCCATACATGAGAAGAGTGAATCTGATATTTGTGCAGTGATGTAACTGACAAGGTGCACGGTTCGGGGTGCACATACAAAGAGAAGGATGTTTTGTGGTACTCCGGTTTACAATGCACAGGTCTGTGATGTGCTACTACGGTGAGTGTCCGTGTGATTGCGTCGTATGTTTGAACGAGGATATATACGCGGAAGAAATTGTGAAAGTTTTCCTTTTAATTTTATTTGTGTTCTTCGTTGCCCTTTATTTATTATTATTCTTTTAAAATGAAAACACAGAATGTTCTGTATCTCATTTATTGAACCAAAACAAAATTAAAGAAATATATAAAGAAAGAAAAAAGAAAGAAACAATAAAAAAGAAAGAGAAGAAGAACAGAAAAAAAAGACCAACGTACCTGAAGCATAATTTATTAAACTTTAATTTATAATTTCATTTCTACTCTCTGACCTTGGCGATCGTTGTCAAAGAAAAAATGTATTTACAACAGGCAAGTGACAAAGTGCTGCCCCTTGCCCTTGACGTCCAGAAACTACACACAGACCTCAGCTGGGGCACTATGCTTCTACACAGCAAATGGCATTTGGGTGACGCACCTTTTTGTGTACGTACGACAATAACTTCGTCTGTACTTTTCTGTACAAAAACGCGTAACGGTAAGGGAGCATGACGTGTAGAGACTATAAAGAAGCAGTGATATAGAAAAGGCAATCCTGTCATTGCTGGCGATGTTGATAAAAACAACATCATCGGCAGTTTTTCCTTTTTTTTACTTTGGTATTTTTGGTCTCGTACACTATGTCTACTGGATGCCGTCCTTCCACAGGATGCATCTCGTTCCGTGTTGTGCTGTCTCTCTTCTTATTTTTATTCAAAACAGTTTCAACGGCCGCCAACAATATCGGCAAGACCAACCAAACGACGGCACTCACGATCAACCTAGCCTACGAAGCTACGTCACCATGGCCGACATGTGCGGTAAGAATGGCGAGCAGATGTATTGTCAACATGAGATACAATGCTAACCACAAAGTCTTACGATACTGTAGATTGTTTGCTTCGAAGAAGCCGCCAAGGAGTTCATGCCGCCAGTTTCCTCTCTACCGCAGCTCTGTGCTGCCAGCCAGAACACATCACTCATCCAGGCTGTTGAGGCCTGTCTCGTCTCACACTATTCACCGGCAGACACCCTTGGTAGGGAAAGCCCCTTCTTTTCCAGTCGATTTTCAAATCATATCTAACGTACCTCTACCTGTAGACACCGTCCTCACGTTGTCCCAAGTCTGCCAATGGCCAACCCGGTCCCGAAAGGCCAGCTTGGTTGCCCTCTTTGCGATCCAGGTACCGGCCGTAATCTGTCTTGCACTGCGGCTGTTTGGGCGGATGAAGCAGGCAGCACGGTTCGCTGTCGACGACTATCTGGTCATGTTGCTGACAGTGAGTAATGTTAAGACATCTTCCATCAGCTTTATCAAATACTGCTGACATTGTTGTAGCCTGTCTTTATCACGTTTTTGGCCGTTGGCCAATATGGTATGAGTCTTGCCTCTCATATTAGACGGTCTTTGATGCATATTCCTCTAACAATCGCTATCTCCCCCCAGCCGCCGTGATCGGTTTCGGTGTCGATATATGGAGACTGTCGGACGACACGATCGTTCAGGCCATGAGAGTGAGTGTTGCTGCCCTGGGTACGATAGAAAGGAAAGACAATGGCTAACCACGCCAACAAGGCATTCTATGCCGACGAGATGCTGTACCTCGCCATCCTGGCCCTGATCAAGCTGTCCCTCCTGTTTCTGTACCTCCGCCTGTTTGCGCCCCAGGCACCACCGACCACGGTAGCCGCCCGCCGCTACCGCAAGCACTACCACAACTTTCGAATCGCCGTGTTTGTGCTCGCCGTGTTTGTCCTCTTGCCGAGCATCATATTCCTGTTTCTCGATTCCTTTCAGTGCCGCCCTGTCGACACGGTGTGGACGCGGTGGACGTCGCCCTCTTCCCCACTCAAAGAAGAGCCGTACACCTGCCTCAATGTCCGCCTCTTGGCCTACGTGGCCGCGTCCTTTGGCATCGCCCAGGACGCCGCCATCTTGCTGGCGCCCTGGCCGCTCCTCTTGCTGCTGCGCCAAAGTCTGGTCCGGCCATCGTCGTCGGCTTCGTCGACTTCGACTGGGACGTCGCCCGCCGCCACCGCGGCCATGGTCACGGCGCTCGCCATGTTCAGCCTCGGCGTCTTTGTGCTCGTCACCAGCTGCATCCGGCTGCACTTTCTCGTGCACTTTGACGAGTCGTCCCTCAACCCGACCTGGGACAACACCGACAGCCTCATCTGGTCCGGGCTCGAGGTGTCCGTGTCGGTGATCGTGATGAGCCTGCCGACGGTGCGGGCGATGGGCCAGCAGGCCTGGCGAAGCTGGCGGGCAAGGCAAGACGGTTGGTAGGGAGACGTCCCCGATGTAAGGCACTGTCACGGCTCAACCATTGTGCCGTATTTGGGGCGGTGGGAGCATTCGACAAGCTGGCGATAGTAAGAGCTAGAAAACAGTGTCGACAGCACCGCGTTCCTTTTGCATCGACGGATGTTCCCGGACGAGTAAAATAGCGCAAATTCAGGATGAAGAGAAGGGGAAGTGATAGAAATACAATAAGAATGTGAAGTTCAAAAGAAAGAAAGCCCACAAGAAAGTGTCATGGGACTAGGATATGGGTCGTCGATGCAGCTGAGAGGACCCGGTTCCGGCCGGTCAGAGTGTCGCGACAGCACGTCGTACACTGCAGCCGACCAGGTATGTAATATCGACCACAGTTCTGTAGTCATTGTCGCCGTAATGTTTGTTGCGTGGGTTCTCAACGAAAGTCACCGAGAAAAAGGCGAGGAAGGAACGAAGTACGTCGCGGTCGGCGAGTTTTGCCATTTACAGTGCACAGAGGGCGCTGTAGGGCGCTGTACTGGCTGAAATCTAACACGACCGATGTTTACGGATTTCGGTGATTTTCTTGCAAGTTTTCATCGGGAACGGATATTTCTGTTTTCAATAAATCGCCCTCACCGAAATGCATGGTTCTGTCACACCTTGTTTTGTCACACCATCATCCTGACCCTCCCGCAGCCTTGCCAATTCTCACTGTTCAGCACCTTCCACTAATTGGTGGCTGCCGATGTGCTCCGAGGCAGATCGTCCCCCACATGCATTCGGGGAAGGCACGCCAAGCGCACCCCACCCATGGCCGAAACGGAAAGAGACGATTCCACAGGAGCTCCTTCCCTCGTGGCCCGTACGACGTACAAATACATTACCGCACCCCCTTCCTCCTCCTCCACCAAGCATCTCTCCCTCCTCTTCTCAACCATCACCAAGCCAATTGGATGACAATTGGATCTCCCGCGCATCTCCTCGCTTACCTCTCCCATCTCCACAAGACGCCCTACCCGCCACCATGACGACCATCGACGCCAAGTCCAAGCAGGCCACCATGGGCCACATGAACCGCGACCACAGCCTCGACCTCGGCCTCTATCTGCGCTTCGTCAACGGCCTCTCTGCCAAGCAGCTCGCCGCCGAGGGCACGCCCGAGCTCGTCGACATTGATTTGCAGTCGCTCTACATCCGCACCGCCACCACCGGCACCGTCCACGTCGTCCCGCTCACCCCGCCCATGGCCGCCTGGAACGACCGTCGCCAGCGCCTCATCGATCTCGCCATGGATGCCAGGAAGGCCTTTGGCGTGCCTCTCCCGGAGCATGGTGGTGCACCGGCCGCCGCCAAAGAACTCGTCCCCTTTGACACCCCCGGCGCCATCGACCTCCTCGTCATGTTCGGCGTCGTCCTCTACTTTGTTTTGTGCGGCCTCATGTACGCCGGCCGCGACGACGTCACCTCCAACACCTGGGCCCGCGTCCTCGGCTCTGTCGGCGTCACCAAGCGCAATTTCATCTTTGGCGGCGCCGACGGCTTCCGCCTCATGTTGCGCCTGACCGCCCTGCCCATCCTCGCCATCCACGTCATCGAGGCCTGGTGGATGACCCACACGCGCCTGGCGCCCCGCGGCATGAAGGTGCTGTCGCTGCACGGCCTGCTGTGGACGGGCCTGACCTTTCTGATCGGCTTCGGCTCGTTTTTGCGGTTCGACCGCCTGGCGCGGAAGCAGGCGCGGGCGGCGGCAGGGGCCTCGAAGAAGAACTAGACGGGCGATGAGTCCCGAGCAGACGATGTTCTAAGAGAAGAAATGTAGGGTCAAGAAGAGAAGGCGAATGTTACAGCTTTTGGCCACCTCTAATGCTGCGGGTCGCATTGTTCTCTTCTTTTGGCGTTCTCCCCCCATCTGTTTCGTTTTCCTGCATCCTCGTGTGATTACACATCACCGTCATCCTCCCTCTCCCTTGTATTTCTACGTCGCACCTCATGTCCAGCGTCCCTATTTTGTATGAATATGATTTCTTTTTGTGAATACCATTGATAATGTTGCTCACGACACGTTTTGGAGAGGAAAAAATATGTTTTCGAGAGAAAGTGACCGCTGTCAATCCGCGTGTTTTAATATACAAAAGCAAAGGCTTCAAAAAGACCTGTCTCTTTGTTGCTGGCATACTAACCATCTTACTATCACCTTCCCTTTTCGTTCCAGCTCCCCAACCAACCCACCACCTCACCTCTACAGATACACAAACCAGCCGACCGCCGCCAGCAGCAGAGCCGACTCCAGCAGTGACGACTGCCGGCCCAGCATTGCCGCCGCACCGCCGTTCTTCTTGGGTGCTGTCGACCCCGTCGAGTTGCTCGACGTCGTCGCGTTCACCGCCGCCGCAATGTTGGACGCCGTCGCCGCGTCCAACCGGGCCGCGCACGGGTTCGAGGAAGGACGAAGCGACGGCAGCACCGCGCACGTCGACGCCGTCCGCGTCTCGTTTTTCTTGCCGTGTTTCCCTTCCTTTGTCGGCACGTTCTGCACCGCCGTCACGTTGTACGTCACGGCGTTGTCTTTGCTTGCCGTGCACAGGCTGCTGTTGGCCGTGTCCGCCGCCGCCGCCGCCACCAGATCGGGCGCGGCAGCATTCGTGTTGGTCGAGAACGAAATGAGGCCGGCGTCTTTGGCGCCGCTGTCGCTGTCGCTGCTGTCGGAGGCGCCCGCCGCCGAACAGTTGGAGGCCAGAATGGCCCAGCTGATTGTCCAGTCCGTCGCCGTCGTGCCCTGCAGCTTGTCCGTGGCAAAGTGCCAGTAAAACGTCGAGGGCGCGTTGGGCGCAAACGCCGCCGCGTTCGTGCTGTTGCTGGCGTCGAACGCCGCCAGGTGCTCCAGGTGGAGTAGCCCGCGCGACGAGTTGTGCAGCAGCACCTCGACGAACAGGTCCAGCGACGCCGCGGCG
The DNA here is from genome assembly GCA_021396225.1 of Sporothrix inflata. Lineage (NCBI taxonomy): Eukaryota > Fungi > Ascomycota > Sordariomycetes > Ophiostomatales > Ophiostomataceae > Sporothrix > Sporothrix inflata. Next base: position 80,400 of record WNYF01000134.1, on the reverse strand, counting down.
GGCGCGTTCTGAACGGCAAACACAACGGGGAACTTGGCGCCCGGGTGGTAGGTGGAGCCGTTGCGGGGGAAGACGAGGTCGACTTCGACGGTGGCCGGGAACGTCGGGTCGGCGGCGGCCGGGACGGCGAGCTGGAGCAAGGCCGCGCCCGTCAGGAGGGAGGCAAGCATGCCGAGAGAGGGCATTTTCAAAACGAAGGAGATGATGAGAAAATAGAACAAGAATTTCTGAAATTCAGAGTGAAGCTGTTGACTCTCGACAGCAATATACTTGCGTTTGTTTTTCTTTGAACCGTAGGCTTGGCGTTTGGACAAGTCTGGGGACGGGAATAAATAGAAGAGAGGAAGAGGAGGAGAAAAAAACGAAGAAAAAGAGACAAAAAAAGAAAGAGGCAGCCTCGTATATGAAGGCCAATCTCGGCGGAAACAATCTTCATATATCTCCTCAAGCAGGCACAAGTGAGGCAGTGAAGACGGAGGGAGGGGGGCGGCGGCGGCACTGGCTAAAACGGGAGACAAAACAATGACAATGCCCTCAACGATCGTGCTCAGCGGCTAGATGTTAACCCAGGGCAGGACAGGGCAGACTTCCTCGCTTGCTCGGTGACGCTGCGAGACGATGGCTGCGGCGTAGCGAGGCAGACGAAGACGACGAACAGCACGAGAATAACCTTGAAGCACAACCATCACGGCCCTCGCATCAGTGCGGCCATTGACTCGATCCAGACCACAGGCCATGGAATCATGGACCCTTCTGGCCGACTGCATGCTCACCCGAGTATCAGGAACGCAATATACGGCGACATGCGAGAGAGGGGCTGTTGGTCAAAGGGCCGCTGGTCAAAGAATGCGCTGGCAAGCGTTTCGGCTGAAGAGGGAGGGTGTTGTTCTGCCTGGACTGTTCTTTATTGTTCCTTCTGTATGTCGTTTATTTGGCTGCTTCCCTACGTTGTTTCCTTCATTTGTTTGATTTTCTTATTTTCCGATCCTTTTTAATCTATTTGTTGGGTTTCATAGGGCACAGCCTTCTCCTCCCGCGTTCGTCAAGCCCACTCGTCCACAGAAATAGCATCGACTAGAGACCGATTAAGGTGGCACAGCAAAAAAGACGGAGAAGGGAACAAACGACAGATATATCACAAACACAAAAGGAGAAAAGGGCAAGGCGGACCGGGTAAATATATGTGGCGTGGACACGAGCAGAAGCAGAAAATAAAAGGGGAGAATGTGACGAGCATAAAGAAAGAACATATGATCGCCATAACCGAACATCAGTTATGCGATTTGCCCTCGCTCAGTCCTGGATAATGTGCAGTCGAAGAGTCTCGACCCGGCCAGACAGGTGTGATGGACACGGAGCTCCGAGCAGCCTTCGGCTCCGGTAGTGACCGTGGTGTGAAGAGTTGAAGAGGTTCGTGTGTGTATTTCTACTCGTCCATCTGCTTTATTTCATCCACATTGGCCATGCTTGGCCATGCATTTATCGAGGCGATCGGCGGTTCATATGTGCACTGCCTCTCTTAGGGAAGGTGCAATCTGCGCATCATTGGACCCTGAATTTTGATTTCGATCGCCACTTTCGATTGCAGATCACGTGAGTCCGCCAAAGTATCGATCAGTGAGTTTCACGAGAACGAAGTGCAGAACAACCGAAGACAGACGGGAAATGAGAGCTGATGCGAGAGTGTGTGCCGGTGCGTGCTGTCGTGCGGAACTGCGGTAAAAATCTCTCGTTCTGGCCGATTCTACGCCGCCTGCATTTTCCCACTCGAAGGATGACATCTCACGATCCTTCGCGAACGCAAGGAGAGACATCAGGCTGTATTCGAGTGAGACTGTTGTGTCGTATGTCTTGTTGGTCTCCCATTTGGTTTTCCTTTCTTTTTCACTTTCTTCTTTGCCCTTCTTCTTTCCCGTCCTCGCTCTGCTTTTCTTTCGCTCCGCATAACTCAAAATAAATAACCGTATTTCATCTGAATAACTCAAACCTCTTTACGGAGTAAGGTTAATCGTAGAAATGCACCTTTCTTTCGTCTCCGTATCCGTTGGACGCCTCCACAGAGGAGACAGGGTCCCGCCACCAAACAATGGCGTCTTGCCCACAATATTCGACGCACAACCAGACGACCCCTGGATGACAGCATCCTGCCGAGCCTGCACAATGGCCAATTGGTGCGCACATGTCCGCTCTTGCCCCTTTTTCTGAAGAATCAACGGCCGCTAGCTGCGAGCTCTATTGGACCCCTTGCCTATTCGGGAGTAGCCCCGACAAGTCAGGCACGCCTGTCAGAATACATCCAAAAGGCGCCAATATGCGTCCCTGGAATGGCGGGGCGCCAAATGGCTGCTTTTTGCGCTTTTTACGGTCTACCTTCGAGTGGGCGGCGCCGTCGTTGATACCCTGGCAGGTGTGGGCCACATTTTAGCGGTGCCGACCGTGCCTGCAGACCACTGTAACCCCCAAATGTCTGTCCATCTGCCCAAATTGCCCATACTATCGTGAGATGCATGCTCATTTTCACCTTCAACATAAACAAAGGTCGCTCACGAGAACCATAACTCACTTCGTACTTGTCTTCTTACAGGTAAACAGAGTCGGATCGATGCTTCAGAATAGCACAATCCTGTAGACATTCTCCCTCTCCAGTCCTCCTCACGTCGTTGGCCTGTTGAACGGCCACACGATGCTTTGTTCGACGGAACATCGCCGTCCTCCGGATCGTATCGTACTCGACTCGGCAGACACAGGGACACGCGTGCGCCAATGTGTGCCAATGTGCCAATGCTGGCAGTGTCAGGCAACTCGTCCTGCCCAGGAATGCTGGCTTACGACATATCGTGCGCACAAATCGCTGGCATTTGCTTGGCCGGGCCTTGGGGTCTGCTCGGCGCCGTGCTGCCACTTGTGTCTGTGTCTTTTGTGTCTCTGCGCCTCTTGTCTCAGTCCGTGCCGCGCTGTGCCGCGTCGTTGTTCGCGTGTCTTGTGTCTTGTGCCTTTTGTACCTCTATCGCACACGCACCTGTCAATGCTGCATCGCCCATCGCGCAAATGCTGCTGTGCATGCTCGCGACCCTCCCCTCACTATTCGTATCCGTGTGCGCATCTCATACAACACCATGTCGTATTCCCCTGGCTCGTCGCCTCCAGTCCACGGCCCATCCACATACCGATTTACTCGACGACGTGCTCACGGTGCGCTATTTGCCTCTTGCCCTCTTGCCCTCTTGTCCTCTTGGTTTCCTTGCTCGGCGCATCGCTCCTGCCCCCAGTTCGCCCCTCTCGTCCCCTTTCCCTCCCTCCCTCCTTCCCGACGTCCCACCCTAGCCACTTTTGATACGATGCCGCCCCGTATTTTCCACATTTGGCCTCTGCACTGCTGAAATTACCAAAAATTACCACAGGCTTGGGGGTCTTGGTTTTCCTCTTGGGATCCCCTTGGTTCGGTCGCTCTTTCCACTCCAGCGCCTCGTATTTGGCAAATGGGCAAGCACGCCCAGAACGCCCCTTCCCTCCCCTGAGACAGGACAAGAGAGCCGCCGCCCACACTTGCCCACCTGTTGTCCACCCGCCGGCTCGCTCTTTCCCTCTCTGTCGTGTTACTGGGCATCGCTACCCTTTCCGTTCACGTCACCTCCTGCCCTTCTCCTTTGTACGGCCTCCTCTTTGTGGACCTGTTTCGTCTTCTTCTTTCTTCCTTTCTTTTTTTCGCCTTCTTCTCACCCTCCCCTTTATCTCTCCCTTCCCTCACCATCTCTATATCTTGAAACTGCCAGGGCATCGTGTTTTGTGTTCCTTGCAGCTTTCGTCCATTCATTACCTTCTTCTTTTCAATCCTTCTTTTCTTTTCTTTTTCTCCCACGGCCATCGCCCATTTTTTACCTGCTTTTCTCGCCGAATCAGGTTTCGCATTCACAACAAGAAAGAAGTCGTCAACGTCATTTGCGTCTTCTCGTCCACTCCTTTTCGACTCGATCACCAGATATCATCTTGATCGTCTTTCTCTTCCCAGTCGCTCCTTTGTCCGTCTCCGGAACAGCCCGTTTGTTTATCATCGCCGGCTTCCTTCACTTTCTTTTCGCTCTTTTCGAACGATTTCCGTTTCCATCGACTGCGATCTACCGTCACGATGCGTGTAAGTTGTTTTGGTCACTATTTACTGCCTTTTTGTTTTTTATCGGCGGCAGCATTGCTCCCTTGCGCGCCCTCGGTTTTGCCTGTCAGGACGCGCCGAGTAGTTCGTACCTGGTACCTGAGCGATCTCCAAAACACCGAGAGGCAGATCACCCGGCAATAATGCATGGCGATCTATGCGCCACCACGTTTCTTGCCCTTTGGTCGCCTCTTGTGTCGCACGACAGGCTCAACAGCCTCGCAACCGCCTCACTGGCACATTGTGGCGTTATCTACACTCGCCATTGGCCTTGATATTACATCTGCAAAGCCCGCAATACTAACTCACCTCCCAGTGGTCTACTGCGCTCGTCGCCCTTGGCGCGCAGATTGCTGCTGCCGTCGTCTCGCTCGAGGTCAAGGGCAGCGACTTTGTCAACCCCAAGACCGGCGACCGTTTCCAGGTCGTCGGCGTCGCCTACCAGCCCGGTGGCTCCGCCGGCTACAACCCGGCCCTCGGCTTCGATCCCCTTAGCGACGGTGCCAAGTGCCTGCGCGATGCCGCCCTGATGCAGATCCTTGGCATCAACGCTATCCGCGTCTACAACCTGGATCCTAACCTGAACCACGACGAGTGCGCCAGCATCTTCAACGCCGCCGGCATGTACATGATGATCGACGTCAACTCGCCCCTCGTCGGCGAGTCGCTCGACGGCACCGCGCCCTGGACCACCTACACTTCCACCTACCTGAACCGCACGTTCGCCATCGTTGAGGCCTTCCGCCACTACCCCAACACCCTGCTGTTCTTCGCCGGCAACGAGGTCATTGCCGATGCTGCCAGCGGTGCCATCGACCCGGCCTACGTGCGTGCCGTGACTCGCGACATCAAGGGCTACATTGCCAAGCACTCTGACCGCACCATCCCCGTCGGCTACTCCGCCGCCGACGTCCGCACCGTGCTCTTCGACTCGTGGAACTTCTTCCAGTGCGCCGAGACCGGCGACGTCAACGACACCAGCCGCGCCGACATCTTTGCCCTCAACAGCTACAGCTGGTGCGGCGACAGCAGCTTCACCACCAGCGGCTACAACACGCTGGTGTCTGGCTTCACCGGCTCTTCGATTCCTATCTTCTTCTCCGAGTTCGGCTGCAACGTCCCCTCGCCTCGTGTCTTCACCGAGGTCGGCACCATTTACAGCGGCCAGATGACGCCCGTCTTCAGCGGCGGCGTCGTCTACGAGTACGCCAACGAGGTCTCCGACTTTGGTCTTGTCAACATCAGCTCCGACGGCAGCGTCGACATCCTCCAGGACTTTTACACCCTGCAGAACCAATACGCCAAGGTCGACTTCACCACCATCCAGTCCACCGCCGCCAACGGCTCCGCCACCACCCCGCCCGTCTGCAGCTCCAAGCTGATCACCACCAAGGGCTTCGAGACCAACTTCACCCTGCCCGTGCTGCCGCCCGGCGCTGCCGCCATCCTGTCCAAGGGCGTGAGCCCCACCCCCAGCGGCAAGATCATCACCATCTCCGACTGGTCCGTCAACTACACCGTGCGCAACCCCAACGGCACCGTCCTCACCAACCTCGCCGTCAAGCCCCTGTCCAACGACGCCGCCAACATGCCCGGCTCTAACACCGCCTCGAGCTCTGGCACTGCGACGACCTCCTCGGGCAGCTCGACCTCTTCCTCGGCCAAGAAGAACGCCGGCCTCGGCCGCGCCGAGCTTGTCTGGGCGCCTGCCGTCGCGATCGGCGCCGTCCTGCCCACCCTGTTTACTCTTCTCCTGTAGGGGAAGTGGTGGGATGATGTGTTGTGGACTTGATGGAGAGCTGGAGAGAAGGGAAATCTTTTAATGTAGTGCCGTTTCGTGTGTTTTCTTTTTCAAATTTTGATATCTGCTTTGATTTGCTTGTCGAGCATTTCGCATTTCGCATGTAAATGCGACGGACTTTTCTCGTTTTTTCTCTCACAAATGTTTTTATGTTGCACTTTTTTCAACTTCTTTTTTATGTTAACCCTTTCTCGTGTGTTTTATTTTATATCCTTTTTCTTTCCCTCTATATCGTTTTCACAACTTGTGATGAATGTAATAGAAAAAAAACTTACAATCTTCATAAAACTCTTCATGATGACCTTGTCTGTGAATGTCTAAATGTTTGTTGTGCAGTCTTGACACCGGTGTGGTACTATTGTGAAACACTGAAATAAAGTGAATATAAAACCTAGGATGGAGGAATAAGATTAGAGAAAATAAAACATACAATAGAGAGAAAATTATAAAGAGGAGAGAGATAGAGAGAGAGGGCTTTTTTTATCATTTAAAAATATACTTAGATATATCACGAAATAAATAAAATAAAAGTGAAATTGAGCTGATGTTTTTCTTTCTTTCGCAAAAATATACAGAACACAAATAAAGTCTTAATGTAGATGTATTATCCTTTGCAACGACGATGATGTCGATATATCTAACCACCGACTTCATCTATGTCTTCTTACACGTCAATTGTACCGAAAATGCCCCCTTGTAAGTGGCCCTCAACCTCACATCAGCATCCACACTCATGAACAGACTCAAGACAATGCAAAACCGCATATGCATTTTTGAATAGAAAACTCAAACATAATACAACATATTAAAGTCTAGTAGTAGCGGGGCCCACACAACACATATCATGTCTCTTTTTTCTTCACATTTTGCCATTGCCAAAAAATCTTCTCACAATAAAACATCTTCATGACCATGCACTTATAAGCGCAGGCTCGTTACACACCGAACGTCGTACACCCCCCGCTTAAGCCTTGAACTCCTCCAGGTTCGACTCCTCCCACCGGCCCGGGACCAGGGCCAGGGGGACAATGCCGGACACGTGCATCTCGGGGCCGAAGATCTTGGCGTTCAGGCCAAGCTCCTGCGTCGCCGCCTTCATGTTCTTCAGGCCCTCCTGGTAGTTGGGACCGGCACGGCGCACCCAGATCTGCACGTTGTGCTCGCTCAGGGGCTTGGCGTACTCGCGCAGCGCCTTGATCACACCCTTGAACGTCGACGCCACGTTGGTGAAGTTGGCAATGCCACCACCAATGAACAGCACCTTGCCCTTGGGGCTCACCGGCGCGCGCAGCATCAGGTCCAGGACCGTGCGTGCGTAGTGGTACGTCTGCGACTCCGTCGGCGCACCCGAGTACTCGCCGTAGTTGGCCAGCTCGTCGGCGAAGCCGGCCGAGGCAATAGCGTCGGCGTAGACGACCGAGGCACCACCACCGGCGACCAGCGTCCAGATGCGGCCGTTGGCGTTCAGGACCGTCAGCTTCAGCGAGGCACCCGTCTTGGCGTCCAGCTCAGCAATGTACGCCTCCTCCTTGGTCATCTCACGGCCGAACGGCGCGGGGAACTCCATCGGCGGGCCGGCATCGATGTTGACGCCGGAGCCCGAGGGGGCAATGTTCGTCAGGCCAAGGGCGGCCGGCGAACGGGCAATGGCCCACTTCACACCGCACTCGAAGTCGGCCGTCTGGTCCAGCTTGGCAGCCAGGTCCAGGAAGTGGACGTCAGCAGAGGTGGCATCCTCGTTGGGGATGACCACCAGGGGGTTGATCTCCAGGTACGTGAACTGGCAGTCAACGTAGACAGCATATAAGCGAGTGATGAAGTCCACGAGGACGTTGTGCAGGCCCTTGGGGATGTGCTTGAGGAGCGTCGCGGCAATCTCCTCGTTCGACGGGTATTCAGACAGGTCGACGGGGATCAGCAGCTTCTCAGCCTTTGCGTCGACATCGCCAACATCAACACCACCCTCGTGGGTGAAGAGAATCCAGTCGCCCTGTTGTGATGGAAAAGCAACGTGTTAGTGCTCCATAATTTTAGTTGCCATAGGGCGAATTGCGTGCATCAGATAGGCAAGAGATAGGGGCCCATAGGGGGCTAAAAGGCAGCTTGTAACGGTGTAGTGGTGGAATGGGCAGGTAACAAGAGGCGGTAGGGGGGCGCGATAGGCGCCAAAAAAACGGAGACGCAGGTAATCTCAGCTCAGCCTCCGCTCGTCCGGTTTGCCAAAGTCTTCCCGAAGAACCAGCGGCGTCTTCAGCCATATAAGCAGAAACGCCCGGATAACCCAACCGGGAGGAATATAACTCGCCATGAACGCTTTCTTTTGCTTTTTCTCTTGCCCACTTGGACTTTTCATGAATTTTGTTTCAAAAAGAAACGTCGCCTCGGAAACCGGTCTCTGATTTGTCGTACGCCTTTTTCTTCTTCTTCTTTTTTTCTTCTTCGGCCTCGCCAGTCGCCAAACCGCAAAGTGCGGCCTATGCCAAGATCGCCAACTTTGGCTCTCTCGACTGTCATGTTCTGATCTCATCTTTCATCGCCGACGAGTCGATGAGAGCATGAGTCTCCGACAGAGACAAGGGAGAGACGGAAGCGACAGAAATGCAACGCAATGAAAAGAACGACAAACGGGGGTTGAACACTCACATCACGGACGGAGTTGATGTTGATGTAGTACTCCTCGTTCTGCTTGTGCGGCACAAACGGCTCGACGAGGAAGTGCCGCAGGACGCCCTCGGTGCTCTCGACCTTCTGGGCCTTGCCAGCACGCTCGGCGATCCAGGCCTTGGCCTCGGCCCAGGGCTTGTTCAGGCACAGCAGACCGCTCTTCCCCCGTCTCTTGATGAGCTGATCGGGCTTTGCGACGAACTTGGCGCCGGCCTGTAGCAGCCACGGGTAGGTGACCTCGGCCTGGTTCAGGACGGACTCGACGGTGGCGTCCTCGGGGAAGTGCAGCGATGCCAATCTCGGGGGCGGGTTGTGCGTCGTGGAGGCGGGCAGCGGCGACGGCTTGATGACCTTGGCGCGCGTGAGGTGGTAGTTGAGGATGGCCTTGCCGTCGGCCTCGAAGATGGACTTGGCAGACATGTTGGGCTGTGTGTGTTGTCTGGTCTTTCTGCAAACTGCGTATGGTACGTTTCCTTCTTTCTTTTGTCTTGGTCGCCTTGCTTTGCGCGTTTCTGCTCGGGTCGCAGAAGAGTTCGACTTGAGATTATTCTGCCTGTTACAAGTGGACGGCAGAAAGGAGCAAAGAGTCAGTCATTGAGATGTTCGTTCGAGTTTGACCAGTTTGGTTGCGTCTGGGCAGCTGAAGCTGATCTTGGGAAGCTCTTTGCGAGCTGCGAGCACCTTCGTCTTCGTCTTTTGGGGGAGCTTTTGTTGCTGCGGACAGTTTCGCAGCAGCTCGCCTGGCTGGGGCAACTCACCTTTGGGCAAAAGAGCAGCTTGGATCGCGAGGTGGAGATGAATTGCTTTCTTGAATTTGTTCTTGCGCGAAGGCGAGGATGGAGTGCAAGAAGATGGAAAGGAGAGAAAAATATTTACGTTCGGAGTCGATCGAATTGCTTCCGCCAAAAATTATTGGCGTAGCTCCTTTTTGGACGGAAAGGGGGGTGGTCTTCTTTGGAGCAGGGACAGAGTGGCAGAGAGGGAGGGGGAGCACAAAGGCGAAAAGCGGTCGGCCTGCCCAGCAACGGTGTGAAGGCAAGTGCGCCCACCATCAGCTCGCAGCGGAAAGGGGAAGGCACGCATCTCGGCGGAGTACGACTGCTCCTTGCGGCTGCGACCACGAAATCCAGGAACCACCAGCAAAAACGACAAGCTCGGATGGGGCAGCAGCGACCGACCCAGCCAGCCAACCCAGGACGGAACGGCAGACGAAAAGCACAGAAAACTCGCAGAAACAGAAAGAACGAACGGGTCGACATACGAAAAAGCTTTGGGGAAAGCCTAAATCGGCAGGGGTACGATTTGCAGCTGGCGGTGTGCTTCAGGAAGTACCTGTACATTGCGCTCCAGGGCGGTCCTTTTCGGCATTTTTCGCATTTTTCTTTTTCTCCTTTTTTTCCCCTCTCGTTTTTTGTCCTTTTTTCTCCCATTTTCGTTCGCCCAGTTCTGGGCCCAAATGTCTTGGGTGACGCCCCAACGCTTGGGATCACCGGGCAGCCGTTGGGGTTGGCGCCTTCCCGAGTGGGGCAGGGCTTCCTTTCATCGGTGGTCAGCGATGGAGTCAGCTCAGGCGTGAGCCACTTTGTTCCTTCCCTGCGTCTGAGTCTCGTGCGCCTCAATGCCTCGCGCTGCCTCATGCTCCTGCCTCACTGACACCGGGCTTTAATTGCCATTCTTACACACAAAAGAGAATGTGCAGGAAATTGCGACGGTGATGGCATTGCGACAAGGCAAGGGGGATGGAGGCCGTTGTGTCGTTGCTCCTGCCCTTCGGAGAGCTCCTTGGGGACAATCCGGACAACATCGAAAGGGGCAAGCAGAGCAACGCGAGGCAAGAGCGTAGGACTTTTCGAGACAGGAACCAGCGGCCTGCTAGTGCGATGGCCCCTCGCCCAACAAATCAATCTCTTTTGTCTGGTGTCCATTTCGCTATTTTCTTCTCATTTTTGTGTCTTTGTCCACGGCTCCTTTTCTTGTCATTTCCTTCTCCGTCGATTGGCTGCGATGGGCCAATTTCCCCCTCTCAACTGGGCCGTTTCCTGCGCGCATTTCGCCGCGCTCTCCTGGAAGGTGCGACTCACACGCTACAGAGGAGCACCACAGCGCACTATATCGCATTCCCCACCCGCGCTTCTCGAGTAGAGTGCACACCTAAATTGAGTGGAAGCCCACTAATACGAAGGCCCTGAAGAGCTTGCGTCGCCAATTGGCAATTCCAGAAAATTCAGGGCAATTCCTGGCAATTGCTCTGCCTCGTTCCGCTTCTATTTTCGGGGCCTCGCTCACCTTGCCATCAGCCGCGGCCGGCCAGCCTCCGGGCGAGGCTGTTCTATATTTGTCGTTGCCACGCTGCAATTGGCCTTATCTGGATACGCGAATACAAGCTGTATGCGCACCACAATGGCGGCTCACTTACACGAGGAAGGAGACACTGTCCCTTCCCGTTATCACAATGTCGGCCTGAGGAAGGTGCAGGCGACCTGCCGACCCGTCTCCCCTTCTCCTCGTGTCGTGTCCTCGTCTATTCTCGTTGCTGGGAAGGGGCGAACGGTCTTCACGGTACTTACTCACCGCCGCGTACCGGTACCTGGCGCATCCCCAATCTGCTAGCGCGGAGTCCAGGGGTGGTACAACTGGATCGGCCGTCCGTGCCACTCGGTGCTGCACCAGCGAGCACCAAGTCGAGAAGTCCTACGAGCTGTAGAGGCGCTATGGACGGCCCCCAATTGCTGGCGAAATTCGGTCTTATTCAACAAAAAAATCCGGTGGGAATCCCCCAACTTTCAGGCCCTTTGCATTCTCCGCGATTGGGGCGCTGTAACCGGGCGGACAACCCGGGGGAACCGCACGATAAGCAGCAGGCAGTTACAGCGAATTGCCTGGACTGCGAATGCGAAAGGCAGGTACGGAGTACATCGAGAAAACTAGGGGAAAAACTGGTTGCGATGAGGAAGCAGCGATCGAGGCTTTTGGTGGTGTGCCAATTTCGTCAGAGGGTGGCAATGGGAAGGCCGTTCACCGATTGTTCGGAATGCGATTGGGGGCTGTTAGGGCTGCTGCAATTGAGCCAGGACGAAGTACCGCTACTTTGCGAAGTACGACCCACACCACACCACCGCTCGCTGGAAGCCCCAATCCGCCCTGCGTCAACCGCTGCGAGGCACTACCGCACCACTGCAGCAACTGCACCACCACACCAACCCCCCGTCGCACCTCCCCCAAGGAGCTGAGCACTCTGGCGCTGCACCACCCACCAGCCGTTGCTCCCCCGTCGCTCCTTCCCCCCCTGGGCTTGGCCCAATCCGACAAAGGTGCATGAGAGCAGCAGCCCAGCAGCCCAGCAGGAGTGTGCCGGCCGACCAGACCAAGAAAAAAAAAGTTCCCAGAAGCAGAAAGAGCGACCATCGAGCAGCTCCGCCGTTCCTTTTTCTCTTCTTTTACCCCATTCTGCTATCTGCCCTTTTCTTTCATCTCGCAAACAATCACATCACGAACCTCACGAATCTTGAGTCGACGAGACCAGACGAACACTGCGAGAGCAACAAAGCGACCAGACCATTGCCCTCAGAATTCAAGGTACGCAGCTCAGCCCATTGGCGAACCCCCCCTCTCTCCTGGTTCCCCCCTTTTGCCCCCTTTGTCGCCGTGTTCGCTTCCAGCGTCGTCGAGCTCGCGAGACAGAAAAGGACCCGACAACGTCGTCTCGTGAACTTTGGGGAGTCCTCTTTCTGCTCTTGCACTCGATTTCGACGACAGACTACGTGCACAGCAGCTTCTTTTTGCTTGGTTTTCCCTGTTTTCGACACTTCTTCTGGCCACCGTTGCTCACACAAGCTCTGTCTAGCTTCATCTGCGCTACAAAGCACCATCTCCCTCACACAACCGTAACCATGCCTGCTGCCTCCGCGCCCGCCGGCGCCAACGGCACCAAGACGCCCGTTGGCCTGTCTGCCAACGACAACATTACCCGTTTTGCGGCGCCCAGCCGGCCACTGAGCCCCCTGCCCGCCCATGCTCTGTTCAACGAGAAGACCCGCTGCTTCGTCTACGGTCTGCAGCCGCGTGCCGTGCAGGGCATGCTGGACTTTGACTTCATCTGCAAGCGCCCGACGCCCTCCGTCGCCGGCATCATCTACACCTTTGGTGGCCAGTTCGTCAGCAAGATGTACTGGGGCACCAGCGAGACCCTCCTGCCCGTCTACCAGGAGGTGTCCAAGGCCATGGCCAAGCACCCCGACGTCGACGTCGTGGTCAACTTTGCCTCGTCCCGCAGTGTCTACAGCTCCACCCTGGAGCTGATGGAGAACCCCCAGATCCGCACCATCGCCATCATTGCCGAGGGTGTCCCTGAGCGGAGAGCTCGTGAGATTGCCCACATCGCCGAGAAGAAGGGCATCACCATCATTGGTCCTGCGACCGTCGGTGGCATCAAGCCCGGCTGCTTCAAGATCGGCAACACCGGTGGCATGATGGACAACATTGTCGCCTCCAAGCTGTACCGCAAGGGCTCCGTCGGCTACGTCTCCAAGTCCGGCGGTATGTCCAACGAGCTGAACAACATCATCTCCCAGAACACCGACGGTGTCTACGAGGGTGTGGCCATTGGTGGCGATCGCTACCCCGGCACCACCTTCATCGACCATCTGCTGCGCTACCAGGCCGACCCCGAATGCAAGATCTTGTTGCTGCTCGGTGAGGTCGGTGGTGTCGAGGAGTACAAGGTCATTGAGGCCGTCAAACAGGGCGTCATCACCAAGCCGGTTATCGCCTGGGCCATTGGCACGTGCGCGAGCATGTTCAAGACCGAGGTGCAGTTCGGCCACGCCGGTGCGTTCGCCAACTCCCAGCTGGAGACGGCCGCCACCAAGAACAAGACGATGCGGGAAGCCGGCTTCTTCGTCCCCGACACCTTTGAGGACATGCCCGCCCTCGTCAAGAGCGTCTACGAGAAGCTGGTCAAGAACGGCACCATCAAGCCGAGCCCCGAGCCGATCGTCCCCAAGATCCCCATCGACTACTCGTGGGCCCAGGAGCTGGGCCTCATCCGCAAGCCCGCTGCCTTCATCTCCACCATCTCCGACGACCGTGGCCAGGAGCTGCTGTACGCTGGCATGCCCATCTCGGACGTGTTCAAGGAGGACATTGGCATTGGTGGTGTTATGTCGCTGCTGTGGTTCCGTCGCCGCCTGCCCGACTACGCCTCCAAGTTCCTTGAGATGGTGCTGATGCTGACTGCCGACCACGGTCCGGCTGTGTCGGGTGCCATGAACACCATCATCACCACGCGTGCCGGCAAGGACCTCATCAGCGCGCTGGTGTCGGGTCTGCTGACCATTGGTTCGCGGTTCGGTGGTGCCCTGGACGGTGCCGCTGAGGAGTTCACACGTGCTTTTGACAAGGGCCTGAGCCCCCGCGAGTTCGTCGACAGCATGCGCAAGCAGAACAAGCTGATCCCCGGTATTGGCCATCGTGTCAAGTCGCGGAACAACCCGGATCTGCGTGTCGAGCTGGTCAAGCAGTACGTTACGGAGAAGTTCCCCAACCACAAGCTGCTCGACTACGCCCTGGCCGTCGAGTCGGTGACGACGTCGAAGAAGGACAACCTGATCCTGAACGTCGACGGCTGCGTGGCCGTCTGCTTCGTGGACCTGATGCGCAACTGCGGTGCGTTCAGCGCCGAGGAGGCTGAGGACTACCTGAAGATGGGTGTCCTGAACGGTCTGTTCGTCCTGGGCCGGAGTATCGGTCTGATTGCGCACTACCTCGACCAGAAGAGACTGCGCACCGGCCTGTACCGTCATCCTTGGGACGACATCACCTACCTGCTGCCCCAGCTCAACGCCGGCCCGCCGGGCGCCGAGGGCCGCGTGGAGGTGCAGATGTAAGAGGTGTGACGACCGACAGGACTCTCGTGTTGTGTGCGTACGTGTCGTGCGTTCTTTTCGCTGTGCTTTTCCCGCTTTCCCGCTGTGGCTCGGTTTTACGTTTTACGTCCTTTTTTTTTCTTGCCTGTCGTTGTTTATTTTAAAACTGCGTATGCCCAGTTTCGGAGGAGAAAGAGCATAACACGTGGAAACACCCTCCCCCATGGAACAAAAAGGATTTTAATAGAATTTATGGTATCTAGGTCGCTGTGCATGTTGTGTGGAGGCCGACAAAGATGACAGAGAAATGTTACGAGTAATAATAAGATTCAAATGTGTTTCACCAAATCGTCGTGTGACATGAGAATGAGTGTGAGTCTGTTGGACAATGTTATGAGTAGAAATGGGATAAAATCTGTCACGTGACAATATACATATCGAAGCTGGAGCTTGAGCTTTTTGCCCCACTTTGCCTCCGGGCAGCTTTCAGCCTTTTCGTTGCCTCGCGACAAGCTAGCCTTTCGACCTCGCCTACCTTCCTTCAACAACCATCTTTTACACTCTCCGCTTCTGTACTCACCACACCACACGGGTGTATAAAGACGCCACAACAACTCATGGGAGACACAGAGGCCCCGCAGCCTCGGTCGCCCAACCCGGAGCGACGAAAACGGCCCAGCCGCAGCCAGTCGCCCGCTCGCGAGCGGAGTGATCGCGAGCGCAGCGACAGAGGCGGACGCAGTGACCGCGACCGAGGCGACCGGCGTGACCGCGACCGCGACAGCTACCGAGACCGCGAAAGCCATCGTGACAGCTACCGCGACGACCGCCACCGTCACCCCGACCGGCGTGATGGCGACCGAGACCGAGACCGAGACGGCGGCGAGCCCTCAAGACGAGACGGCGGCGGCAACGACGACGCTGACTACGGCAAGGGCTGGGCGTCAGACCGACCGAAGCCCACGAAGCGGTCCGGCGGCGGGTTCAAAGTGAAGGAGAAGCGGCGGGACGACGAGGGAGGAGATGGCGAACGGGGGTTTGACCGGCGGGAGCGTTCTCCACGACGGGACCGGTCGCCAAGACGGGATCGGTCGCCTCGGCGTGATCGCGACCGTGACTCCAAGCTCAGCCGAGACGACAAGGACAAAGACAAGACTAAGTCGTCCGGCGACAAGGAAAAGAAAAAGAAAAAGGCGCGGGCACCCGCCCCACCGCAAGAGTTCATGATTGTGCATGTCAACGACCGACTGGGGTCCAAGACGGCGATCCCGTGCATGGGCTCGGACTTGATACGGCAGTTCAAGGTGATGGTGGCAGCGCGGATCGGGCGAGACCCGAGCGAGATCATGCTGCGGCGGCAGGGCGAGCGCCCATTCAAGGACCACCTGACGCTGGAGGACTACGGCGTCACCAACGGCGTGCAGCTGGACCTGGAGCTGGACACGGGGGATTGAGGAAAGTGGAAGATGTGTGGCAAAGGCTTGGCCTGGCAATTTGGTTCACGGTTTTGGCGTGTTGGTATATTTTTGGTACTTTCTTATTTCTTGATAGCATATTTGGTCGAACTACTCAAAGCGAATAAATGGAATATAACGACAAAGTAAACGGGGAAAAGGGAAAGAAAACAAAGGTTGCAAATTGTACAGTGCTTGCTTGCCGTTTCCATCACAATCTTCCCGTCACTTGTTCACCTGGGAACATCATCCTCGCCGTAGCTATCTTCGTCGTCCTGGTATGACGGCTGCCGTTGGTGGATGATGGGCTCACTGCCGGGATTTCCAGGTGGCGCTGCTGCCTTTCCTAGAAAGACAAAGTTTGTTCCACTGCCACCCGCGTTGTTCGGGTTGTTCCCACCGGGCCCGCTAGGTCTGGTTGCGTTCTGTGGTGTCGGTCGGACAATCATCGGCGGCGGCTGGTGTTGCTGCTGGTGTTGCGGGTGTTGCGGATGTTGCGGCGGACGGGCTTGCTGCTGCTTCTGCTGCATGGGCCCTTTACGAGGAGCAGAGGAAGTCGCTGCCGTTGCAATTGCCGGCGGCTGCTGCTGCTTTGGCGACACAGGGACATAGCCGCCATCACTGTCATCGTCGTTGTGGCCGTGGTACCGCGAGCGTCCGGCATCCGAAGAGGAGGGTGTGTGCATGCGATAGTTGGCCTGGGCTCCTCCGTTGCGGTGGCTGCGGCTGTTTCTGGGGCGGTCCCGGTCATGGTCCTGTTCCCAGTCGCCATCAAAGTCACGGTCACCTTGCCATCGCCGCGGTGGCGATCCGCCTAGCCGCGACCCGGATCGGTTGCTCATGGAGCGGTTCGATGTGGGAAAATAGCGGAGCGGGCGGCGGTGCTCCTGGTCGCCGTACTGGCTGCCAGCACCAACATCGACAGACACGCCAAACGTGTTTGCCCATTGCTGGGCATCACGCTGGCCAGCGATCTTGGCGTCTTCTTCGTCCCGTCGCACGGCCGCCTTGGTTTGTTTCTTGTGCTGGCCCTTGAAGTCTGTTTGAGTTGTTAAAACAGAACGGGATGGGGACAAAATTATGTCACTGGTAGAGTGGCAGGGGCAGAAACTTACGCTGGATGCAAACGCCATCTTCAGCGACCTTTTCGACGCACGTCCCGATCTGGCATTCATCTGTAAGAGAAACGGGGTTAAGAAAGCTGCTGTATGATTTTTTTTTGGAGTTTCGAGTGACAGTCGACTTACGAAGTTCACAAAACATGTGCAAGTTGTCGACACAGTCCGAACAATCAATCTCGCGGCAGAGGTCTAGGTATGTTAGAAGGAGGAGGAGGGAAAGGGGGCAAAAGCCAAGAGTTCAACATACGGTTGGAACAGTAGGCCTCGCGGATCTTAAGGTCTTGCTTCCAGCCCTTGGGGCTCATGCAATCGCTCATGGTGCAGCGATCTGTTCTCACGAAAATCAAAGAGTGAGCAATACGGTCCGACGAGGTTTGTACGATATCTGGAACAGGGGAAACGTACGGGACTCGCAATATTTGAGGCCACTGCAGCAGGGCTTGTCGCAGCCGCGTTCGAGACAGGCATGCTTGCGGCAGTGTACACTGGCCTTGATGCGGAATTTGGAGCACGGTTTGTCGGCACAGGTCCCGTCTGAGTTGGATTAGAAAAGAAAAGCTCGAAGGGGCGAGGGGAGAAGAAAGAACTTACGATCTTTGCAGTATGCCAGATAGTATGCCAGATAGGGATCACGGTCGTAGCGCTCGATGCAGCACTCGGCATGGTCCTTCTCGTCGATGACGCGGTTCGTGGGAACGACAAATCGGGGATGCGTGCAGCCGCGCTCGGTACATTCGAGGTCTGTAGATGTTAGAGATAAGGCCTCGGGATAGCATTATCAGGAGTTATAAGGTTTATACGTGCGCTTCTTGCAGAGCATGTAGCCGACAACAGCAATCTTCTGGCAATTTGCAGACTGGCATTTGTCTAGAGGGAAAAGAGTGTTAGAGTATGATATTAGGTGACACGGAACCGACGATGACTTATTGACAAGATGTCTTGGTAATACTTACGCTCGGCACAGTATCCGCGACCGTCCAGGGCCTGCTTCACGCAGCCCATATAATGGCATTTGTCTAGTGCGATGTCAGTAAGGTTTGAAGGAGTTCTTTTGTTGTTTTCTTCTTTCGCTTGGACTTACGCTTCGGACAGAATTTGCTGAGTTGACTAGGCTTGGCCTCGTCGCGCAGCAGCTCGCAGTTGTCGACTTCGCATTTGTCTGGTATTATCGTCAGCAAGAGAAAGGAGCTGGAGAAGACGAAAGGGGCAAACAAGCAATTGTATACACACGTTTGGCACAAAACTCGTGCCGCAAAAACTTGCTGGCGTTCTTGTCGGCGTTGGTCGGGTCGGGGTACTGGCCCTTTCCCTCATGGCAGCGAAAGGCGGGACAAATGACGTCTAAATTGTGTTAGATGGACGTGACATTGGGATGAAAAAGAGAGAAAAAGGAGAGGGACATACGTCTATTGCAAATGGTGTCGTACGTTGGCTTCTTGAAGGAGCAGAGCTCCTTCGTAAAGAAGTAGCGGCAGGTGTCTGTTACGTTAGTATGAGAGTGGGAAGGAGCGAGCCTGGTGATGACTAGAAGGAGGGAGGGAGGGGGGGTATAACGACAAAAAAGGAAAGAACGAACGTTCTTCGCAGTACGCGGACGAGATGCGAGGCAGGTGCGACTTGCGCTGGTGGAAAAACCACTCGCGACGGTCGCGTTCGGCATCGAACTTGGCACACAGCCAGGCCACACTGCGCTGCTGTGGCGCATCCGGCCAGGTGCCGGTCGTGGACGGCGGCATGGAGGAGGAAGATGATGACGACGGTCCGGGCGGCAGCGATGCAAAGGCTGGCGGCTTGCTGCCGAGGACGGGAATGTCGGCCTGTGGTAAGCCCGAGGCTGCTAGAATGTCGAGCAGCGCCATCTGGGTCTCGCGCGCCTCCTGGTTGGCGTGGAACGGGACCAGGGCGCTGCCCATGTTGTTGTTGTTGTGTCCATTGCTGCCGCTGCCGCTGCCGCTGTTGGGGATGATACCGCCGATACTGTCGACATTGCGCCAGGCGACTTGCTGCCTACAGTCCTTGTCCTTGCATTCAATAAAGCGGCTGGACGAGGTGCCCTGACCAGGGCGGTGGCCGGTTCCATAGTAGTCTTGTGGGTTAGTGTTGTTGTAAGTGTTGTTTTGGTTGTTGTTGTGGCCGTTGCCGTGACTGTTGGTGTTGCTGGCGCCCGGTGTTCGCGTGCCGGCACGACTGGCGCGGCCTCCATCATCGTTGGCTCGACCACGAGGCATGTCGTATGAACCTGAGTTCATTTCAAGGGGGGTGAAGGGGGAGAGTGGGGGAGGTATATGGTGTATGTGGAAAAGATGTTGATATGGGGAAAGGTGTAAAAGATGAGAGGGTAGAAAAGTGTCAACGCGATATTATAGGAAAAGGAAGAAACGGGAGGAGAAACAAAAACCAAAAGCAGCTTTGGAAAGTGTCGACAAGGGGACAGCCTCAAATATAAGTACACGTTGAGAGGACAAGCAACACCATAAAATGTGAACACGTAGGAAAAAGAAGAAAAAGAAAGAAAGAGGATAAAATCCAGCATATCACAAAGATGGTGACCACCCACCTGCCGGGCGAGGCTGGGCATCGGCGCTCTTGATTCGAGTATTATTTCGGGCGGTGTATCTTGCATTTTATCACGAGTCCTACACTCAGAGCCGCACATGCAAGGCAGTGGATGGAACAATTGGAGACGAGATAACGACGGAGACACAGAGGCATACTGAGATACAGTGGCTAGCACGAGGCAAGACGGAGAGCGTCACCAAGATGATGTCGGGCACCGCGCACATAATTTATGACGACACCCTCATCTGCTAGTCTATCTTGTTTTTCCTCTTGGTTTTGACGATAGCCGTACTTTCATCCAATGACCGGGCTCGACGAAAAAGAGGAGGGAGGGGGAGGAGAGGGCAGCGCGCGGGCGAAAGTGCAGTTTTGTTGGTTTGCAACACTCGTCTTTTGTGTTTTCTTCGTGTCTAGCGCCCTCTATGTGTATACAGAGTGTGTAAGAGGTTCGTCCCCCCCCCCCCCCATCGCTCTACAGCATTTGCATAAGGCTGAGCGGTGCCAGATGACAAACGGTGAAACAGCGGCGGGACGGGAGGAAAAAAAAGAGGGAAACAGAAGGACGGGGGGTGGGCGGCCAGCTTGGATGTGGCCGGCGATGCCGCCTTCTAGTAGTTGGTTGGATGGTAGACACAAGATGGACAGCCTCGTTTTCGTCATTGTGCTGTTTCGACGCTGGTTGGGTGGGAGGGAGGACAGAGGAAAGGGTGGAAAGAGTGCGGGCGCAGAGAGACACGTGCATGAAGTGCTGCACGTCTATCCCACCTTCCCGTCCTGCATTCTGCCGCCCTTTTGCACTTCCTGCCGTATTTACCACTGGCAGGAGAGTACTCACACACACACGACACGCCTTTTTATTCACCGCCTCTTTTCCCTTTCCCATCTTTTTTACACCGCCTGCCTCCTTCTCTTCTTCGTCTTTGCACACCGCCTTCCGTGTTCCTTCCTTCCTTTCAGCACAATGAGAGCATCGTCCCTGACTGGTCGCCTCGTTCTTTTACCCAGACTGCCACATCCCATCGTGAGCGAGCCTCCCCGAAATGTGTCCTCTTGAACATGTCCACTTTCTTCCGGCTTCCCTCTGTGACTCCTTGCCCTCTGACGTAGCGCTCTGACGTATTTCTCCCACGTTGCTCTGGAAATCCGTACGACTAGGGTGACCAACGTGGCGGAGAGAAACAGCCGCAGAGGCCAGTGCAAAAAAAAAGAAAAAAGAGACAAAAATAAAACTGCAGGCTACAGATAGACTTCTCTGCTCGGCAGATCATATTGGGCGGTTTGAAAGCAAAGCACGGTGAATCAACGAAGGCGAGGCAATGCTTGACCTCACCGTCTCGCCAGTGTAAGTGGTCACGTGACCACGTGTTTAATTGGTGTGCTGTCGTTCACAGGCAGGCGCGACCACGGCACACCCGCTTGCTCCTGGTCTCCGCACATCCCGTCCTTCTGATTCGCCACTTAGACAGCAAGCACCCGCGCAACTCCTGACAAACGCCCTTATCCAGAGCAAAAGACGACCTCAAGAGCAATGACTCTGCTTCACCCATTACTCTGGGTGGCGACGACATTGCAATCGGGTATTTAGACGCTTGACCTGTCTTCCGACCTGACTTGAGCTTCCTTTTCTCCTGGCGTCTTTTTCATCTCGCATCCATCATCCATTCCATCACCACATCCAGTATCACCAATCATCACCGGATTGCATCTACTTCCTCCATCCCAAGCAACGCAGAGAACCATGCCTGCGAGAGCCAAGACGGTGACGGCCTCCAAGGCGACCACCAAGACCACCAAGACGATTGAGAAGACCGCAACACCCCCGACCGACGTCTCCTTCCGCCCCTCCCCCTCCCTCTCTCCGATGGAGAACCAGCTCCGCCGCATTGCTGCCTCGCAGCGCACCCCTTTTGAAAAGAGCGTCTGGTCCCTCTTGTGCCAGATCCCCGCGGGCCACGTCACCACCTACGCCCTCATGGCCGCCCACCTGCGCTCGTCCCCGCGCGCCGTCGGCAACGCCCTGCGCCGCAACCCGTTTGCACCGGATGTGCCGTGCCACCGGTGCGTGGCGACGGGCGGCGGGCTGGGCGGGTTCAAGGGCGTGGGGCCGCCGAAGAAGACCGTGTCCACCAACCGGGTCGACAAGAAGACGGGCCGGCCGGTGGTGGTGCTAGGCCAAGAGGGCATTACCCTGACGGAAAAGCGGTCGCTGCTGCGCAAAGAGGGCGTGCGGTTCGACGACCGGGGGCGCGTGCTGGGGACGCCGTTCCAAGCTTTTGTGTAGGGGACTACGAGAAGAGGGATAAAAAGGGGGACGCCGCGTCACCGTGGGGTGATGCGGACCCGGTTAAACTGCCGGGTCGGATCAGATATGATCTTCAGCTGCCTTTCGGACCATTTTAGGGGTCCCTTTAAAGGGATTGGATACTTTGTTTCCACATTTGGCTTTTCGTTTCTGTATTTTCGGCGTTCGGCTGCGGCGCCAAGCTGCGGCGCGGGATTTGCTTTCACCGATGGCGTTATTTGGCCCAGAATGGCGGACATTAGGAAAGGGGTATGGTGATGCAGTTTACAACACACTTACACGTAGCTGCAGCTCAGCTGAGCCGAGTACTGCGACTAATTAACACGATTTTATACCATTGCGAAAGTAGAAGAATGGAGGAAGGGAAGAGGATGAGCTGCTTCTTGGGACATATTTTTTTTTGGTCACAGTCGTGATATATATACTGCCGTTCTCTGCATATTGACTTTATTACTATCCGTCCTCAACTCCTCCACACCCACTTACACCACTGACACCCACACTCTTACGTTGCAATGTCCCGGACACTTCTTTCTACGACCCTGCGTCGCGGCCTGGCGGCTGCTGCCGTTCCCCGCACTGTTGCCCCCCGCGTCGTTGCCCGTGCTGCCTTTTCCGCCACGGCCCACGTCGCCAGCCAGACGTTGCCCGTCCGCGTCCACGGTGTGGGCTCCGGCACCGCGCAATCGGTGTCTGTCCCGGACAAGGCTTACACCTTCTCGTCCGACACGTACACGGCCCTCGGCGGCGGCGACTCGGCGCCGTCTCCCGTCGTCTACTCGCTGGCCAGCCTCGGCACCTGCAACCAGGTGACCGGCAGCATTGTGGGCCGCGACCACGGCGTGCGCCTGGGCCGCTGGACCGTCGACGTCGAGGGCGCGCTGCCGACGGCGGTGCTGGTGCAGGGCGCGCCCGAGGGCAACCCCAACTGGGAGAGCGTGACCCTCCGAGTCGCGGTGCAGACAGACATTGCCGGCGGCAGCGACAGCCCCAAGTTCCAGCACTTTGTGAGCGAGGTCGAGCGCCGCTGTCCCATCACGGCCCTCTTCCGGCTGAGCGGCGTCCAGCTGACGAGCGAGTGGGTGAACGAGCCGCTGTAGAAGCATAGGATTTTGGGGCATTTTTTTTACTTCTCTTTATTTATTTTTTGGCTCCTTGCTCTTCTATAGAAAATCGTGCTATGGTCAATGAGAACGTTTTATTTTTTCTTGTTCTTTCATCAATACCTCCTTCGTGCCCTACTTATTACGGTATTTTGTGCCGTACATATGGGAAACGTCCTTTGGGAAAGATTGTTTAGTAGTTTCTCAAGCTGCACTGTTCTCATCCTTCTTGCGCCCCATCTGGAACTCGCTCTCTGTTTCACTGCGTCTCCGTATCGTACGCGTTTTCTTTCTAGCGCCTGCGGTTTGCTGCTCTTTGCTTCAGAATTGGCTGCTTGCCATTGTTGGCCGTGGGCGTTGTGCGAGTCACCTTGATTGTAGAAAAAAAGGCACATGTACCGCAATGCACCAATAGCCCGTTCACGCCGGCATTGCGACCCTCACGATCAACGGCGACGCCGTGAGGCCAGCCAACGCCATGCGCTTGACAATGGCTCTGCGATCTGCGGTAGTCACTGATTCTGCGGCCTCCCTTTCAACATCAGAACACTCCAGTTTGATGGCATCGACACCCGCCTCCAAAGGATCGCCAGGGTTAAAAGCATCCTCTAGGAAGGCTTGGAACGTTCGGCTGTAGACGGACGGCTCGGCATACATGCGAACGACGGGCAGGGGCAGCCAGCCACGTGGAGGCGGTGGCTCGCCTTCACTGTAACCATCATCAAGCCGTCTGTATTTGGCGTTGGCCGTCCTGGCCGCTCCTTCACGAACACTGTGGTCATCGTCGTCATCTTGACCGTCGACGCTGTCCCAATCCATAAAGAAATCAAGGGGTTCGATGCCGAACCCATGTGCGGCCGTTCCGTCCTCGTATTCCTGGTAAAAAGTCCAGTTCGTTGTCGGGTGCCCCTTTCCCGGCACGGTCGTCTTCCAGTAATAGATTTCTGGTTTCGTCGCGTCCGAGCCTGGCTGTTGGATATGGCCCCGCATCCAGCACCATCGCGGGCTGGTTTCCATATCGTGGCCGCGGCACCGCTCCATGTGACGTATATCGGCCTTCCGGTCTGCGAGCAGCTTTTTCTGTCGATCCGATGTTTTCCACTCTGGCTCGTCGGCACCCAAGGGCAAAACTGCCACTTGGTCCAGGTCCACGTTCTCGTCTTCCGTTGTCTGCTCTGCCCAGGCTGCGATCCAAGCTGTGTCCTTTGAACTGTAAGGCAGGGGCATAGTATCGAGATCGCGGCGACCTACCCATTCTTGGTCGATGTCCGGCATACTTTCATCAGATTCTTCACTTGGCGGATGAATTCCGTAGTATGGCCAATTGTCGTGGCCGACGTTACTGTTCCATGCGTTGCCATCAAGTAGCCCGTGTACTCCAAAAGACCTTTTTATGTTGTCTTTGGCCGTTTGCACTTCCTCTTGATATCCCAGGTCAATGCTGTCCTCGCCTTGGAGGCCGGCACGTTCATTCTCGCCGGCTTCAAGCCTGCCACCTCGCATTCCAAGCCTGGACGTACAGGATACCAGGTCAAGATATGCGGCGGCCGGCCAGTCTTGAGGCTCCCAGATGTCGGGACCTGTGCTGAAAACCTCTCGAGCGCTGTTTGACAGAGGATTGGTCGTCGTTTGCTTGTTGACAAATGCCAAAAGGGGCTGCCCTGGCACCAGGTAGTCGTCCCTCCCACTATCGTGGGCTTGGCTGTCCGGGAGATAGGAACGCACTCTAAAAGACGACAGTTGCAGGTGCCGCATAGCCGCCATGGCGGTGACGAGACGTTTGGTGTGACCCACACACTCAAGGAGGACCAGATGCTTGACGGTCGACGAATGGAGCGCCAAGAAGCGGATCAGGTCGCTTTCCAGGTATGATGCGTCAGTCAGCTGCAGCGAGTGGAGCAAAGGCCAGAAAGGTTGGCTTCCTGGTTTGCTTTCCCCTCTCTGTCCATATTGGTCGTCCTTCTCGTCTCGCTCGTCCTTCCCGCCTTCGTTCTTCTCCCCATCGTAGTTCTCGTGAATGTCCTCGGTCTTGGCGAACAACACAGTCTTCAAGAAACCTTGTACTTTTGCGTTCTCCGCAGAGAGCGTCTCGAAACAGATGGACAGATGCTGAAGTTTGGTGGCCAATCGTAGACATTGAGCTGTAGGCAAGGCTGACAGGTCGGGCGGTTCATCATCTCCTCCGTTTTCAAAGTATCCTTTCCGAGAGAGACCGTGCATGCAGAGATCAATGGTCGAGAGGTTCTCAAACAGGGCGCGGCTGTCGTCCGAAGCTGCATGGTACTTGGCAAACACACCCGGCGTCGTAAACGGGCCGGTGAGGTGTAACGCACGAATCTGTCTTGTCAACGTCTCGCCCAGGCACGCTCTGTTGAACAAGAAGAGGCCGTTGGGGGGTGGTGCCCTGTGATCAAGATGGGTGGCAGTCTGCAACATGGTAGAGGAAAGCTCGTAGCCTGTGTCGGAGACGGCGAGAAGGCGATCGGTGGGCATCGGCTGTGCCACAAGCGTGTGCAGGCTTATCAGCTTGCGCACGGCTTCGCCAATGGCTTGCTCAGTGGCTGCTTGATTTTTCCCCCGCCGGGCAAGATAGAGCACCTCCTTTGCCAATATCGGGTCGATGCCCCGAATATCCAAGTCCGGGTCATCGTCTGCGATGGACGGCTCCGTCCAAAATGCGTCGGTCACCAGATCGCATAACATGGAAACTGTACGTTGAAAATAGGCGGTGGGTGTAAGGGACTGTCCTTCCCGAAAGTCCCGCAGGCGATGGTTTTGGTCCTCCATCAGCTCGTACCAGACGAGGCGTGTCGGGATGACGGCGAGGCGGGGGTTGCCGGCAATGCCCAGCAGGCCGGCGAGGTCTCGTTTCGTCTTGGAGATGACCACAATTGCAAAGAGCCGCCTCTCGGTAGGGTTTGAAAATTTGGAGTGCACGCACCGCAGCGACTTGAGGTCGGGCTTGGGCAGCTCGTCCACGACCAGGTCGATGAGCTCCAAAGGCAGGTCCGTGATGTTCATGATGGGCGTTTGGTCGCGGGTGTCGCGACCCGTCGCCATCTTCTCTTTTTGAGTTGTCGTTTGAGAGATTGTGTTTTGTTTTTTGACAGAGACGAACGAAGATGGTGTATGTATGTTGGCAGGTTAATTGTCCCGAACGTGCCTTCCCCCAAGAGTGTATGCCAAGCAGGAGGCAAGGCAACAGGGCTCTTGTTTGTTTGGACAGAAACTAGCCAATAGCAGTGTCCAAATGGCGCCTATTCTATTTACTTAGTATCTGGGCAAACAGAGGCAAGAGCTCGCACGTGATGGATGGGTGGTCGTGCCTGCCAAGAGAAAGAGGGGACTAACCCCTCAGTGTTAGGGAAGGACCCTGCCGTTCGTAGCTTCTGTAAAAGCTCTTGTTTGCTCCTTCTGTCGTAGCCGACCCGCCATCCCCGCCGGGAAGCGGGACGAGTGGATCGTGAGAAAAAAAAACGACGACAATCGACGACAAACGACGACAAACAGCAAAAAAGTAATCGTATTCTGCGTCGG
The DNA here is from genome assembly GCA_021396225.1 of Sporothrix inflata. NCBI lineage: Eukaryota > Fungi > Ascomycota > Sordariomycetes > Ophiostomatales > Ophiostomataceae > Sporothrix > Sporothrix inflata. The sequence goes on along the minus strand of WNYF01000134.1, from coordinate 53,845 downwards.
CCGGGAATCGAACCCGGGGCCTGTCGATGGCAACGACAGATTTTACCACTAAACCACCGACGCATTTCGAATTGGCTTCTGATGGAAGAACAGCGGGCCTTGTCAGTGTACATATATGGAGAGCAGGCAAGGTTAGCAACGTCAAATCACAAAAGAGGTGACAGTAAAATTATGTGCTTGTTCAATGGGCTTTAGAAGGCCGCTTTCTTATTTTCTGTTGAGTCAGTCCACATGAAGTATATTAAGTACCTGTTTCCCTTCGAGGTACCGAGCACTTTGATGGTGGAAGTTCGATATCTCTTACTTGTCAGTGGATGTTCATCAACAGCAATGGCGCTGCGGATTCTGACGCGGACATCGGCTTTCAGTATTTCCGTGATCGGGTTTGAACCGGGCAATCTTTTCAATTTGTTGTCAGAGGAGTGATCACCCGTTTTTTTGATTGATTCCGTGTTCATCGGTTTCAATTCTTTCATGTAGGCGTTTTTATTTATTTATCAGTATACATTACTATTTCATTTATTCTTTTTTAAAATAAAAATAAAAATACACAGAACCTCGAACAAGATTCCGCCTCATTGCCCACTTGATATCTCTGGCCATAAAATCCGATTTTCGTCATCATTGCTCCAGTATCCTCGGCTGCCCTTTTGGTAGATTTCGGACCTGGCGTTAAATGACTCTTCCATAGCATCTTGTTCATCTTCCGTATCCTCCAGCTCCAGCTCCGACTCGGGTGCATTTTCAGTGAACAACTTGAGTAGGCCGTATCGATTCAGACGGTCCTCGTCCCAGAGCACATATGCCCGATCGCGGAATCCAGCATTGTGGTTCATCATGAGCGAGCTATGGAGGGGCAGTTCTTTGTTGGCTGCCCACCATGCCTCAAAGGGGCCCCTGTCGGCATCATGCCGAGGCTCCGATGGTTTAAACAGGGCCTCTCGTTTCTCTTTGGAATAGTCTTTCAGCGGCGTGTCATTGACGCGTCGGTCTTCCGCGTATAGCTGGAGGAGTGTTTCGTGTAGATCCGTTCTGTCGGACGTAAACGAAGACGCTAAGAGTCGATGCTTGGCGTCGTACGTCGTTTCTGTTATGAGTTGATGGATAAAATAAACACCTTGACCTAGCTGGAAAGATATATTATATAAGTTAATATGTATATAAATAAAAAAAGAAGTAGTTTAAAGGAGTAATAGTTTAGTTATCGTTATTTTTCTTACCCAAGTTTGTCTTGAATAGTTCATATAGCTCGGAGTGAGATAGTCCACGCTCATCTCGCCAAAGAAAACATCATGCGCAACAACGTCCCGGGAGGCTATACGAGTGAATATATTAGCACGAAAAATTGAAAGAAAATACAATAAGAGAGAATGGGGGCAAAGAGGATGACGGCACCTTTTGAAAATTGAAGTTCGAGAAAGTCTTGTACGCAGCCAATCTCCTCGTTTTCCCACGCCGGAAACATGCGTAAAAACGGGGCACCGCCACTTGTTTCTTTGTCCGGCGAGTCAGAGCGTGGAAAGAGGCGGAAGTATAATTCCATCCGGTAAAAGGCGCGACAGAAGCGAATGTATTCCTTTGATGAAAGAGACACGCTCTCTCCGATTTGTGTAGGTAAGATTCGGGAAGACAGATGTGTCCATGCACTGGTCGAAAATGCCGTTACGAAGCCGTGGATAACGTCGTGTGTGTGGCTCATCTGCGACAGTAGTGGGAACGGTATTGTCGCTAACTGGCTTACAAGCGTCCTTATCTGCAACTGTTGCGCCTCTTGCGACTCCGTGTGCAGCTCACTGTTGAGCTTGTTGAGCAGCGTCTGGACCTTTGGGGCGGTTCGTGGACCAAGGCGCGATGCTTCCATCACTGCAACGGCGTAAAGGAGCAACTCTGGGGCGATCTGTCGCTGCAAAATGTCGACTGCGACGTGTGGGTTTTCCTGGAAGCTGGTGTGGACATGACGGCAAGTGAGCAATGCCGATGACAAGTTCTGCAGGCTGCCAACATGCTGCAGCACTGCGTTGATGATCTCGCACGGAAGTTTTGTGATGATAGACATTGTTGATGTTGTTGAAATTTTGGACGTCTTCGTCCTTGTTGTTAAGAAAAAATGAAGAGTACGGTAAAGATGTTCTGACTGGTAGATGCTCTGGTAATAGATGTTCCGCTCCACTTCGCTCCATGGAATAATATCACCCAAGTTTAGTCACCCATACCAGCATGAAATGACGGCAGCATGCCAGTCGTGGACGGCGACAGCGACGCCTCCTCCTTGTACTCGAGAGCTTTAAAATCGGGGAGGCCGAGGCATACAGTGCCAAGCAGTGTTGAATTGTGACTTCCTAGCCGCGGCCTATAGTGCGAATCTTTTGGAAAGACTTTAAAAAGAAGAGGTTTTCGGTAACGACAGCAGGCATGTCGGTGCTCCTTTACAGATTTATATTGGGAAAATGAAGGACATAGAGGTTTACCGTGGCGGCGGAAAAGTTATAGAAACCGGTAAAGGGGGAGTCGAGGGCAGCACCGGCGTCAGCGAGTTCTTTTAGGAGGGTGACAATATGGATAGACGCCTTAATGACTTCGGTAGCACGGTCGGCCTATCACGAAGACGGGGGAAGTAGAGGTAAAAGAGGAGGATTTATAGGGCCGGTGGGTGTCGCCTCGGCGGTCGGGAGAAGTGGATGTACTCGCGGCCGAGGAATAAAACACATATCGTATGTAGCTTTTGGGACCCAGTACCTCGAGTTTCCAAAAAAGGTAACATACTTGGAGATAAGCAGCGCAGGGTGCCTTAGGGGCTGGAATTTGGCGCTAAGGGAGGCCTAAAACGGCCTCTTTGGCAGCGGCACGTTGGCTTCTGATGGAAAACAGCGGGCCTTGTCAGTGTAAATACATATATGGAGAGCAATGGCAAGGTTAGCAACGTCAAATCACAAAAGAGGTGACGGTAAAATTGTGTGCTTGTTCAATGGGCTTTTGTGGAGAAGGCCACAAAGGCCAAGACTTTCCATTTTCCGAGAGCCTCACGTTCTTGGCTGCCGTTCTTGGCTGCAGTGGAACTCCATGGTGATCATCAACGTCGTTTGTTTGAAGGTGTCAGATGCAATACATCTACACCGTACATCGTACATCGTACATCGCGTGTGCAATGCAAAGCCAGAAAACGACAATCGAGACGAGCAGCATGGCACACTAGAAGAAGACCCCTTTTTTCGGCAAACGGAATGAAGTGACAGGTTTCGAACAGGAAAAAGTCGAATGGAAGACGGATGGAAAGACGGCCTCCTGCTCACTTCGCTCTCTTCATACCCCTTCCCCTCCATCCACTCGTCAAAGCCGGGCTAGCTTGCGCCATTTTCCCGTCCAGCCAGGATGGGGAAAGGGCGCCAGCAGGCGAATGGAAGAAAGGCACAAGAACGCGACAGCAACACATGCAGAAAGACCTGGCTGCGGTGCATGACTGCATGCAATCTGCATTCGTCGCAAAGCATTCGTTTTCTGTACTTCCACAGCACGAGGTGGGGACAAGAGGGGTCCCAGACTATCAGCACGCCAGAGCTGGCGGAGCTGCTTGCTCTTATCATCCCATCCCACCATCGATCGAGGGGCATCCCTAGCAGGATGGCGCATGATATGGCGTGGGCTGAACACGACCGTCGAAACGCGGGCCATGTTCGTGCAGGAGAAGAGGGGACGCCATGATAGACGATCTACCATCCTTCGTAGACCCTCACGGCCCTCACGACCCGCTCACACCCCTTTTTCGTTTCTCCATTTCCCTGGTTTCGGCTGCGACGTGTTGCCGTCTAAGCAAAGGAACAGGAATCAGAAACCAGAAACCAGACGACGGAAAATGGACGACGGACAGCTATCGTCTGCAACCAAGTGGGATGGGATTGCGCATGCAGCGTACTCATGCCAGAGGGAGGAATAGATGGACACGAGAGATTGGACCAGATGGAACCAGATTGGAGCATGGCGTTTCCCTGATTCCGCAGGCCTTCCTATTTTCGGCTCGGGCGCTTAGGGCTGGCGGCCATCGACGTGCGTGCGCACTTGCATTGTCGTAGATGGGAAGAGGGGGAGGATGAACGGGGGGTCGATGCTAGCTGAGACGATGCCGTGTATAAATAAGACGAGCTCCATCTGCCGTTCCAATTCTTTTCTTTTTCCCTTTCCCCTCCCTCTTTCTTTCCCTTCTTGCTTCTTCTTTGATTTCTTCTCTCCAAGACCGCAATTTATACCCCTTTTACCACCACCACCAACCTCACAATCAGTCATCATGGGTTTCGGCGACGAGTTTAAGGAGCTGGAGAACGCCGTTGACGGCCAGACGTGAGCACCGCCCCCACTAGCTATTCCAATACCACCCTCAACTGAATTGCTGACCATGCCCCAGCTCTGCCCAGCAGCAGACCCAGAACACGTCCGACTCGGGCTTCGACACCATCATCGACAGCGGTAAGTCGTCGTCCTCTCGTGCTATTGTTTAGTTGCCCGGCCATCATACTAACTTTTCAGCCGTCGACGGCCTGGCCTCGCGCGAGGGTGTGTCCGCTGCCCTGGACCCTGAGATCAACAACGTCGTCAACGAGGTTGCCAACAAGTTCCTGTAAAGGACTCGAACTCGCTTTGTGTGTTCGGCAGCCGGAAACCGGCTTGTCCTTCCGTGTCATGTTGCAATAACATAGCATAGCACAATAAACAAGATCAAACAAGACGAGAGGAAGCATAAAATGAGACCATGCTGTGAAACGAGAATGAATGAGAGAAGAAACAAGCTTTTCTTGACCAGAGACTGGCCTCACTGACTACACCAGCGCAAAATCCTGCTCGGCCAGCCGCCCGTCGGCCACCTGCGCCACCGCCTCGCCGTCCATGTAGCCGTGCACATAGGCCGGGCAGACGAACTTGTAGTAGGCCGTTTCGTTGTTGGTTTCGCCCGCCTTGACGCCCGCCTTGACCACCGTCACGTCCTGCGCCCGCAGCACCACCGGCACCTTGGACCCGTCCAGCACCGCCACCACGTCGCCCGGCTCCGCCACGGCCCGCACCATGAGCAACAGTCCGCCGCCGCTCGGTAGGTTGTCGTCCTCGAGGGTTTGTGCCATGCCCCACCGCCGCACCATGCGCCGTAGCATTTGTGCCGTGGGTAGGGATTCGGCGAGCTCGGCCGACGGCGCGTACGGGCCGTAGCGGTGCTTTTCGTTGTACACTTCCCACTCTTTGTCGGTCGTAAAGTGCTGCGTATCTTCCTCCTTCTTGCGTATCTCGGCCTCCCGCAGCCGGCACACTTCGGCGAGGCCAGTGCTGCACTGGGCGCGCTCGTCAGCCGTGAGGCGGCGGATCGGGTAGGCCATGCAGTCGCCGACGACGGTGCGCCAAAAGGCTTCCCAAAGAGGTTCGCCGGTGGGGGCGTAGACCTCGTTTTGGCCGCCGCCTTCCTCTTTTTTGCAGTACAATTTCTTGTACTGGCGGAACAGCTCGATGCTGGCCTTTGTGTTGACGTATTTTTCGCCTTCCTCCTCCCAGGGCCCTTGCTTGAAGGGGACTACGCGACCAAGGACGGCTCCACGGAGCTGGAGACTGCAGAAGGGAATCCGAGTGTTCTCGCCTTCGGCGACCACCGAGCCTTGCTCCACTTTGAGCGGCAGCAGGTGCCGGCAGTCGGGCTTGCCCGCCGCGTAGATGCCACGCTGTGCAAACAGGATCGTCGCAAAGTCGTCGTAGTAGTCCGTGTAAAAGCTGCGGTCAAAGTTGGGCGCCCACGATGGTAGGTTGGGTGCTCGTCCGTCTTCGTCGCCGTTTCCTTCTGCCTTGTCGTCTGCATCCCGACCGTCATCACCGCCGAATGGGTTCTGGCTAATCACGTCGAGGGAGCCGCTCGTCTCGATAATGGCCAGCGTGGCATCGCTATAGACGCGTGCCACGGGTTGCGTGTAGTCGACGGGAGGCAGGCGCGGTGCCTCGGCGACAAGGCCCAGCAGGCCATACACCTTGTCACGGGCATCAGTCGCCTGCGTCCACTTGAAGCGGGCCAGCACGTTGATGAGGCTGGGGTCAGCGGGCACCACGTTGGCGGCCGTTGTATCTTCCTTTGCGGCCTCGCCACCGGCCTCTTCACCAGCCGGCGTCTTCAACAGCCCCCGCTCGAGTTCCGATTCCTCTTTAAAGATGCCTCTCTGTCTCGACGGCCGCACAAAGCCCTTGGCGCCCTGCAGCGCTCCCTGGCTGCGGATCATCTGCCGCTGCAGCTGAATCGACCGAACGCGCGCAAAAATGTTGGCCGTCGCAGGGCCGACGCTGCCGTGGCCCCACGAAGAGTGAAAGGCGTCCGAGTAGGCCATGTCGTCGAGGAACCCGCCCACAATGTCCTGGTCCCAGTCGAGGGTGTCGAGAAGGTCGCCGGCGTCGTCCTCCTTGTCACCTTTCTCCTTTCGTCCTACAACAACAGTTGTCTCCCCACTGCTGTCCTGACTCAACGTCTCCTCTTCGTCCTCTTCTTGACCGAGCTCACCCTCGCGGGGCTTACCCACGGCCAGCAAAACGCGCGGCGCGCACGACAGCTCCTGAACGATCCACACGCGCGACCACAGCTCGGCGAACGAAAAGGCCGCATACAGGCTGCTGACCTGCAGCGACGTCAGGTACCGCTTTTGGCCGGGATTCTCGGGGTCGTACTCGTCTTTCGGTGGGGGTTTCTCTTTCTTCTTGCCGTCCTCTCCCGCCTCCTCGTCGCTGTCGTCGCCGTCGCTCATGGAATAAGGATAGTACCCAGTCTGCTTGTTCCAACTCTGCACCATGGCCGACAGCGCTGTGACATCGCGGTCGGCCACTTGCCGCATGAGAGCGAGGCCGTCGCGCAGATTCCGCGTGCGGCGCTTGTAGGCCCAGACGCGGCGCTCTTCGGCCTTGCGCTGCTTCCAGGCCCGCTTGGCGGCCAGCTTGCGCTCCTGGGCCTGCTCGTCGGTCTCGCCTTCCACGCCGCCGACCTCTTGTTCCGCTTTTGCCTCCTCGTCGTCGCTGTCAATGTCGTCCACTTCCTTGTCGGTGGGCGGCGGTGCCGGATGCGGCCCTAGATAGGCCACGTCGGCTACGCACGCCTCGTAGATGCGGCGCATCTGCTGCACTTGTCGGCTGCGCTCGACCGGGTCCTGTTGGTTGATGCACAGAGCGTCCACCCAGAGAACGCGGTCCTGCTGGGACGAGGTCGGTCGGAAACGGACATGCCGCAGGGCCGTGTCGAGGTTGGGCGCAACCGGGAGTGAGGGCAGCTTGGTGTGGTCGTCGGCATCAACACCTTTTTCGGTGTCATCCTCAACCCACACCACATATTTGCCCCACGTCTTGCCCCAGACATACGACAGAGCCTCGTACTCTGGCGCGTCGTCGAGACTGGCGTGGAAGAGGCTGACCCGCAGCGGCTCGTCAAACGATGCCGCCGGCCGCAGCCGAAGCAGGCGGATCGCGTTCCGGGCGGTGTCCAGGGGTCGGTATGTGAACGGCATTTTGTTGTGAGCTTGGGCGTTTTCTAATCTTCCCCGGCGAGCAAATTGTCCCGGGGAGTCGTTGTCTTTTAATACTTCGTATTTCTTTTCGCATTCACTGGGTTGTGCTGTCGTCACGGTGGCCTCCCTCTGGCCATTGTGGCAGTGTAAGTCGAGCTTTACCAACCGAGGGGTCAGCCTGCATAAAAAAGCGGCTCAGCCCAACCAGACATTCAGGGGGTCGTATGTGCTGTGTTTGCAATTGTAGCACGACGATGCGCGAAACTTGCAGGGGGTTCGGACCCCAGAGTTTGGTCCTTGCCAGGGCAGGATTCGGGGCGCTGGAAGCAACTGTCAAGGTTAAAATACGACGTTGATCGAAGGACAGCCACACAGTCTGGATGGAGATATCATTGTTTGTCAAAATATAAGAGTTCAAAATTCTGGCAGGAAATAAAACGGAAAAGAAGCGAAGGAAGGGGATCAAAAAGTGAACAACAAACGAAGGTAGCAAATTCAGTGCCGAAAATAAGGAGTAAGTCCTCCATAAAAGACACATCAAGGTATCGCAGGAGGGGCAGCGAAAAGAATAAGACAGAATACCATCCCAAGTCCAAAACAAACGCCAAATTGATGGCCAATACCAAAGATTCCCAAATCCCCAAAACCAAATAGAACAAAAACGAAACAAGAACAAAAAATCAGACCCAAACCCCCCCCAAAAAACCCCAGACCCATAAATAGTTCCCAAAGCCCTGGCCAAAAAAGCTCCAAAAGTACCGTCCTTGGTGTGAAGGAGAAGTAAAAACCAAGAGAAAAAAGAAGGAGAAGAAGCATGACCTGGAATGTAGCGCCTACCGGCGCTCTTCAAAGTCGAAGCTGCCGAGGGGCCCGCCTCCGCTGCTATCGCCGTGTTGGCCATCAAACCCGCGCGCTGCGCTCTGCGCACCCTGCAGAAGCTGCTCGGCAGCCTCGTGCTCGCGCGACATGCTGGCGCCGCTCGAAAGACTGTGGCTGTGGCCGTGGTTGTAGTACTGGTTCTGCTGCTGTTGCTGGTGCGACCGCGGCCGCTGCGTCTCGCGCAGCGCACTCGGGTGCGCCTGGATGATGGAGCCCATCAGCGGCGGCGGCGGCGGCGAGGCCGTGTTGGTGGTGTTGGCGGTGTTCGCAGCGCTGCCGCCGACGGGGACCGGCCCGCGGCCGGTGGTATCGACAAACACGTCATCGTCGGCGGCCGTCATGGCCATGCCGTCGATGAGGCGTGCATCGCGTGTAGCCAACACCGCGGGGCCACCGTCGCTGAGATTGCTGCTGCTGCCACCACCACTTATGTCGCGAAAGTGCTCCAGCGGCGAACGGACAAACTCGCGGCGCATGTTTCCGCCGCTGCCGTTGCCGCCGCCGCCACTTCCAAAGGTGGCACCGAGCGACGGCAGTGCCGTCAGCGGGGCCGTGCCAGCTAAAGTGCCGCCCGTGGCGCTGGCGCCGCTGACGCTGCCCATGACGGCCACGTCGCTTAGGCCTGAATTGGTGCGCTCGAGCGTCGTGGCCCACGCCATGGCATTGTTGGCGGCAATGGCGCCGGCGGACGAGGTGGTGGGCGGCAGCGGGCGGCGGTGGTAGATGGGGCCCGACACAGTGCTGCCGGCGCCCTCGCCAAAGCCGACGAGGCTGGCGGTGCCGTCGTCGCTCATGCGGTCGTATTCGTAGCCGCCCGCCGAGCGGCTGGCGGCATCGAGGTTGTCGTCGTCCATCATCATGGCGTCGCCGACGGCGCCGTGGCCCATGCTGCCACTGTAGTGGTAGTTGGTGCCCATGCTGCGGATGTCGTCGTCGTCCATGTCGTCGTCCTCGGTCATCGTCGAGCCGTCCACGGTGTCGCCGTCGCCGAGCGTGCGGCCGCTGAGGCTGTTCGTAGCGCTGGCGGTGCCGACTGTGCTCATCTTGGTGATGGCGACCGGCTGGCCCTGGGCGTCAAAGAAAGCGGGTGTCAGGGGACCCGGCACGGCCATGCCGCTCGACATAAAAGCGCCACCGCCGCCGCCGCCGCCGCCGCCCGACGAGGTGGGTGTTGTCTGGGTTGAGGAAACGCCGCCACTGAAGCGGTTGCCGGCGCCCCCACCTCCTCCGCTCGTGACGCTGCCTCGGTTGGGCGCATAGGTTGGGCGCAGGGTCGTCATGCCGGAAAAGCCGGTAAGGCGGGAGATGCGGTCGGCGCGCTCGGCCTCGAGGCTGTTGGTCGATGCATTGTGTTGGTGGCCGAAGCGCTGTTGGCCGCTTCCGCTGCTATTGGCGCTGCCGCTGACGGCGGCCCCACTGAGGAGGAGCGGCGGGATGTGGCCGCCGCGATGGCCGTCCTTGATTGCTGTGGTCGACACGGCGGACAGCGAAGTCGTGGTGCTTGTTGGCGTGCCTCTGGACATACTGTCAGCATGTTGTCACTAGTTCCTCAACCTCACCCTGATGGTCTCTTCTCTCTCTTCTTTCTCTCTTCTTCCACACCAAAACATACGGTGTCTCCGACGGCGTGTCTGGGTTCGACGGCGGCTGCGGCAGGTTGATAAAGGTCGGCTGCGCGACCTGGATAGGCTGTGAGGCGGACATTGTCGGCTGTGGTTGGTTGGTTGGTAGGAATGGGAGGATGGAAAGGGAAGTGTCGGATTTCGGGGTTGATCTGTTGGCGACTCTTAAGTTGCTGTTCGTCGCGCAAAAGCAATCACGCCAAAAGATAGTCAAGGACGAGTGTGCAAAGGATGAGAGTGAAGAAGCTTGCTGTCGGTCAATTTGTTGCTGCTATCGGGGCCGTTTGGGAAGGGCACAGCTAGAGCCAAACACGTGCTCGTCGCGCCGCCTGTGCGAGTACGAAAGTACTCGGCGTGGTGATGAATGCGCTGGATTTCTGACAGCTGTCGGTCTTCCGTTGCTTGTCGGTTGAAGGTCTGGGAGCTTTCGGTGGTTCACGATGATTGTGTTGTGAAGGTTGAGGAAGTTGGACGACGGGAAGAAAAGGGGGGGGCGTGATCAACTTTGTAGTCTGCTCGATGGCTCTTTCCTTTGATCCTTTTGCGAAAGGAAGCCTTCGCAATCGCTCTTTCTACTAAATTGAAAGTGGCGTGCCTGCTGCTTTGGGCCTGGTCTGGACTGGCTGGTGAAAGGGCAGGACCAGAGCAGCCTGAAATATGGAGGGGGGCAAGAGGAACGAGGTGAGAGAGAAAGGGCGCCCAACACAGGGAAGGCATGACGTCGCAAGCCCGCTACAGCAGCTTTAGGCCTAGCTCGTGGCCCATCCTAGCCTACCCTAGCCCGCTAACAGACAGCGGAGTTTCCCCTCATCCCCAGCTCCGACAGTGAGCTTAAGAGGGCCTACGGAGTACAGTAAGACATTATGGGCGGCTTGTAAGTGCACTGCGCCCACTCTCGCTACTGTTGCAGCGGTACTTACTTTGCCTCCGTACTTTTCTCTTCGCTTAGCATGGCCAAGGTCCTGTTGTCTTGTCTGGTCTTGTCTGGTCTGTTGTCTTGTTTCTTGTCCAACAAAGACGAGCTTTTAAGGCTGTTTGTTTCTTTAAACCGTGTCGCGTTTCATTCGTTATCCTGTGCGCTGTGATGCGTAATACAAGCTAAAAATAAGAAATAATAAGGCCATAAACGCTGAAAGGGAATAAAACTAAGATGGCGGCCATGCTTTTGATATCCAACATGGCCGCAAACAAAACAAGGTACTTCTTTCCATCCGAAACACATTACAAACGGTGTCTTGCGTCTCCTCTCCGTCCCGTCTCTCACTTCACCGGCCACTATTTGTCCGCCGCGATGACGAAGAGAAGAAGGGCGTTGGCTGGAACGACGCGTGTCCGGCCTTGCCCATTGGCAGCTGGTGCTCGACCAGCGGCACCGTGTCGCCCGACCCGCCCTTGCTGCTCCCGTCGTCCTGCACGGGCGGCGCCACCTTGATCTCGCCGCGCGCAATCTCGACCACCGAGATGAGCGGCAGCAGCAGCATCAGCAGCGACAGCAGCTGGCCGAAGCTCCACTGGGTCTCGCTGTTGTCGGACAGCGCGACGGAGGGGTGGCCAAAGGCCTGCGACAGCAACACGACGCGGATGGCGACGCCAATGGCGACGGCGGCCATAAGCGCGAGGCCCACGATCTGCACGATGCGGTAGAAGCGCTGGGCGCGGCTGTGGAGGTACCACGTGGACAGGATGAAGACGACGCAGTTGCCGGCGACGACGGCCACGGTGGCTATGAACTGGAACGCGCCAGCGCTGCCCGACCAGGCGGCGGCTGTGTCGCTTTTGCCGTCTGCGGTAGTGGTGGTGTTCTTCTGGACACCCGACTCCAGCGCGCACACCATGGGCAGCGTCTGCGGCAGGCCGGCAGCGAGCTCGCGCAGCACAAAGATGCCGTAGATGCAGCTGAGGGCGAGGTTGACAAACATGAGGGCCTGGCGCAGCCAGCGCAGGACCCAGTCACGGCGGAAGTCGTGGACGAGGGCGAGCAGGGCGGCGTTGTGGACGGCGGTCGACAGCAGACCCAACATCCAGATGAGGAAGAAGTGGTAGGGCACGAGCGAGCTGATCTGGGCGAGGCCGAGGCTCTGGATGCCGATGCCCGTCACGATCTGCTGATCCGAGTAGCTGTTGAGCAGCTTGCGACCGATGATGGCAAAGGACGAGATGGTGGTGGAGGATGAGCCGCTTGCCTTGCGCTGCTGGGCGGCACGGCCCCAGGTGTCCGAGAAGACGAGAGCGGTGCTGATGGTCAGGGCGACCGCAGCTGTGATGATGAAGGAGAGGAGCACCTAGTATGTTAGATTGGGCCGACAAAGGCTCATCATTGTGCTTCAGTCGAGGGGCAAAAACGTACTCCGGCGCCAGCAATGCCCGAGTTGCTGGGCGTGCTAGACGGCACAACCGAGCAGTTGGCCGCCATCGTCGCGTTGGGCTGTAAATACAGATATTCGTAGGGAGTAAGCGACACGTTGTCGCTTTGGAGAGTCGTCGCAGGAGGTCGTTAAAATGGTAGGAGCGAAAAGATTGAAGTGTAAAAGAGAGGCTAAATGACGAGGAAGGAGGACGTCACGACAAGTCGGCAAGGCCTCCCAGTCTTGAAGAGAGAAAACGCCCAATCTGGAAGGCACGTCTTGTCCGGGGGCTGCGCCTGCCTGTTTATGCTTCCTGCTATTTTTTACTATCTTTCGCCTGCCACCAAAGACGAGAGAAGCCAATAAGGGAGACGGAGACGGACTGCAAGACAGGCTCGACAGGCAGGCACGACGGGTCGAGGCGCGACGGACAAGACGAGAGGAAAATCAAGGCTAAGGCGATCGACAAATGGGCCCAAAAAGGCAATAACGGTCAACAAAAGGGAGGGAAAGAGCAGCCAAGGAGGCGACCGTGAAATGAAAATCGACGTCAATCCGCATCGACGATCGGCGCCCTGGGCTGGGCCACTGGACCACCGAAGGGTCCTCTGGGTCTTTTTTTATTCTCCCACTTTTCTTATTATTATTATTTACTTTGCACACTCTTTGGTCTCGTATAAAAACCGGTTTAAGCGCCTGTCTCCGTTTTGCCAAGGGACGCTGTCGCAGGTCCCTGGCCCCTCGTTCCTGCCCGTTCCTGACTGGTTCAGACGCGCTACAAGATGAGACGCCGAAACAGGCAATGACGACAAACGGAGCCCAAAATGCAGGGTTCCGCCACAGAGGAAGGAGCGAGCATGAAGGATGAAGGCCATCAACGCGCAACGCCCGCCAGTGACGACCCTGTCGACCCTCTTCGGATTCTGCCGCCGTAGTGGAGCCTATTCAGCCCCGATGAAGAAAGAGTAGGATGGTGCAGAGAGAAGGTCGAGATTCTGAACGCAGAATCCTACGCATGATATCTGATATGAGGTCAAGATGGAGGTGCAGGTGAGCAAAATCGAATTTTGGCGAATTTTGTACACTAGGCTCTGTGTACCTCTCATGCTAAATAAACCCGTGCGTCCAACATGTGACAACACTAAAATAAAATACAGAAAACACATGAAATGATAACGCTATATCACACTCTTCAACATCCTCTCATACCAATCATTCTCATTAGTCCTGCCGCATCCGCTTGGCAGACCGCGGCAGCAGAGACAGCGCGGCCCGGGCGGCGCGAGCAGTGAGGCTTTCACCAGCGCTGGGCCGGGCCCGGTCGTGGTCGCTCACTTCTTCAATCTCGTCGACCACACCGGCGCCTTCACCTTCGCCGTCACTGCCGGGATCGGGGAGCCATTGTGCGGACGTCAGTGAGCGCTTTTTCGTGCGGCGCACCTCACCGGGCCGCAAAAGCGTGAGCTTGGAGGACGTTGTGGCAGACGATGCAGCGCCGTCGGGTGGGAGGAAGCGGTTGGCCTGGGCGGACCCGTTGGTCTCGGGCCCGTCGCCGCGCCTCTGTTTTGACACGTTGAGCGGCCGGCTGCGTGCTGTCGGCTTGTGGCGCGCCAGGCCCGGCGATAGGGACAGCGTCAGCGGCAACTCTCCGTCACCATCTTGGCCTTCTCCTTCTCCCGCTTCAGCCCCTGACAGCTTCTCGCCCATGCTAAGGTCGACACTCGCTGCGCGGGCGCGCCGCCCAGTGTCATTACCATCCTCCTCGTCGGCGTCTTCAATGTCCTCCGGTTGCGTGTTTGGCTGCGAGTTGGAGGGTGTGCTGGCGCCTTCAATGTCCGAGTAGATGTCGGTCAGCGCCTTGGCCTTCTTGGCTCTCATAGTGGCTGCATTGGCCAGCCGTGTCGCTCGCCTCCGACCGGCCTCATTTGTTTGCTCGGCAGGGGCGTCTTCGGCTTCCGACTCGGAGACGTGCTTTTCTGCGTTGCCGTTCACCTTGGTCGCCCGTCCTCTCCGCGTGCGTCGCTGAGTCGAGGCTGCGGCTGCCTCTCCTGCGGAGGATTGTGATTCAGCAGGGTCGCTGTTGACGTCGGCGTCGTTACCGTTTGCGTCGGCGTCGTTGCTATCAGACTCGGCGACAAACTCGTTGCTTTTAAACCCCTTTCCAGAGGCGGCAGCACCCGCTCGCGTTGCGCGCTTGCCGTTCGTAGTTGTCGACTTTCCGCCTTTGGCAGCAGCCATGGCCCGCACAATGGCGCCCGAAGAAGGGATCGCCGACGAGTCGCTGTCCTCGCCTGCCTCGACCACCGCCTCCTCTGCACCAGCCTCTTTCTCGGGTTCTTCGTCGTAGTCCACATCCCAACCCTGGCCCACCGCTGCGTTCGCGTCGTACTCCTTGATCAGGACCTCGCAGATTTGGCGCACAGACTTGCGGTGGTAGTTGGGAACGGCCCGCTTCAGCCGGCTCCACACCAGCTCGCGCGCCGCCCGGTTGTACTTTTTCCGGTACGCCACATCGACGATGCGCGTCCACGGGATCTTGTCTTCGCGGCCGACGTTGGACTCGCGGATCGACAGCACCAGCCGGTGCTTGTCCTCGGTCGTCATGGTGCGCACCTGCTCCCGCGTGCGGTCGTTGATGGGCCGCGCCGTCTCGGGCACCGTAAAACCGTCCTCTTCGGGCGTGATGCCGAGCAGCGGCAGACTGGTTTTTGTCTCGGCGGGTGTGTCGGCCGTGTCGGCCGTATCGGCTGCGTCGGTCGCGTCGGTTGCCTTCTTCGCTTTAGCTTTTTTTTTGGCCGGCGTCCGTGATGGTGTGCTCTTGGCTGGCGTCGAACCGGCAAACTGGCCGTGCATCCTCTCTGCCTTGATCTGGCTGTTGGACAGCTCGACCGGGTGGGGCGGTCCAACAAACTCGCCGTCCTCGTTGAAGTGGTAGGCCTCGTGAATCAGCCGCCACTTGATTCGACACTGTCGTGCCGTCCGTGTGTGGTCCATGCGCTCGCTCACCACGTGCCAGGGGATGTCGCGTACGGCGGACGGCTGGAGCGTTGCCGTGTCCTGGTTGCGTGAGCCCTGCACCTCGCGCAGGACCTGGCCCACGATCTGGCCCAGTCGCTTCTCCTCATCGAACCGCCAGTATGACAGGAGCACTTTGTCGCCGCACGCCACGCGTTCGTCCCAGCGCTTGCGCACGTCCTCACTCGACCGGTCCATGGCGGCGCCGATCACCGACCACTTGTTGCCATGCTTGACCACGAGCTCTGCCAGCTCAGCGTCTTGCTCGTCCGTCCAGTGGTACCGCTGCTTGAAGTTGTGGAAGATGCGCCGGCACCGGAGGATGACCTGCAACCGCTTCTTGTTCTGGAACTCGGATGTCATAAAGTCCCAAAAGGCAGTGTGTTTCTGCGCATTGTCGTGGACCATTTCGTTGAAGTCGCCCTGCGAGATTTGGTTCTCCTCCATGTACTTGGCGGCGGCGGTATGCAGCAGGTCGACCTCCCATGGCTCGAAGTTGCCCTGAGGGCCCTTTTTCGACGAGCTTCCGCCACCGGCAGAGGCGGCCGCCGAGACCCGCGAGGCTGGCGTCCGTGCCACCGCCCGCTTCTTTGCGCTCCGCGGAGCAGGTGTCTCTGGGTTCGCATCACCCTCTTCTTCCGCCACTATAGCTGCCGTGCGCTTCCGTTTCCGAGGAGATTTTGTGGCTGGTGGCTCGTCTGGTGTTACTGATACTTCTTGGGTTCCTGGCGCATCCGCGGCCTCGGCAGTCGGTTCACCATTAACCACCGCCTCGTCATCGTCCGCGGGCGGTGCTTCTTCTGCGGGAGCCTGTTCTTGGTCTGGGACGTAAGGCGCTTTGGCGACTTGCCGTTTTGAGCGTTGTCGTGTAGCACGAGCTGAGGCTGGTACTGTTTCGGGTTCTAGGACGGGAGAAGCAGCTGGGGGTGCTTCTTCACTTGGATGCTCCAGCTGCTCCTCGTCTGGCGTCGGTTTTGCCAATGACTCCTCCTCCCCGACCTCCTCGGCCTCCTTGGCCTCTTCGGTGTCCCCGGTCTCCTCGGGCGCGTCGACCATGTCGGATTCTGCGTCGCCCTTTACGTCCGGGAGCGTGCCTGGCGGAAGAACATTGGGAATGTCCTCGACTTCGTCGTCAGAGCTGTCGACCTCTCTGCTGGCGGCCGCTTCGAGGGCCGTGACCACGGTGTCGTCTGCCTCGTCTTCTGGAACGCTGGGTTCCTCTGCCTCCTCGGTCTTGACGTTCTCGGTCTTGAAGTTCTCGATCTCGGCGTCCTTGCTCTTGTCTTCATTAGAGTCGGAGTCAGAGTCAGAATCGGAGTCGGATTCGGAGTCAGAGTCACTGCTAGAGGAGCTGCTGTCGCCGTCATCGTCTGCCTCCGAGGCGGCTACCGCCTTGCCCTTCTTCTTTGGGCTTGACGGCTTTTCCGTGGCGCTCTTGTCACCGTCCTCGTCGTCGCTATCGCTGTCGCCGTCGCTAGCAGACGCTTCGTCGCTCGAGCTAGAGCTGTCACTGTCGCCGTCGCTGGTCGCCTCCTCGTCCGAGGAGGAGGAGCTGTTTTTGCTCGCGCTGGCCATTGCGGCGTTCGCTGCTAGCCGTGGCGGGGCGCTCGTGAATGCTTGTCTTGGTTTAATTGGTGCGTTGTCTTCCGATGCGTACGAGTCGTTCGAGTCATTGTCCGAGTCGTCTCCTTCCCCCTTGACTTTATCATCGTCATCATTGTCGTCTTCGTCCGACTCGTCGTCGCTTGCGGCAGCGCGGCTGGACACTCCACCAAAGCTTTGCGAGTACGTCGTTTCCTCCACGTCGGGCTCGGTCTTGACCTTGGACGCAGACGCGGCATCGGACTCCGACTCGGAGCCGGAGGGCGGCGTGGCCGCGCGTCGCGTTGGTTTGGCCATGGGCACTGCCGTGTTGTTGGTGGTTGTTGGCGGAACGTCAGCGCCAATCGTCTCGCTACCGTTCGGGCTACTTGTTGAGGCGGCACGTTCCGACGGCAGGTGCGTTTCGCGTCGGCCGTGTCGGTCGCGGCTTCTCTTGTTGGGTGTATTCAGAATGCTCGTTTGCGCTCATAAAAGGAAGGCGCGACTGCCCAGTTATCTTTGCGGTCCTCTCCCGCCGATTCTGCGTCTTTGGAAGCACACGCAAATGTGTTCTTGTCGAGGTCGCGTCGACAATGAGCTGCGCAGTCGTCGGGTCTTTTGCTGGCCGTATGTCGATTTGGGGACCGTCGTGGTCGTGGTGGTGCGGGAGGCTGGGGACGTGAACGAAGCAGTTCGCGACCGAATAATTTTTAATGGAGAAATAACGTGAAAAAATAACAGACTAAAAAGAGCCATTGGAGGGAAAGTGGGGCGAGCTGCCGCGACAGAGGGCCAACCTGCAAGCTGCGAGTGGTCCCCACTTTTACATCACTTACACCAGAGCTGTGAGCAAAACGAGACAAAATAATCACCACGTTTGTCATTGGCGAGGACACATGTGAATTGAGACGCAACTCGATTGCTATGGCTATCTGTGATACATAAGAACTCTCAATACGTAATTTCTTTATATTTATGGGGCCCAATTCCACCATTCATAGTTCCACGCAGGAGCTACCTTCACTCAAAGCTTCACATTAAACCACGGCCGACCCCATCCTTCACCAAGTCTCACGCGAGCCTTACCAACACGGAAATCCCCTCCAAATTATTTCCTTTGCCACTCTAGGCTGCTTCCTCTTCCTCTTCGACCAAAATAGCGGTGTTATCCACCTCATCCTCATGTTCAACATCTTTCGGAGCTTTCTCTGCGTCGATCTGCTCATTGTCGCCGCTGGTAGACAGGCCGACGTCCTCTTGGTCCAAATTGCTGTCAAGGCCGCCAATCTTAGTGCTAATAGTAGGCTGCTGTGTGACAGCCTCCAGTCGCTGCATGAGACTACCGCCTCGCACACGACGGCTCTCTCCGGCCACGTTGGACTCGGGCGACGAGGCGATCAGATCGCCGCCGGCGTGGAGTTCACCAGTCGGCGTCTCGGGCCGGCATGCCTCTCTGAAGAACTCATCAAAGAAGTCTGAGCTTGCTTGTTCATCATCGGACGCCAACGAATGGTCATCGCCCAGCTCCTGCTCCTCCCCATGAACACCGTAGTCCATCTCGGTGGATCGACTGGCCGTCCGCGATGGCGGAAGCGGTGGGAGCGGCGACATGGGCGGCGGCGAGATGGGTCCGAGCTGACGGCAGATGGGAAACTGCATTCCGGCACTGGCCGGTCTGTCCGGGATACCAGTAACAAGAGGCGGCAGAGGCGGTTCCGATGGCTGCCGCTTGGGCGGGCGGATGGACAGTAGGTCCCACATCTCTTCCTGGCTGAGCTTCTTCTCTTTGCGCGGCGGCGCCGTCAGATGACGCACTTGTCCGTTACCAGAGACAGCGGGCTCCTGTGGCTGCGGCTCCGGGTCGGCGTTCTTCTCTTGCACGATACTGTCGTCCGAGTCCTCGTCCACGCTGGTGAAGGTGTTACTGCTGTCGCCTCGCTCTGTCAGCGGCGGTGCGGGCGGCGCCATCTTCTCTGCCATGTCACGCAGGTCGTACGTTGACTTGCGTGTCAGCAACATTCGGCCCGTGCCCTTCTTCAGGGTCGACCACGCCTTGGATAGGGCCGACGGTGGTGGGGGCGACTTGTCGGGCAAGACGACTTCCTTTTCGGCCCCGACAGCAGTAACGGCCGATGCTCCAGACTGCTTCCGTTTCTTGCTCCTCTTCTGCTGGTTCTCTTGGTGCACTCCGAGCACGATATCGTTGAGCATATCCCGCTCCCGGAGGGCTAGCTGGCGTGCGGCCTCGCGCTCGGCCTCACGGCGGCGCTTCTCGTTGCGGATGCGCATCTCCCGGTCGGCCTGCTCACGGAACCAGGCGTCGCGCTTCTCACGGTTCTCTTTCGACTCTTCGGGCATTAGCATAAAACTCCCTTCCATGTCGTCGGGCACGTGCGGAAGGGCAAAGTCGGCCATGGTGGCACAGACGCCGACACTGCTATTGCTGCGGGTTCTCCCATGGCCCGAACCGCTGTCCGTACTCCTGACAACAGATGCTGTTCGGGGGCGAGGGTTTGACTGGCTTGCTGAGGATGCCTCTCTGTTTCGGAAGCCCAGGCGGAAGCCGAATCCTCCCGTGGCACTCTCAGCGACATCCTTGAAGTCATTGTTCGGCTGCGTCACAGAGCGGACATGCGATCGCCGGGACGGACGGCGCGGAGTGGGAAACAGGTTGAGTTTCTGCATGCCGCCTCCCAAGCTGTCACCGAGCTTGCTCAAGGAATTGCTTGCACTGAACGAGCTGCCCTTGCTCGCGCAGCTGTTCTGGGTGCTGCTCGGGGTGACAGGGCCGAGTGGCGCACATGCCTCTGTCAGCGCCATATCAGTGTCTTTGCCCTTTTCCGTGGCCGCCACTTCACCGAAAGCATTCTGGTTCTCTTCTCTAGCAAGACCAGCATTATTGTCACCTTTCGGCAACAAGAGACGGTTGGTAATGTCTTCTCCCAAGAATGGAGCCACATCTTCAAGAAGTTTTGTCTGCTTGTCACCTTCAATCTGCCTCTGGGCTGCAAGGAGCAAAGATTGCCGCTGGAACAGCTTGACATTGAGGTCGAGGTTCTTGCGCGACTCAGAGCGGGCCATCTCGAAGGCCAGCTTTCCCACTCGAGGCGAGATCATGGTTGCTTTGCGCTCCTCTTGAGCTGGCTCGGCAGGCTTCTCCGTTCCAAGGTCAGGTTTGACCTCATCCTTTGTGTCAATGATAGACGACTCGGGTCTGCTGGGTTGCATACTTCTTTTCCGTAGAAGCGTCCTCGGCCGTTTCTGTGTCACCAGTTCGGTCACCGCCGGCTGTGGGGGTGGAAGAGGGCCTTCGTTTCCGGCCTCGGAAGCCGACTAAGCTCCGACTGCCACTTGATTTGGCCCCCCCATGCCGTGCAAGAGCATGCTGTCCAACTCTCCGATGGAGCTTGGCGCTGCCGAGTTCGTTGTCCTCACCGAGACACTGCTCTCACTAGAAACAGTGCGCATGAGCGATGGTGTTCGTCCGCTCCCAGAAATAATTTTGTGGACCGCATCACGACCAAACCGGGGAGAGAAGATGGACTGGCGGCTAGGAACACCACCGTCCATTTCCGCGAACCATTCAGGGGAGGGTGATGCAAGAGCACACTCGCGCCCTTCTTGCTCGGCCTTGATTTTCTCCAGTAGGTAGTCCCGAGTGTATTGCCATGGGTCGGATGGGCGACGAGATGAATTGTCCCTGCTGGCGACGTCGCTGGCGTTCGAGTCGTGTCTGCCTACTGTGTATCGGTCCGGCATAGTGCCGGCATCAATGTCCACTGCTCTCGTCTTTTCGTCAGAAAAACGTACCGACTTCGATGGGCGCCGCTGCGAACCGGGACGGGAATCATCAGTTGGCAGGCCTGGAACCAACGGGATGCCATTGGCGTCCTGCTCTTGGGCCCTGAATTTTGCAAACAGACCTTCAGTGGATTTCCAGCTCGATTTGAGCAGCTTCATCGTGCGCTCCGATGGCGTGGTCGCCGGAGGCATCGCCAGTCGCTCTCTCAGGGTCATCGCCGATTTTGCGCCTTTCAGCACCGGGAACGAAGGAAATTCAGTCGTGGCCTGATGGTCACCGTCTTGTTGGCTGTTATTTTCCTGTGTTGGTTCGCGCACCGTTAGGTCGACCGCTTTGCCTTTCTCACTTGTTTCGGATGCCGTAGCAAAAACATCGTCGTCCTCATTGACGGCGACCGGTGTAGATTGCACAGGACACTCCGAGACAACAGAGGGCGAGACGGAATTCGTTCCTGGAGCGGAAGACGCCATTTGGAGTTCATCAGCCAAACTGAGCTGGACTCTCAAGTTGGCCAGGGCACGTGGCGACGCCACCGAGCTGTCGAACGATGCTTGATTTCTCCGAGAACTCCCAGAAGGAAGGGCCAGTCCCATCCGAAGCAGCTCGTGCTCATCGAAGCCGCTCAAGTCTCTGGCCAGGGGGTGTATCATGAGCTCCGAGCCAGATCCGTACGACGAGGCGTAGGTCGAAATACTCTGTCCAGACATGGAGGAAAATGAATTTTTGAGAATGGACTTGACCGGGCCGGGTTGAGAGCTTGCAGTCGAGTCGGGCCGCTCTTCTGGCCCGCGCACTCTGACGACTGGCATGGTTATGTCTGCTTGGTGCAACCCTTCACCGTCAGCGGCGTCACCGCCAGGAGAGTTTAGACCAGCCTCTTGTGCGTCGTAGAGCTCTTCGTACGTCTTCTGGACAGACTCAACGCTTGCAAAATATTCGTTGAGCGCAGGATAGATCTCGGTCCGCCAGCTGTCGATTCCAATTTGGGTGAGGAGGTCCTTCTGGAGGGTCGCTGCTTCAATGCCACCGTCTTCGCCATCAAACTGTGTGTCCGTATCCATGAGAGCAAGGTAGATTTTCTCACGCACGGTACGGACTTCTTGGACGTCGATGCACGGTACAGGATACGACGCAAGATACGGCGGGAAGAGCGCATTAAGAAGTTGGACCACGAATTCAACGTTGGTCTTCTCGTTGAGATGGTGGCAGATTGTCTGTGTACACATTCTAGTTAGATACAAATTCTTGATCACCGCGATCTGTCTCTTCCCAGCTTACACAAATACGCGTCCCGAGAAAAATGGTCCGGAAAAGATACTCTGCCTGCGTGTTCTGGGCAATGAGGAGCTCGAGGATGTCGAGCGACGGGTCCATGCGGCGGCGAGCGAGGGCGAGTTGGCCGGGGCTGCGAATGCCCAGCTTCTCGGCGATGCTTTCGAGGTCTTGGCGCCGGCGACACTCGAGGCCGGTGATGGCATCGATGCCGTTGACGAGGTCGTGCTTGTCCCAGGCCACATCGTCCTCGTCCAGGAAGAAGACCGTGGTGAGCAAGCGGAACTTTTCGTTCCAAATGCTCTCCCGCTTGGGCACTTTGAGCTCTTGCATGCTCCCAAGACTGCTGGCGAGCACGCTGAGGTGAGATGAGGTCTTCTTGAGGGCTTTGATGGCGGTGACGACGGTGCTCAAGACGGACATGTCGCGGTCGAATGCCGCAAAGCGGCGCCTGAGCGCATCTTCTTGGATCTCTCTGGCGTCAGACAGTAAAGGTGCGTCGCTGATATCGTTGTTATCGAGATCATCGCGACTCAGAAGCGCCTCGATAAGTTTCTTGGTCTCGGCATTGTTGGTCCACGCCTCGAGAAGCAGTGAAGCAGGAGACGGCAGTCGGGCTGCGGGCAAGGTGCATCGCCAACGGGTCAGTAAGCGCTCTCAGCCGAACAACTGGGATTATGATGTGGATATGATACATACCCGGACTGGGCCCAAATAGACAAGACATTTTATCGGCCAGCCATGCCAAGGCGAACCGTCTGTGGTATTCTGATAGCGCAGTGTTGGTAGAGTCAAAATAGCGAAAGATGAAAAGGAAAAAAAAAAAAAAAAGGCAAACTAGATGTGTTGATAAAGCAGTGTCTAGATCAAATAAGCGGTGAGAACCGTAGAAGTGCAAAGTGGTGATTTATATCGGGAAGGAATGTGGTGGTGATGCTGACAATATTTCAACAGAAAGAGAGATGCTGGGGCAACGGGAAGGGAAAGAAGGAAGGCGACGGGAGAGGAGGGGCAGGAGGGGCAAGTAGATGGAAAGGAAGGTACGATTGAGAATCAAAAAGCAAAATTACTGAATGCGGAAAGAGCGAGCCATGCCCGCGAACAATTTTTTATCCCATGATGCCGGCCAGGCCTCATCGTCAGATACGGAAGGAACGCCCCGTGTAAGTCCTCTCTTTGTGTCGGGCGAAGCAAGTGCCAACAGCTGCCACTGGTGGTCCTTACGCCGGCCCGCTGTAATTTGTACCTGCCAAGTCCTGGAACGCGGTCTAGGCGTATTAAAACGGCACCAAAAAGCGAACAAGTATGTCACGTGTGGGGTGCTGTTGTTTGCTCCACCAGGCCGCAGCTGCGCCTGCCATTCGTAGCTGCCAGCTTTCCCAATTCGACTTCCTTCCTGTTTAGAGGGCCTTGGCAGAGCTTCCCAGCTTTGTTGTAGGACAAGGACGATTTGAAAATTGAGGCAACCTAGGCGTTTTTCCAGTCTCTAATTTCAATTTTTGGCGAGACTCTTGGCTGGGGTCTCCTTTTCTCCTCTCTCACCCAGCCTTTATTCTTTTGCATCATTCAATCCTCTCCATCCTCCCCTCTGCAACTCGCCGTCGCATTTCAGGCTTCACGCGCGCGCCCCGCTAAGAGCATGGCATCGTTGTAACAGAGCGTCACGACCCGCGGCAGGACGACAAGACGAGACAACAGGTCAGGAAAGCTCCAGACGGGCAATTGGTAGCGCAACACGACCGCAGGACATCGCACAGCTTCTCTGCTCGACCATGCGAGCTCCGCTCTTTCAGGCGTGGCCGGCGCAAGCGCGGACGGCGTTGGGCGCAAGATGCAGCTCAGCTCAAGCTCCATCCCATGCGACGCGACACGGTGCGCTGGGCGCCGGCAGAACGGATTGCGGCCACCGGGCATTGAGCACGGCACGTGGAGGTCTCTTGGACGCGTGTGGTTTGCACGATATGCGGCCCCGGAGACCGCAGCGGTTACGGCGATACTACTCTTCGTCAGCACCCACACCGTCGGCCCCACCGCCAGCACCGGAGGGTCACAACAGCAAAGCCGACGCCAAGAGCCAACAACAGGGTTCGTCAGGCTCTGGCAATGGTGGAGGCAACGGCGGTGACGGCTCTCTGGGCGCAAAAATGCTCGAGTCCGCGGCCACGTCGCTGGCGTCCATTCTGATGCTCGCGCTGGGCTTTGGCGCGGCGGGCTACGGCTACCACCGCTACTACAAGCACCTTGTCCTCCGAAAGATGATTCTGGCGTTTGAGCCGGGCGACCCCGTGCTGGAGCTGGCGGCGATGGGCCGCGGCGTGTCGCAGCATTTGGCGGGCAGTCCTGTGGGTGTCGTGGGCCACCACCACAGCCACCCGACCGACGAGAGCGACGGCAGCGAGACCGACGACGAGGACGGCGACGGCGACGATGGCCGCGGCAACTACTGGATCGAGCGGCCCGAGCAGAAAAAGGTCAACGACATCGTCGGGGGGCGCGAGATTGGGCACTACCACCTGTTTATCGGCGAAAAGGGCACGGGCAAGAGCAGCATGCAGCTCGAGGCGATGGCGCAAAACGACGCCGAGGGTGTGGCCATGTTTGACGCGCACGCGGACCTCGAGATCTTCCGGATCCGGCTGGGGAAAGCGCTCAACTACGAGTTCAACGAGGACTACATTGGCGGGTACTTTAGCGAGAAGGGGCCCCGCGAAAGCACGGCGCTGCTCGACATTGAGCGGGCGCTCAACAAGCTCGAAAAGGTGGCGCTGCGGCGGCGCAACGGCACACGCCCCAGCCAGACACACCGCCCGCTGGTGGTGATTGTCAACCAGATGCACCTGATCCGCGACGACGACGACGGGCGCGACCTGATTGAGCTGCTGCAGCAGCGCGCCGAGCAGTGGGCGGCGGCGGGCCTGGTGACGATGGTGTTCAACAGCGACGACTACTGGGTGTACGAGCGCCTCAAGCAGCTGGCGGCGCGCATGGAGGTGCATAGCATCCAGGATCTGGCGCGGCACCCGGCGATGGTGACACTGCAGCGGTTCCGATGGCGGTACTTTGGTGAGCGGGTCAGCAACGCGACGGCAGCCGAGGTGTACGACCACGTGGGCGGGCGGCTGACGTTCCTAAACCGCGTGGCGCGCAGCACGGACATGCTGGCGACGTGCCGGCGCATCACGGAGGCGGAGAAGACGTGGTTCCTCAACCAATGCTGGGTGCTGGGCATGGACATGGACGACGACGTTATGGACCAGCAGAAGTGGGCGGCCGCCGCGATGGTGCTGGCCCAGGCACTCGTCGACAAAGAGGCCGAGGAGGCCGCCAAGGAGGCCGGAACCCTTAAAGACGGCGGCGGGGAGGAAGACCCAAACTCGGGCACGGCCGTGGCCGCCGCTGTGGCGGCAGCCGGCTCCGGCGTGACCGCTGGACTGACCACGTACAATCCGACGACGAACGCACCGGTCGAGCGCACACAACTGCCGTCGTTTGCGCTACACGAGGCGCAGCAGATCATGACGCGCGCGGACTTTGTGCGCGAGATGGACCGGCGCAACCTGTTTACGATTGCGAGCAACGCGCAGGTGCGGGCGTCGTCGTTGCCAATGCAGGAGGCGCTGCGACAGATCTGCGGGGCGCCCGGGTTCCGGGAGCACCTGGACGCGACGGTGCAGCGAATTGCGGACATTGAGAGTCTCGGCCGCACGCGCGAGCTGGTGGCCAAGGACCTGGTGCTGGGCGGGCGGTACGAGCTGTCGACGGCGGGTCTTGGGTCGTCGCCCAAGAAGGACGGCAGCAGCAACGGCAACGGCAGCAAAAAGACCGAGGTCCGGTTCCGGGGCTGGAGTCCGCACGAGCGGCCGCCGCGAGACCAGCCAGAGCCCGGCAGCGAGGACGACACGTGATGTGGAGGCTTCGACGACGGGATTTGTTCTTTCCTTAATTTTTCATCGTTATCTGATCTACGACGTACTTATTTTTTCATTTGTCTTGGAAGGGGATTTGGGAAACGAAAAAGGGGGTGGCCGGCGAGGGCTGAATGGATGTCTCACATCTATTGGTTTCTGTGAGATGCACGGGGTGGCAACCAGAAGCAGGTCTGGAACGAGGGCGTTTTTTGCTTCATGGACAACTTCTGCGACATGTAGAAAGTGGTGTATTTCTTTTGTATTCATTGTATATCAATTGTATCTTATGTTCAGCTTGTCGTTGGTTTGGGTGATTTATCTCGATTTAGAATACCAACAAGGCAAAGAGGGCGAGACACACCATGGCACATCATTGTGCATGTCCATTACTAAGACCTTTGTCGTGATGTCTGCCTATATACGAGCTGATCACGATGTTTGCCCTCCCAACCCTCCTTCAGCCCGCCCCCTTCAGCCTCCTCTGTCACCCCCCCACCCACTCGCACCCCCTTTATCTCGCATATACGGCACCGGACGAAGGAAAAAGAAGAAAAAAAGACAAACGACAAACGACAAGCGACAAACGACAAGCCCTGGAATGCAATACTGAATCACCAGCGCATGAGACAAGACAACAATACAAGTACTCCGTACTCTGTACGAAGTAGAGGGCAAAAGACAAGGCGAGGACGTCCAACAAAGGTCGAGACATGGTGGTCAAGCACCTGATCAATGCTATTCAGCCCCTTGGCTTACACTCAGCCCCCTTCCATCGTCCATTGTCGATGTCTTGCAGCTCCCAATTTGTCACCTGTTGTTGACGCCCGACGTATGACACACGGCGTTCCTTCTTTGCACTGCGTCGAAATCTCAAGGTCCACCCTCTCTCGTCTAGGTCTTTTCTTCGGTGAAATTTCGTACGACTTGTATCCCGCTGTGCACGCTTTCTCTTGATTGTTATTTTATTTTCCGACAGTGTGAGGCAGCACGTTGTAGGATATTTGTTTTTCCCACGCAGGCGGAAGATGAACTGTAAAGAGAAATAAAGAAAACAGACGTTGAACTGAGGCCCCCATACTGCCCAGTTATTCCATATCATGTCTTTCCTTATGTTTTCTTTCTCCTGCCCATCGTGGTCTGAACCCTCCATGGCTGAGAAGAGTATTCGCAGACGGCTTTCACGACGCATTCCCACGATTTGTCACTTTCGTCTTCCTTCCAGACATCTCCAGACATCTTCTTTCGGGCACATCTTTCGTTTTCCTCTTTTGCTGTTAGCTCTCGTCCCCGATTTATTTTCCTTCTTCCGTCGTAGCCCCATCCCGTCTCGTCTCGTCACGCCCCATCACGCCCCATCACAGTTCTGTTTTTCGCTCTATTTGGCAACTCTTGGCTTAGTGTCCCTGTCTGTGTGTCCCAATGAGGTTGCTATTCTTGTCTTGTCTGTCCAGTTAAAGTATCTTACTGTACATTAGCTGCCCTGGGGGGCTGCGTATCACAGCAGGGCCCAAAATGCCATTGAAGCAAGGGGGAAGAGCAAAAAAGAGCTGTGAAGGATGGGCACTAAGAGAAGACGATCGCCCGACTTTGAGCAGGAGTCAAGCCAATGGGCTTGTTCGACGACGGTCGAGCTGGACCTTGAGGGGTAGGGTGGCAGGCAAAACGTGTACTTCTGGTAAGATACCGTACGAAACAAACAGTCCCCCCTTGCGTCCTGGGGCCAATTACTCCCTTTTGCTGGCATTTCTTCAAGGCCAAAATAGAGTCGAAAAGGGAAAGAGCTGGACGACTGGCTGGGCAGCAGCCCAAGCCCAAAAGACCGACGAACAAGACAAGCTGCATGACAAGAGGGTGCTGGGCTGTCTAGCTAGTTTAGAGGGCGAGGGCCGGGAATCACCATGTCATATGCAGGACAAGGCGAAAACAGTAAATACAGCCGCCGGCGTATCAGATGCAAGAACGGCGAGAAGGCATGGGAGAAGCGCGAGAAAGCGTAAGAAGTAAGAAATAAGAAGTCAGAAAATAAGAAAACCCGAAAACAAACGACGACGACCCAACGGGAACTAACAATGGCTAGCAATGACTAGCAATCGCTAACAATGGCTAACAAGGAGGCTAGGTCACCGCCAGATGGGAAATGGGAGAACCACGTCGAACGAAAGGGGTCTGGAGAGCATTTGGGAGCATTTGGGGGCCCGAAAACAAGGTTCAGGACGACACCATGGAACAAGGGGCCCCACGGTAGAGACCGCATCTCGTCCATATCGAGGGGTTAGATGGTCAGGTGAGCTCTTAGTTTTGGAGTTTCGGGTTGATGATTTGAGAAAGCCTTCCTTCTCTTACACCGTTCACACCACCTTCCAACTACGCCTCGCCTTGCTCTTTGCTTCGTTCTCGGTTGATTTCTCGTTGTTGTTCTCGGCAAACCCCCCGTCTCTCGGCCGACGGCGGCGTCATCGTCAAGCGACGAATTGTCGGTGAAGAGAGGCGGCGTCATTAGCGAGGAAGAAGAACGTAGGAAAAAAGGATCGAAACCAAAAACCTGGAATGAAGAGTGACCACCCTCCGAAAAAAGGATACGAGATGGACGAGAAGGATAAAGATAATCCCAGGAATCAAGACGGGGAGACGGGGGAAACGAAGAAGACGGGGGCATGCAAAAATAAGCGAATGAGCTGAAATGCAAAACGAGCAAAGACCATTCTTTTCATTCGCATTGTTTGGTTCCAATCGGACGCCTTGCTCCGCATGTATTTGTAGGAAGAGACAGAAAAGGAAAGTTCACATGGAATCCAGGAGAGTTCAATGTCGACAGGTTCACGTTCGGATATGGGCTGTTGTGGTGAACAGAGCCGGTACGGAACAGGAGAGGAAAAAAACAAAGGAACGAAAAAGAAAAGAAAAGAAAAGAACAACCGAAAACCAAAGAAAAAGAAAAAGAAAAAGAAAAGAAAAAAGAGGGCCAAACCTGCAAATTCTCCGTATTGATCGCCTTGGGCGTTGGCTGGTTTGGGCCAACGACTCCTTTGTTGACTCTCCCCAGGCAACTGGTCAACCCGCGATAACCCGTCGGTGTGGACGCCATGGCGCCTGGTGATGGTGATAGGCTAGGCAAGATGCTCCAATCTGCTTTCTTTTTCCTTTCTTTCTTGCCTTTTTTGCCCTTTTTGCATTTTTTGCCCTGGCCTGGGCTCGCCTAACACGCCGAGAAACAAAACGAAGGATCCGATGCGAGGGCCGGGAGGGGCATCAAAAGAGAAAGGCTCGACAGCCTAGTCGCGAGAGCTGAAGGCTGAGAAAATGTTTCTAACCGAGACGGGGAGGGGGGACAAACCAGAAGGGAACAACAGAAGGATGCGTGATGCGTCTCGGCGTCCACACCTGCACGTATTCGTACTTTGCAATCGTTGCAAACGCCGTCCGTCACGTTCAAGACACGCTCAACACGCAAGACACGCAAGACACAAAACAAGGCGATCATGGAGCTAGAGTCAAAGAGACACATCAATGCAGGGGGAAAGGCAGGCAGGCAAGGCAGGGTGGGTGAATCGGAGGTTTCCAGACCTTTAGAGTTCCAGTTCTCCAGTTTCAAGGGAGCCTTGCTTCTTATGTCGAGTGGCTCTTCTCGATCGATGCCCTCGTAGTGCCTCTTGCCCCTTTCTTCTCGTCGAGATGCAACGACGAAATGCCGCTGTTTAGTCACGGAATACAACCGCACACGGAGGACGGAGGACGGGGCACGCAGGACGCAGGACGCAAGGTCGGCACTCTGAAGTGCACGAGTTACTCGTTGGACGTCGTAGTGTGTCGATCGTCCGGGCCCTGGAGTCATGCTCCGAGGCCCCCCTGTGTGATTCGCTCTCTGGGGTGTCTGGCGAAGCCTGGTCACGTCTGTTCGTCACACCTTTGGCCTGGTCCGAGTCCCCGTCTCTTTTCTTTGCCTTTTCGTGCCTGCCTTTCAGCTTCTCCATACTATGGAGTCTGCCCGTCTCCAGACAGAGGAAGTGCACAGGTGCTGAAGCGGGGGCGGAGGGCGAGAGGGTTTGACAGGGGTGATTTCTCTTGGTTGTGCTGGTGTTTGCTGGGAATACAGAGTAGACTGCCATGAATGAGAATGGGTTTTGTGCCTTCAGACCAATCCGAAAGTCGATCGCTACAGCCAGGCCAGTCCACTAGACCAGGCGTAAGCTTCTCTTATTTGCACCAATGATTCTGTATGACGGATGGGAGAGCTGCACCTCGAATCGGGGCGGGCGAGACCAGGAGCCAGGCTTGAGAAAGAAGACAAAAACCAAGGCATGCCCAAATAAAGGCATGCAGCACAAGACCTGGGACTGAACAGACAAGGATAGAGAATCATCCTTGCATTGAGGATGGACGTGCTCGTTTTGGCGCCTCGTTTCTTTTCCTCTTCATCACCGGCGTCAGCGGTGGATTCGTCACTCCGTTCGCCGGGTAGCCCTAGCTCTTTCCTGCACGCTAAAATAGAGCATACGAAAGAACAGAGAGGAAGAAAAAGAAACGAGGCGCCAAAACGAGATAAAAAGGGACAGGCACAGATACAGGCACACACGGAAAAAGCAACATCCTCATTTACCAGGACCACAGAGGGGGTGCCGCGCCATCGAGATGCTTGGAAGGATGGGGCGAAGGCGGATCTGGTCGAAAATAAGAAAACTGTCAAGGCTCTTACGTACCCACAAACCAGAATCGACACCAACTTTCTCCCGTAGTGCGGGGGTCGCTCTGCAACCCCAAGACAAAGTCCATAAAGAATAAAGAATAAAGCATCAAAAAGAACAACAAAAGTACGACGTACTCCGTAGAGTACGGTGCACAACGTAGCGGAACGAAACCGCGACGGTGGACATGTGTGACGGCCAGTCAACGAAACGTGCCCTGGACGGAGTTCGGTGTTTGGGCGACACAAGCACTTCAAAGCACTGACAAGCACACTCTTTCTTGTTCGCTTGTGGTGTTGTGGTGTTGTGGTGTCGCGTGGGCTCGGCCGTCTTTGCCCTCGCTCGCAACTGGATCGAGCACTCCGATGCTCTTGTCAGACCAAGCGGTGAAAACCGAAAACGGGTGCTGCTTCTATGCCAAAGAGGGAGGTATACGCGAGGGGCGAGGGTGTGTTGCATGTCGGTTCTTCGCAGAACAACGCATTCGCAAAGGGCAGGGCACCTGATCCTGACTTGTTTGGCCGTTGTTGACGTCGTTGGGTTGGGTCTTGGTGTTGTCGCACAGCCTGCAAAGCATAGACTTGGGGGAGATAAAAGTTCCGTGTTGCACAGAGTACAAGTACAAGCACCTGTGTCCACACATTGTGTCGGGACGGCGCACCCATGTCAACAAAAGTGAATCATTCGGCCCAAATGACGCAGAAACAGAAACGACAGGACCAGGGAGACAAAGAAGGGACAGGGCACGCACGTCGCATGTAATTTGTGCTTGTGCAAGTATGCTTGTATTCCCGTACTCCGTAATACTCCGCGTTATGTGTTTCGTTCTTTTCTTTTCTGTGATTTGCGTGATAGCGCAGTTGTTGGAAAGGAATGAATGAAACGTGCGTCGTAAATCAGATTACCACGCTCGCGCTCTGGCAGGTCAGAAACAGGCCAATCCGAGCAGATTGGTGCGTGCGCACATGCATATGCAGAGGCAAAGGCACGCAGTTCACTCTTAAAAAAGCGGGAGCGAGGAGAATTGACAAGGTCAATGGCGATATGGAAATAAAATATCAAAAAGGGACAGCGAATCCCGAAGCGCCAAGCTGGGTAGACGGCCAAGCTAGAGTCATCTCGTGTGTGCGTGTGTTGAGAATCGAATTCGTGGTCGTGGGAAAGTGGCCGTTAACAGTGACGATGCGGCAGTGGCCCCCGTTCAAAGAGCGAGGGCGGCCCGTCTTTGGTGCGGCCTTTGCTTCCTTTCCTGTCTGTCTGTCGTCAGTGCGAGATATGTCTCTTGGATGCTCATCAAAAGAAGCGGTAAGCTTCTGCCCTGCATCTGCGGCTAGTCGCATGTAAACAGCCACGCGTTGGATGGACCAGGCCAGACCAGTCGTTCAATATCTGTGGACGGGAGGGCACGAATTTTGTCTCCACTGGCCTAGCCGTGCGAACATCTCCCCTCCGGCCGATGCTTTCTCTCCAGTGGCAAGGAGGACAATAAGCCGAACCACCGAAACTTGGGAGCTCGCATCGTGGTTGTGATGCAGTTTGATAGGAGCAGGTGTGTCGATAAGAAAGAACCCGGCACGAGGCAAAGTGCATTTCTTTCTACCTGCACAAAGACAATAGCATAATTCGTTTGCTTTGCCCCAAAGACTCTCGATATTGTCATAACTGACAGCCGAATGGGGGACGTACGGAGGAGAAGCACTCTCGAACGAGCACGAGTGCGTTTTTGCTATGCATGGGAATTGACACACACCCTCTTGCTTGCTCTGCCCCAGACACGCAGAGTCCTTTCAGGCAAAACCGACCCGGAAAGGTTGCATCAATAGATGTTGGACACGGAGGCTTGTAAGTTGCGGTCTGTGAGTGGCTGGCTGGGCGCAGTGGTTTGTCTGGTCAAGCTGTGCCGGAGAGGGGGGGAGGGGAAATGGCACCAAGATGATGCTCCTGCACATACCTAGAGTTTCTCGTACAGCACCTTGAGCACGTCCGTCTTTCCCTGTCGGCGATGTTCCAGGTTGCTGGAGTGGGATTCCTGTTCTGGTAAACCGAACGCCTTGGCCTGGGATTGGGGAGGCGGGGAGGGATAAACTCGAACAGACGCAGAAGTGCATATCAGAACCCATCTCGCCAAATGTCAGTAATTTGAACAACCTTCAATAGAAATAGAATGTGCTGAAAACGTCGGGATATATCTTGCCTCGAGGACAAAAATGGCAATAAGATATCTGACAAAACCAACCACCTTGTTCTCCCACTCCGCAAGTGCTTGTTTGTTAGTGGCGAGGTGTAACTGACAAAGTAAAATAGAAAAATAGCGGCGTGGAGCACGCAACCAGGCCTGCTCTTTTGTGCAGAAGGGTTCTCCTTTCGCATCGGATGCCCTTGCAAACAGAACTCCACCTGTCCTCGCCGGCTGTATTTGTTAGCCTTGGGGCGCTGCATCGGCTCCCCGAAGCATTCACGCGCGGACTGGTGAGATGGGCTGGTGGATGGTTCGTGGGAGTGCTGTGTAAGTAGGACGACCCCGAAGTACTCACTCCGTAGTGTCGAGCACGGTACGATGTAGGAACGGACAAAAGATAAATTTTAAAAAAAAAAGACAAGAGAAAAAGGGGGGAATGAGAAGCGCAGGAACAAAGAAAGGAAGGGGGAAAAGGCCTCAGAAGGGGTTTGATGCAGGGTGGGAAGGATGCATAGCCGTAGCACCTTAGCATCCAGGTGCAGATCAACGAAAGAAAAGATGGCGTTCAGTGAATGCCTGACGCTGTCACTGACGTATCAGACCCTCTTCGGTGGCCCGTCTCGGCGATGCTTCCCCGCCTTGATTGCACCTGGCTGCAGACTGGACTATTCGCACAGAAGCAGAAGAAGAAAACAATGCTCGTCTCCATTTTCTCCCGCCCGTCCTCAAGCGAGAACCAAAGTGTTCGTGTGGGGTATGGAACGATGTCTGCAACCTTGTATTGCTCTGTATGGCGCGCGCCGTGTGTGGATGGAAAATTTTTCGGTGGCTGAACATTGTTTTCCTGGTTCGCATTTGAATGGCCAACTCAACCGAACAGCCAAGTCGACGGCCTCTGTATTCCGCATGGGCAGACTGCGACCTTGCTGACCTTGTCGACTGACATGCATGCGACTCGAAGCTAAAAAGAGGAGAGGATCTGGGAGTGTGAGGAGAGAATAGACTAGGTCCAATATTGGTGGCGCCCCCACGCTCGGAAGGGAACATTTGAAATCGATGCTAGGCCCTGCCCGCCAACCCGAAGGATACTCGTAATAGGTCAGCATGAGGCATACAAGGCAAGTATCTCACCATTTCAGGTCCATGGCTCACAAACCCCAACGATGCAAGGTAACCGGCATCTGGAGCAAAACGGCGAGCTTGTGCTTGAGCTTCATTTTCTAGAATGCCTGTTAGCAATGTTCCAGATGGAGCAAGCTATCCACAAGCGTGGAGGTTGTCTTGTTTTGCGTATGTGAAAGGCATTGAGAACAGCCCGCTCAAGGGGCCAGGGACAAGACGAGATGCCTCCTGGTTTCTGGAAGAGTGTCGACGAGGCTGGCCTAGGCCAGTCCACACAGGCTGGCTTGCAGATGCAGCAGGCAACCACCACAAGCGAACGCGAGGAGGCCGAAGACGGAGGTAGCAGCAGGAGCAGCTCTGGATACTCTTGTCAAGAATAGCTCAATCGGTCTGGTCGTCCAGATGCAATGACTTTCAGCGCCGTACGGGGTGTGATGCACAAGTGGTATGCTCCTCTCACTCGCGCTGTGGCTCACGCAAAACAGCAGCGTCGTCACGAAACAGCCGAGTCAATATGATGCCGCAAAAGCCAGGACACTCGCGGAGCTGTAGTCTCATGCAAGACGTCCGTCGTTTTTGGTCTCCTGCAGAAATGATATATGATGAAGGCACGGAACATGCGGAGCAGTCCAGTCATAAGTGCTGCAATTTTTTACTTCGTACGGGTCACCTATGAGGTAGCCTGTCAGCAAGGCCGCATTATTGTGCACTTAAGGGTGTAGTGGTGTTGTGGTTTTGGTAGGTCCGCGGGCCATTTTAGGCTGTTCAGTGCAGAACGGACGGCCTAGGCCTACGATGAATTCTTTGTGTTTTCGATCTTGTTCATTCTGCGACGTATTGGCGTCTTCTAGGCCGGCCTGGCTGGGTAGAGACGAGAAACAGCATTCCAATGTCACGGTGCTACTGTTGAGATGAACTGAAAGCCATGCAATTCTAGCGGCCGGCGAGAAACACCAGGGTAGTGAGGTATTGCTCGTGCTCCCTGGCCCGTCCCGGCCACGACGATGGCCCAGAGTCGTGCCTCGGCCTCGTTTTTCAAAGTGGATGTGGGACTGTATCAGCAAGTGAAATACTCCATAAAGCCTTATCTTTTGTGTTCAGACACAAACATTGCTCTGGATGGATGCGGTTGAAATGAAGGCGGGCTACCTCACAAGGGGGCATGGCCTTGCCTGGTTAGACCAAGCTGGGGTGTCTTCAGATGCACTGCGGAGTTCATCAACACCTCGTAAGGCAATGGGGCTTCTCAGGGTTGCACGGTCGGGCAATTAACAAAATAAGAAAAAGACTCACCGGCTCATCGACGAAGAGAGAAATACCTGCCATTGGGTTCACCGTTGCCGAAGGAGGACCAGGTGTCAATGGGATGTTTCTCTGTGGTCTGATATGCAATGCCTGAAGATGACCAGTCTCGAGTTACACTGCGTCAAGCATGCTATTCGGCTGTTTCCTGTTCGTCGAAATATTCTTGGCGTGTTCGGATAGTCCCTCTGTTGCCTTTTTCAAAAAGCCAAAGAACGGGCTTTATGGAACTTTCGTCGTCCCGGATATGAACAAAGCCAACAATATTTCCTACAACCAGTTAGCATCGAGCTTGATCAGAGAGACATGGCAAAAAATATTCTGTTCGCTTTTGAATTTGTCCGTAAGCTCCGCTTGGGGAATGGCATCTTTTGCACAGGCAAAGAATGGAGAACTGTGTGTCCTGTGGACTTAACTAGGGGGGTTCCACGGCGATACTCACAAACCAAACGCATCAAGGCCGTGATGTTCACGAATCTCGCCGCCAATACTCCGTGCTGTGTCGAAGCACGGCGATGGCCACAGAAACAGGTTCCTTGAGGCGCCGGTGATAACGTGGATGGGGCATGGATTGGAGCACGTCCACTGTGGAGACTTACAGACAGGTTCTGTCGTGCATCTGAGGTACAGACGTCGTCTGCCATTCTGCCCTTTTGCCTTTCTGCCATTTGCTCCTAGTGCGGGCAGAATCCACTGTGGTCCAGTGGAAATTGTCCGTGTATCGATGGTCTCCCTGTTTCTGCAGCAGATTTGGCTTTTCTATGCTCGAGGCGGGTCCCCGTCCCCTCCCTGGCCCCCCTGGCGACCCTGAGGGCAATCCTCTCTGCAGCGTGCTTCCCGTTGGACCCCAGGCCGGCGCGCACGTATCACCTTGGTGCCCCTGCTGCCCCTGCCACCACACTTTTTTGTGGGCTGTTGGCGTTTGGTTGTTTGAATTGCGCAGGGCCTAATCCCGGCTAGGCAAGGCTTGGAGAGGCGTTGGGCGGGCTAATGAGCAGCGGCTGGACGATCAGTTAGAGCGAGACGGACGGACTGGAAATGGCAAGTGGAAATATTCAGAGGACGTATCTTACGGGTATGAAAACGGTTCAGATGTAAGGAGAGGAGTGGAGGCCGGGATGAGAGGTCGATTGTTCGTGGAGCGGAGCTCACGATGAGAAGCAAGGGAGCCGTCGGCGGAAACGTCGCTGAGCAAGTATGAATTGAGGTTGAGGTTGAGGTTGAGGTTGAGGGATGAAGGGACGGTGACGTTGGCGATGATGACGGAAGAGATGCGAGAGGGGAAGAGGGGAGTGGAGGGGCTAGCAAAACAACAGAGCAGTGGTCTAGGACCGGCGAAGGTCGATTACTGCGGAAGGAGCTACGGAGCACGGAGTATGATGAACATACGCATGTGTGCGTGCACGAAAATCGTCGGAAAAACATCGCTTGGGGGCGAGGCTAGCACTGGGCAGGAGAGGGCAACCAACAGCAATAGCGCCCCATAGCGCTCGTATTTAGAGCTAGGAAAGGAAGGAACGGCCCACGACCCACGACCTTCGCTTGTTCGGGCCAAGCCATGGTCGGAAAGAGCGACCGTGTCAGTCGAGAGTTTGATAGAAGCTAGTAGCGAGGGTGTGTGTGTGTCTGTGTTTGAGCTGCGCTGGCCAAACAAACCTACACGGCGACTGCTGTTCTCGGCGCAAAGAAGAGGAAGAAAAGGAAAGAGCGAATGTGCACGTTGCAAAAAGTGCAGAAAGAGCGGCGGCCGCAACAGTCAGAAAGGGCAGGCGCAAGGCATTTCATCGGCAGCCTCTGAACATACGAATACGGAGCTCAGTCCGACTCTGCATGGGCCGCAAAGCCGCAAGCCGACATACCACTTCTGTCGAGCACTGGTTTTCTATTTTCACAGCATCGCACGGCTTGCTCCATAATAATGACCCGGGGGCATGTAAGTTCTTGATGAGACGCAGGCCGTACTGCGCGTCAGCTCACAGACAAAAAGGGCAATCCTCCCCCTCCTCCACCCCCGATGCACCTGCCGCTAGCTTGCGAGCACAACCTGCGAGATGCGACTTGGGCCATGCAGCCAAGCCCGACCCTGGTCGCTCTTTCCTCCTTTTCCCATTTTCCCATGTTCCCTCTGTCCTTGTTCCCTTTTCTGCCCGGTTTCTCGCTGTCGCTGTCGCTCGCTGCTCCTGGTGTTGTTTCCGGTCGCGCCTTCCAAGTGCGCACGGTGGGCGTGCCTGCTGTGCATTTGCACCTAGTGTACATATTACGACGTATTTGCACTGGGTATTAGTCGTCAGTCGACCTGGCGCCTTCCTCGTTGGCTGTCGCCCCGGTGCCCTCCTTCCTCGAGTTCCTTCGCATCCCACTCATCGTGGCCGGCGAGCCGACTCGTACTTTCCTGCTCCTCTGTTCCTCTGTTCCTGTGCACCTGTGCTCCTCCTCGTAACTCCTCGCGGCTCGCCCTTGCTCCTTCTCCCATACTTGTAGCTTGCCGTGTCCAGTTACTCCGTATATTTCTCCTCTCCGGCCCTCCTCCTCCCAGTCGCTCCTTCCTTCCTTTCATCCCTCCAGCTGCCCCCCACTCACATCACCACGACAAAACAACTTCCCATCTTCCCATCTTCTCATCTTCTCGCCCTAGCTTCCCCGACTCCTCCATTCTTCGCTTCGGTCCATTATTGCCTCGCGCATTCGCATCACACCCACACCACCGCACAACCCGTCTCTGCTCGCGGCCGTCTCTCGTCTCGTCGTCTTCTGTCGCGCTCTCCCCAAATCGTCCTCCCCCACACCACCTCGTTCTCTTGGCTCCACTCTAGTCTTGCCTGCACACCCTCCTTTTCCCTCCCTGGCTCTCTCTCTGTGCCCTCGTCTCTTGTCTCTCCCTCTCCTACGACATACGCCTCCACTTTCACCCTAGACCTCTCTGAGCTCAGACAGCCGACGGAGGGCGTCGTTGCAACCGAGACGCCGTCGCCCTCGCTGACTCTCGCCAGACTGATGCACGTCTGCTCCGTCTAGCCAGGGCCTCTTCCGACCACAATCCAGCTCTCACGATACTTTCTTTCTTCCAGTCCTCCAGACCGTGTCGTTTGCTTTCTTTTTCTGCCCACCCTCGTCAACTCTCCCCGCTCCGTTGCTCGCTCCTCGCTCTTCACTCCTCCCCTCCCTGGCCAACGTCCTATCCCAGCCTGCTTGCTCATCACTCTCCGTATTCTCACTCCATTTCTGGTACATATGAGTGCCCAGACCCTCCGTTTGCCTTCGTCTTTCGACTAAACTGCCCCGAGTATCTTCCGTATTTTTCCTACGCCTGCTCGTCGCCCATTGCTCGCCGCCATCTTCCACGAGCATCGCCCGGCCTTTCCTTGATTTAAAAGCACACAAACCCAACGAAAATCAACAAGCATACCAACAGAAGCGCCAATTCCTTCTCCGCCAAACAATACACAGCTCCCCTGTATCAACAGGTCACCTTGCGCCTCCTGCACCCGCCAATTCCAGCTCTTGATTTTTCTCGCCCCCAAAGTAAGCCTGGGAACTGGCACTGGCCTGGCCCTCCTCTGGCACCACCATTGACAGCCAGCCCTTGGCTCTGGACACCACACCCATCTCTCGCGTGCATCCTGGTGTGTGTTCTCGTGTCAGACAAGTTTGTTCTTGCTTGTCTTCACAAAATCACCCTCTCTCCGATCGTCGCACCGACACCCTAACGTCAGCCGCCATTCCCTCTTCCCCCGTCTCACAGACGCGTTTTCTTCTGTTGCCCTCGCACTCTTCCTCTTCTTTTCTTATTCACCCACCGGCGCCCTACTCGGCCACCTCGGCCGACCTACGATTTGGTGAATCTATTGCCATCGTTTCCCCCCGCGCCCTCTGCCATTTTCTTACTTGTTTCTCCCCTCCCCACCCTCCTTCGTCCCACTCTCCCCGTTCCCTCAGTCGGCTGCATAGAAACAACCCCCACGGGGGGGGGGGGGGGGGGGCGGGGGGGGGGCGGGGGGGGGGGGGGGGGGGGGGGTGGGGGGGTGGGGGGGGGGGGCGGGGGGGGGGGTGGGGGGGGCGGGGGGGG
>WNYF01000134.1:0-14555 GCA_021396225.1 Sporothrix inflata | reverse complement strand
TCCCCCCGCGCCCTTTTCCATTTTTTTTTTTTTTTCCCCCCCCCCCACCCCCCTTTGGCCCCCAGCCCCCGTTCCCCCCGTGGGGTGCATAAAAACAACCCCCCCCCCCCCCCCCCCCCCCCTCATCGCCATCTAAGCTCTTGTTCTTGTCATATCCCACTTCTCTCAGCTTTCTCCACATTCCATGCACAAGCATTAGCCTGCCTATATTCAGTTTGGCTGAGAGGTGAAGATATCTGATCGACACACCTACCGCACACGCCGTTCTAGGACAAATATACTTCTATCCTCCACCCGCCCCTTCCCTTCTTCTCTTTATTCTTAACACCTCCAAGCCAGGCCCGGGGCCTTGTCTTCATCTCTCTTCCACCCCCTCCTTTCTCTCCTCCCCACTGGTTTCCTATTTGAACTCTTGGTCCAACCACTCTCTGTTTCCCAAGAGCGTTTCCTTATCACGTCCCTACTGGCATGCAGTCGTTAGTGACGAGCTATGGATCAACCTCTGCCGGTTATGTCGGGCGACGCCGACTCAACCTGGTCGGATTCTCACGTCATGGATTCAGATGACAACCGCCTCGCCTCAGATGTGCACTCGCGGTCTACTACATGGATCAGGGCAGACTCCAGCTCCAGCAGCCGCTCCACCCTCGTTTCTGATATCTCGGCAGCGTCGCACCTCTCGGCGGGCCAGCTGTCACCCATCAGCATCGGCGTCGACATCCCCGGCGCCGTTACGGATGTCGACCTTTACCCGCTGACCGCGTCTACCAGCCTGTCATCGGCGCCTACCTTTGACAACTCCACCTCGCTGTCCTCGCCGACGCTGGAGAACTCGACCTCGCCGTCATCCAACTCTGAGCCAAGAGACGTATGCGTCGATGGCCACGACCATTTTCACGTTGGCGGCGACTCTCACGAAAGTCTCGTCGATGACCACGCCCATTACGAAGATGGTGTCCATGGCCATCTGGACACCGCCGACGAGATGCAATGGGATGTAGACATTGGCGACGACCTCGTTATCCCAAAACTTGAGCCAGTGGAAGAGGACAACTTCTGCCTTGACGACCTCGAAGAAGCACCTCTAAATCCTGAGCCCACGGACAACACGGCTGCCAATGCAAGCACGAAGGTCAAGCGCCCCAGAGGTCGTCCTCGGAAGCTCAGCATTGTGCCGACGGCAGCTGCTACCTCTGGAAAGATCGCAAAGGGCCGGTCAAAGACCGGATGTGTCACTTGCAGAAAGCGCAAGAAGAAGTGTGACGAAGCCAAGCCGAGATGTAAGTCAAGCTTTACCTTCCTTCCGAAATTTCCCAATGTATCGAAACTCACCGATGTTGACAATCTACTTCGTAGGTATGAACTGTGAAAAAAACGCCGTTGTCTGTGAGGGCTATCCGGAGAAGCAAATCTGGAAGAGTGGCAAAGAAAAGGCTGAAGAAGGTATGTTCCTCGTGTCTTGTCATCTACTCCGTGTTCTGCGCATTCTATACACTACGGTATCCTCCTCCTGTTCGCCTTCCCATGGCTTACCAGCATAATTCAGAGCTTCTGAAAAATCAGAGCCTTCCGGTCATCACCATGCAGCCTATCTTCACCGGCCTTGAGACAGCTGAAGATCGCGTTTTCTGGAGACACTACAATGATCATCTCAGCGCCGTCTTCACCGTCGAAGGTGAACACAACAATGCCTTCCGGGACATGCTTGTACCTGTTGCGACGAGACACCAAGGCATGATGCACTCCCTGCTATCGCTAGCCAGCAGGCACCTGGACTACGATACGCCATACGGGGCCAAGATTCTACGCCGAAATGCCAGAATTACCATCGATTCACTACAGCATCGGGGTGATTTCCACAACAACGAGGCCGTCAAGACGCTGCGTGAGGGTATGCGGAACGACGAAGTCGATGACCCCGACATGAGCAACATCTTGGCCGCTCGCTATGGACAAATGCTGTGCCTTATTCTGGAACCTCTCGCCGAGGGAGACATCAGTGGAACCCAGCGCCTACACTACGAGGCTTTCCTCTACCTCATCCAAAACAACCCGCCTCAAGACGACGCTTTCCATGCCTTCATCGCCGAGATCTTCTATTATCACATCTTTGCAGACGACTTGGTGTACTACCCAAAGCCACCAGCCAAACGCCTTGTGACTGACGATTGGGCACCAGTCGCGCCGATCCAGCGTCCCCGTTTGATTGGAGTGGCAGACGGCCTGTTCACGTATCTATCGCAGATCACGACGATTCGCAACAGCATTCGGGCTAGGATTGAATGCAACGCCGACCCTCGGGTAGACTACGAAAGCCTGTACAGGGCCTCCGACATTGAGGACCAGATTCTTGAATGGAAGCCTGAGTGGCCGGTAGGCGATAGCCGAGAGCGTGTCACCCTCTTGTACAAGCA
Organism: Sporothrix inflata; assembly: GCA_021396225.1. NCBI lineage: Eukaryota > Fungi > Ascomycota > Sordariomycetes > Ophiostomatales > Ophiostomataceae > Sporothrix > Sporothrix inflata. Next base: position 12,141 of record WNYF01000134.1, on the reverse strand, counting down.
GATGGCTTGGCTGTACTTGAAGACGACAATTTGTCCACCGACATCGGTATATTCGTCTGTGTCGATGACGAGATCGTTCAACTCGCGTACCGGCGGCCCGATTACAGAGATGCCTCCTCACTCTGCGGCAGCGAGCTGTGCATCCTCTCCCTCGCCGAGATTGGAGGCTATGGTCCCCCAAGAGAACCATTTCAACAATCCGCGTCGTCACTCTATCGCCAACCCGAGCATTTCAGGTGAAACCCGCCCTTTCTTGAACGCGACAGTCGATTTGTTTGGCCAGAAACCGTCGGGTGAGAACGACGTGCGGTCGTCGCCGCCGCCTATCCGGCGCCCATCGAATCACGAGCCGGGCGTCAGTGTCGCTGTCGAAGAGTCCCTCACTCTTTTGGAGAGCTTCCTACCAAGCGATCCGGCGCAGGCGCTTCTCTTGATCCCGTGCGTCATTATTGGCACGTCTTGCTACTCTCCCGAAGAGCAGGAACGGGTCCGGAATGCCATTCGTGTTGTCCACGGGTATACGGGGCTGCGCAACACGTTCAAGGCTCAGGAGGTTCTCAACGAAGTGTGGCGGCTGATCGACCTCGGCGATTTCTTGAGCGCTTGGGACTGGCAAGCTGTTGCGAATAGCCTCGACATCCGGCACCTTTTCTAAAGCGTCCTTGACGGGCTTTTTCGTTTCGGCCATTTCTCTTCTCATCTTGCGATTTTTATTGTTTGCTATATTTCTTTCTTTCCCTCATTTTTCTATTCTTTTTATTGACATCCCCCAGCCAGCTCTTGGCCGATATACCCCCAAAATGTCACTTATTTGTTTTATTTACTTTTTTTATTTATTCGCTTCTCGTTCTTCTTAAGCTCAAGTTGCAATTTTTTGTCTTTTTTCTTTCTTTTCGACTCTTCGACTTATCGACAAGGCTGGAACCAAGTTGTAGGACCGGAGGGGAACAATTGGGCCAGGGTTTTTATTGGTTTTTGGACGGACACGTAAGACAGGGTGGAAGGCTGGCTTTTTGGTTTTCTTGGCTATGGCTTTCCTTGGATACTATCGTGATCCTTTGCCGGTGTTTACGGCATTATTGTTTCTTTCCTACCATTTTCCAGATACGACTCTCTATCTCGTCTGATGTGTTTTATGTGTTTATGTTTTATGTTTTCTTAAGGAGGTCTCTTGATTTTTATTTTTATTTTGAATTTATATCCCATTGACGATATTATCTAGTTTGTGTCTCTCGAGTTTTAAGGTCACTTTAGTATTTTATTTTAAAAATCTGAAATTTGAAATCTATCCTTTTGATATTTTTAATTGTTTATTTTAAATATTAAATAGCGATATCATACGGCGTGACTATCTTGGCAAATCATTGCTGGATGCAACAAGAATAAACAAAAAAAAGCTGGTAAATCGTCGCTGAAAGCTGGCGAATGAAAATCAAAACAATGAAAAATGGCAAGGATATTTGGATATCATCAGGTCCCGGTTCCTCCTCCTTTCCTTTCCCTCCTTTTTTTCTTTTTCTTTTCTGCTTCTTTTCTTACGCCTCCACTTCTTGCGCAGCGCCGCGCTTCTCAATGAGCGGCGCGCCCACGGGCCGGCCACCGACAAAGCCGTCATTGGCACCGCCGAGGCTGAAGACGGCCTGGCCGCGCAACCATGTGGCGCGCACGCGGCCCTCAAAGGTGTGGCCCTCCCACGGCGAACAGCGGTTCTTCCAGCGCATGTCGCCCTGCGTAAAGGTCCACTGCAGCGCATCATCAAAGACGCAGACATCGGCGTCGAGGCCGACGCGCAGGCCGCCCTTGCGGTGCGACAGACCGACCTGCTGGGCCGTGGCCTGGCAACAGAGGCGGACAATGTCGACAATGGTGGGGACGGACGTGGATGTGGGTGCGACCTCGTCGCAGTCGACGTCGGCGCACTGGTGGTGGGTGTGGTCGTCGAGCATGTCGGCGCCGGCCTCGGCGGCCGCGCGACGGGCCTGGGCGGCCGTGTACATGATGGGCAGGCCCAGGCCGACGGACGAAATGCCGCCCCAGGCGGCAAAGAAGTCGCCGCGCTTGTCGGTGGCGGCCATTTTGGCGAGCTCCTCCTCGGCAGGGCTGGCGACGACCGAGATGGCCTCGTCAGTGGGGGTTGCTGCCTTTGTCGTCTTGGACTCGGGGTTGGCCTCATCCTCGGGGAGTGTCATGTCAATACCCGAGTCCGAGTGGCGCATGTATGGCGACTCGTTCACGACCTGCAGCGCGGCAGGCGCGGCAAGGTGACCCGGCAGCAGCTTCAGGTCGGGCGTGCAGGGCGAGTGGTCGGACACGATGGTCTTGATGACGCTGTCCGGGCGGCCCAGCTCGGTCCACAGACCGTCCTGGTTGATCTGACTGCGGATGGGCGGGCAGCACTTGTGGCGGGTGTCACCGTCGGCAATGCCGTCGGAGGCGAGGCCCAGGTAGTGGAAGCAGGTCTCGGCGGTGATGTTGATGCCGCGCTCGCGGGCGGCACGCAGGATGGGGATGCACTCGGTGGCCGACAGGTGGACAATGTGCAGGTGCAGGTTGGGGGCGGCGGGCGCGAGGCACACAATCTCCTCGATGGCGCACGTCTCAAAGACAGGCGGGCGGCTCTCTAGGAAGGTGTTGTAGGACTCGAGGGCGCCGTGCGGGGCGAGTGGCGGCTCGGACGACTGCACAGCGTCACCCACGGAGTCGGCAATGGGCGGGATCATCTCGGCGTGGAACATGAGCGTGGTGTTGGCATCTTTGAGGGTCTCCATGGCCAGCGAAATGTCCTTGGCGGACACGGCCGGGAACTCGTCGACGCCCGAATGAATGAGGAAGCCTTTGAAGCCGCGCACACCGGCCTCGACTAGGGGCAGAAGCTCGTCGGCGTTGCCCGGGATGACGCCGCCATAGAAGCCGACGTCGACCCAGCACTGGCCCTGGCTGGCGGCCAGCTTCTCCTTGAAGCCGTGGAGCGTGGTGGTGGGCGGGATGGCGTTGAGCGGCATGTCGACGACGGTGGTGACGCCGCCGGATGCGGCAGCACGGGTACCGGTGTAGAAGCCCTCCCACTCAGTGCGGCCGGGTTCGTTCAGGTGCACATGGGCGTCGACGAGGCCGGGCATCAGCACGCTGGGCGAGTAGTCGACATACTGGGTGTTAGCGGGGAAGGCGGAGGCGGACAGGACCTCGCGGACGATGGACACAATGGTGCCGGTCTGTGGGGAGATGGTGATGGTGGCGGGTGAGAGCACGAGCGAGTCGTCTGGCTGGGTGAGGACGGCGCGTGTGGAAGCGAGGACAACCAACTGCGGCTCCTGGCTGGGCGCCACGACCTGGACTGCGGGTATCATGGTGATGTGCGTATGTGTGTGTTTGTTGGGAGAGGGAGTGAGAGTATGGTACTCTTTTATGGTAACCACCCTTGTGGTTGAAAGGGTTTAGGCTTTACCCGATGCAGAAGCGAGGGCGATCCGGGAAGAATCCGGGGAAGAAAAAGGCGTGCACACGGTATATTTGAGATCCGGGGTAGGCAGGCCGGGGTAAGGAGGATAAGGTGGGAGTGCAGGAGAGTGAAGCCGGGGTAGAGGGATAATGAGGAGGAGGGAAAGAAGGGTAGGAAAGGGAAAGGTGAATACGAGAGCTAGCAATGTTTTGTTGTTGCTGGCGGAACGAGTTTCACTTGAATGCAGGCTTATCTCTTGAGGCGACGGCCAACGATGTGTGGTGGTGAGGCCGAGAGATAAGGATGTGTGGCGGTGGTGGTGTGAGTCGGGCGAGTCTGCGTGCCAGAGGCTGATAAGGAGTGTGTTGAGCGATAGACGTAAAGACGGTGATGTGACGAATGTACGCAGAGTAGAAGTAAAGAGAGTCGAATGAGTAAAGAGTCAAAAGAGAGTGCCGGAAAGGACGAGAATATTCAAAACGGAAAGGCCCCGGGAGTGGGCGACGGCTTCCCTTTAAGGAACAAAGACAAAGAGAAGGAACCAAGGGCCCCAGAGGCCCATCAAGGGCAGGCACGCGCGCCGAGAGGCAAGAGCACAAAAGAAGAAAAAGAGAACCCGACGTCGAAGAGGCTAACGGACGGGTCCTCCTCCGCCACGACGACAACGCGCGCGAGGAAGGAGGGCCCGCTCTCTGGAGTCCCTTAGTCGCTCTTTCCCTTTCTTACGCCTCCGGGTGGCCCCTCCGGCGGGCCCTGAAGTCTTCCGCGGGTGAGATTGGCGCACTTGCGCGCCAGCCGCGGACAGCAATACGAGTACTCTGAACGTCGACGGCTGCATTTACATTTCCGTTCGTCGAACGTGCCTCGTGCATCTTGCTCGCATGCCTTCATCTCCCTCGTTTTCAGAGGTCCCGGCGATCCGACAGGTTTCCCTATCTTGCTGCGGATCGTGATAGTGGCAACTTTTATTCCTGGGCCGACGGTGGCAGGGACAAGTCAGGACAACGTTAACAGGACTAGCCCGCGGGCAAAAGCGATGTGTGTGTGGATTTGCGTTCTCCGCGAACTGTTTGGCCGGGGCTTATCAGTATTTGTGGGAGAGGATTTGGTTGAGAGATACTTGTACCTCGCTCTAATTTGGGTGCAAGATACGAAGTACTTGTGCTCGCTCTTTCCCTTGTTAGTCCCTTGCGCTCTTTCCTTATCGGGGTCCGCTCCCCTCGTTTGAGTTCATCACTGCTTCCAGACCAACAGAACTGCAACGCATATTCCCGAGTAGTTCTCGTTCTTTACGGCGTATTGTTGAGGACACCGATCGACAGGGCATAGTGACAGCCTGTAAGAAGAGTCCAGGATACGTAATAGAGGCAAAGGAGGGGAACAACCGCAGGGGAAGGAACGCGAACGGCGTGGAGGGGTTGTCTGTTGCCGCTGATTTAGGAAGGCACAGGCACACAACAGGCACACCTGCCCATCAAAGTCCCATCGGCTTTGGCCGGCTCTTGCCATTTTTTGGCTGAATAACAGTGGAAACGGTGGTGGCACAATCACGTGCCGCCAAAAAGCGCTAGGAGGTCGCCGCTGTTTTGCCGTGGGCTGTTAAATTGCCTGGCATATTTAAGCGCTTGCTCACCGAAATTTCAGCAAAGAGCACTAGAAAATACCAGACACCACAAAACTGCTTCAAAAATGCCCCTAATTATCCCGACCATTCGCTCCTCTCCCTCTTTTGTCCTCTTTTGTCCTCTTTCTCTCGTAGACTAAATTAGAGCCTGTGCATTTTCAGAGAGGGCCTGAGTTGCCGTCGACCGCCCTTTCCTCTTTGGGGTTTTGATCGAGTAACACGGAAAGTAACTATCGAGTAACAATCGAGTAAAGGCCAGTCGGGCAAGGAAGGACCAAACAGGGAAGGCGCCGTGCGAACATCCCATCGAGTAATGGATTGCCTCTTTCGGCGCGTTTTTGAAGCCTTTCGGCTCCTCTTTTTTGATTTTTTTCTCGTTTCTCGTTTTTGTTTCCCCTGCCTTTTTCACGCATTTTTGCAGGTTTTATTCCCCAGCCACGATCTTCAATGTTATTCCCTGGGTTTTGAAAGTTTTTGAAAGTGTTTTTCTTCGTTTTCTTACCACGCTGTTCCTCGCCTCGTCCTTTTCTTTCCTTTCGTCCCTTTCTTGCCGATTTTGGCGGAAGAAAAGAAAGAAAAGAAAAGAAACAAGGACTCTGCTGACGCTTTTTGCTGTCTTACTTTTCTCGTTCTCGTGACACTGCTATTTCCCATTACTCGATCGTTATTCTGTTCTCTTTGCCCTGCGCCTCGGCTGCTCCATCTAGGCCCTCCCGGTTTACCTAATAGGAACAGAACGCCGTCTTCTCGGCCTCCCTTGACAAACAAAGCACAAGGCCTCTCTAGTTTCTGTCGCTTTTGTTGGTCGTTAGTCCCTTTGCCCTGGCCCTTTGATCCTTTGGTCTCCTCCCTTTCTTTTTGTTGTTTTTCGCACCCTGCTCCAGACTAAACGTGCCGACATCGCCGACAGTTTATGCCAGATGGCCGCGGATATCCGCCTGTTGCAGGCTCTGGAACGGGCGGCAGGCAATGCAGGTAATGTAACCTGTGCATGGCAGCAAATAGGAAGTAGTTTTTGTTCTGTGATTCTTTGTAACAAAAGATGAAATCCTCATCTCCTCCCCTGCCAATCCCAGGCCTTCTTTGGGGGCCAAGCACAGGCGCTGCACACCCTGGCACAGGCGTTAAGCACCCAAGAAGGCCCGTGTGTTACAAAGGCACTTCCCAAAGGTAGGTGACTCTGCTAGGCGATCAGGCTAGGGGCGTTTATGTTCTGAATAAGATAGTGAGAAGGTGTAACGGCTGAACAATAGTCAACACGTATAACGATGATGGGTGTAGTGATTGTAGGCAATGAGGGCCACAGGAATACAGGTGTCATGGCACAGGGCCTCTACGTGCATCTCTCGACTGGGCGCACCATACAAGCAAGCTGAACTCCTCCGGTCGGCTGTGGAACGCCGATGCCCAAAACCGGGTCGTGATTTGCAGGGAAGTCAATATGGGCTGTCGCGTCGGATAATAGTTCAGTATCAACCCGAAAACCCGCATGAAGAACTTCCTTCTTGAGAGATGCACCTGTGCCGTCCCTACTCCAACCTGTTTAATGGTTGTCCATTGTGCAAGTAGACTGCAGTGGGCTTAGTTTATAAAAAAATACAATTACGTGAAACGCAAGGAAAAGACGAAAAGATAGGAAAATAAAATATAAAATTCAAAATGTGAGGTTAGCTTTTAATCTATTTTATTATGTTCAGTTCGTAAAATTGTCAAGTTTTATTTTATATTATTTTTTAATAGTCGTTGCAAAAAGATATAGTCTACCAACTCCAAAATCTAATTGTGATACAGACTGTGAACCGGGTAGTCTCTGGCTACATCCAGAGCGGGAAGCCAACTAAAGCATGTCGGTCACGTAGTCAGGATCGGGATCCTCCTCGTCGCTGCCCCCTGGCAATATCTTACGACGAGCGTTTTCGCGTTCGACAACGACATGCAACGTTGGAGCAAGATAGCTGCACGGCGAGTGCAAAAAATGAAGTAAAATCGCTAGAAAGTGACTTGAGTGTGGTTTTGATAGTCGTGTAGATGTATGGAGTGTATTCAGATTTAATTTCGCCCTGTGTTCAACGTCACGTCGTGGTCGGAACTTCCCTAATAGTGAGGGTGAGAGAAATATCAATTATTGGATCACTAACATGGAGATGGCAACGTCTTGCAGGAGTTACAGATGGTCTCTCGTTGATAAAAGCGTTGATTTTAAGCTGATTTATTTTTGTGTCTTACAGTTCTGTGTGCTAGGCACAAGAAGAGTCGATACAAAAAAAAAAGCTAAGAAACAGCAGAAAAAAGAAGCCAGGTTGGTTTGGTGAGGCTTGGCAGTAAGAAAGATAAAAAATGGACTTTATAGTGGCTGTAAAAGTCCAGCAGTCAAGGAGAGATAAAGCAAAAGAAGAGCAAGAAAGAAAGAAGCACATCCAACAAAGTATAGCAGGCCTAGCTGGTTGTAAACTCCCTTTTCAGTTCACCCTCGCAGTCCACCGTTTCTCCCACAAGAGATTCATCGAGATGTACACATCAGACTTTGTTTCCAGCGGCTTCATCAGCAGCCACAGCACCAGCATAAACGGGGGCAAGGATAATGCTGTCCACTTCAATGCTAGGAACCTGAAAGATATGACCATGAATGGATTAGCGAAATGAGTAGAAATAATTTTTCCAAGAATAAAAAATCCCAAAAAGTTAAAAACGTAATAAAATTAATAAAATTCAACTCCGTCTTACCCGAGCATTCAACATGTCGACAGCCTCCTGCGCGATACGCACTTTGATGGCGTTTTTGGGAATGTCGCGACGCTCCAGGCCGGGTGTATCGTCGTAGCCGGCGATGATGAGATAGGCACCCACAGGCAACGCAATGTCAGCCGCGCTGTCAGTCACTGGCGCGGCTGCAGCGAGGCTGGCAGCGGCAGAGAGAGCAGCAAGAATTCCAGTGGGCTTCATATTTTTTTTTTTTTTGAAGGGGAGGGGAAGAGGTGAATAAGATTGAGTTGTGCTGTGTTTTTGTTGTTTGTCAAGTCCGTTGAATTCAAATGTTGTTGAATCTACTTTGGTCGGGGCGAAGTAAATGAGGGAGCCCTTCTTTATTTATACCCTGTTCTTTTCGAATTCTGTTTTTATTTTTTATTTTATTTTTATAGCTTTTTTATTTTCAGCCATTTGCCGCCCAAAGGCACCAGACAGTTTCAATAGGCATCATCTTTGCCGTACATGAAATTTACATTGGGGCGCTCTTCTGAAAACACATATTCCGACCCATCATGTCGTTCTGCGTTATCTGCAAAACTCGAGCCTTGGACGTTGGTTATGCGCCGTAATTCAAGATTCTTTAGCCAAGTTTTGCGCCTGCCTCTTACAGACTTTATGGGTTGTATAAATGGAACCAACATATGCACCCATGTTACTCAAACGTGTCTCTGTTGGCGCTTAATTTAGACACAATATAAAACTAGGCAACGTCTTTATTTACACGTGTTGCTTCAGGGTCCTTCAGGGCTAGTTTAAAAGCAGTAGGTCAGACGACACGACAATTCATACATGTTGTTCAGCGGCGTCTTTTTTTCATCTCAACGGTCGGAGGTCCTATCCATAGAGAGCCAAGTCAGGTTCAATGCAACGCTTCAGAGTAATACCAGGTTGCCAGCCACGGGCGGAGACGAACGGAAGAAAGAAAAAGACTGTCAACGTGGGCAAGCATGAACAAAAGATCCGCCTCTGCTCTGTATTATACACATGAGCCTTTTCCTTCTTATGCCCTGCACGTTGTCCCCTTTTTTTCGGTCAAATTGCTCCCTTTCAACCAATATGATGTTTATGAAGCAGGGCATACCAAAAGACATTCACGTCTGAGGCACCTTTCTGGCGCTTTGCACTTCCCAACTAGTAACAATGGCAAAATACTACAAAAATGTATCTTTTGAGAAACCCTGTAAATCCATCTTCTTCCTTTCCTCGCTACTTCTATTGCCGTTCATACGTTCTGAGTTACAGCTGTGCTCCTTAACTATGTACTGCCTTCCGCATTAAATGCCATCAGGCCCAGAAGCCCCAGACCTCGGCGTTTTCTTCCACGTAGGACAAAATCCGGTCAAAATTGCGGCACGTGTGTAGGGTACTAAAATCCGGGGCGGCTTGGCCCTTTGGTTTCCAATACACCTCCTTGGCCGTGATGGGCGTCACGTCGGCGGTGCACATGAGGTTGATGCGGAGCATTTCAATGCAATGGTCTAGTGTGCGTTAGGAGGTGCTCGTGCGGAGACGAAAAACAATGCGAAGAAAAGACCAAGTGGTCCTACGAGAGCACGTACCGAGATGGGCTCGTTCTACCTTGGGAGGTGCATCGAAACTGTAATACTCGGGCCAGGTGTGCTTTCGAATCTCGTTCTGTGAACAAAAGGTGTGAGAAGAATGAGTCCAGTGCACGATCAACAAAAGAAGGAAGGGAACGAAAGCGTAACGGGAGAGGGAGAGAGAGGCTTACAAGACAATGGAGCTGATGAAAGACCTCCAGGAGCACCTGGACACCATCTGTACCATCGTTGAAGCCATACACTACGTCGGCATCACTTGACTTGTTGATCCGCCCGAGGTCGCCTTTGCTTATGCGCAAGCTGCCAGTGCCACCGCGTGAGATGCCGTCCCACGCCTCGTCGAGCTCCGGTGACGGTGTGCCGCGCCAGACCGACGGCGTGAGAAACTCCCCAGCAAACGTGGTCTGGTAGTACTCCACGGCTTCCATTGCAGGTGCTGTAAACATACATGTCAGCTTTAGGCGGTAAAAGAAGGGAGTGGGGGGGGGGGGAGAGACTGGACGACTGGACTTACACCAGGTTGACAGCATTTTTCCGCACTCGTGCAGCGTGATAGTTTGGCGGCCGATGATGATGCCAAACGCAAGCACGCCGACGAGGGTGAGAGAACAGCCTAGCGTACGGAGGGAGAAGAGCACCGGCTTGCGTGCGGCTGGCTTCTCAGAAAAGTTGTCGGCGCCGGGCTCATTCGCCAATGCAGTATATTGCTGCATGCCAATCTTGCGGCGAGCAGAAGAGAACAAGTTGGAAACCATGTCGACACGAAACGGAAGAGAGACTTTGAGGAAAGAAAATGGACAAAAGCAAAAACAACAATGGAGATTTCGTAGAGTGCACTCTGACGTGTTAAGGAATGTGACATGGCGTCTCGGAAGCAATCGATGACTATCAAGCGGGCAATGACGAAAAGATAACGCGAGAACACGTCAACAGCAAATTCACAATTCGGATAAATTCACAAGTTCTACCTCAGAGTTAATGGGAGCTTTATAATGCTCTTAAAGACAATGCCTCTCCGGTCGCTCTTTGTTGGCAATCTATTGCTCCTTGCGCCGCTGGAGAAATAGACAAGGATGCTGTTGGGGAGGGATATGTTAGATACATGCTAGAGGCACCGCGTATGCGAATGGATCCAACAACCCCTAGAACCATGTATGCGTTGTAAATGGATCCAAGGACCCCAAGGCTGCCTACAATTTTTGATTAAATTGAAATGGTAGAGTTGCCAACTCGTGGCAGAGACGAGAAATCGACCACACCGAAATTCCCCTTCCCTCTTCTCCTCGGGGCTCGTATTTCTTTTACATGCTCCTGACAATCCCCGACCTCGTTTTCTCGACAAGACAAAAGGTAAACGGAAAAGCAAATACAACAGTAAGCGAGAATGGCCGAGTTCGAAGACGACAGTGATTTATCTCTTCCTGGCTGTCATGAGAAACGTCCTTGCGAAAAGGAGACAGCCGGTGAAGAGGAGCAGGCCGGGTTGTTGCAGCCATTGCAGCAGCGAGCCGACCGAAGATGGCCGGAACGGATCCGCAAAGACCGTTTTCTGCCCATGGTTTCCCTTGTATTGCCATGGCTGATCAATGTGCTTCTCCTCATCGCCCTCATCTGCGTGGGCGTCGGCCGACCGCAAACCAAGCCGTGCCGACCTGGTCCGGATGATCAAAACGGAGCATATAGTATGCATCGCGCCTTTGTTTTTTCGGCGACTACTAAACGTGTTTCTAACCTGCGTGGAATTCTAGGCCCGGCCGAAGACGCGGTCAGCTACGTGCCTGTGACCTTTGATGCGGGCTTTGGCCGTTCCACGTCGCCGTACCAAGGCTACCCAACGGACGAGACAGACGCATTGTGGGAAGATCTGTATGCCTGTGAGTGAAACGAGTCCCCTCGGCCGTTTTTGATTTGCATGTTTACTTTGTCTCGACGGAACATATACTCACCTTGTATGTTCCAGACGGTGTCACGCTCCACATCGACGGTGCCGCCCACGACCGACTCCTCAACCAATCCGAGCATGTGCCGGTGCACGGCTACGAGCGCGACTACTTGGTCGGCCTGGACGTGTTTCACCAACTGCACTGCCTGGTACGTACGCGGTCCGGATCATGGCGATGCCACCAGGAACGATGACGGGAGAAAACTAACGCCGGATGCAGAACCAAATCCGCATGGCCTTTTACCCCCGGCGCTACAACGTGTCCATGGTGAATCCGGATGGGACAGTCAAGTACAGCCAGTGGATGCACATTGGTTCGTGGCCCTCCTCCCCTGAAACATCCCCAGAAACAAAAAGTACAAAAAGTAAAATGCCTAACGGATCGCAGACCACTGCATCGAGTCGGTACGGCAGTCGCTCCTGTGCCATGCCGACACAAGCCTCATCGGCTACCATTGGCTCAAGTCCAACATTATGGAGCCACAGCTCAAGACGGTGCACATCTGCCGTGACTTTCCGGCGATCCGCGAGTGGGCGTTTCGCCGTTACGTCAACTTCACGACCCATAAGAGACGTCGTGTGGAGCACGGCGTCGTCGTCGACTACACCAACTGGGGTGTGAACCCCGAGGACGAAGACGCCGCGATGGCTTACAAACCCGACGACTGGAACTACACAGTGGATGATTTGTGATGCACGGGTCCCGTTGGGAGGGGGGGGGGGGGGGGGGGGGGAAGGGGGTAAATTATTTGTTGTTGGGTGGGGAGACGGTAAAAGTAAAGGGCTTTGATTTAAAAAAAAGATTGCCAAAAAAGAAAACCCAAAA
>WNYF01000133.1:0-86857 GCA_021396225.1 Sporothrix inflata | reverse complement strand
AGGGTTCTGTCTAGCTAGTCGCCAATAGCCAGGAGTGGCTGAGAAAGGCGGATAATAATAATAATAATAATAATGACTATTATGAACTCTTATACATCCAGCACATACCAAGAACCAGGAGCTAGGTCCAGGAGGGTATACAGAAAAAAAGGAATGGGATGAGAACGCGTGATAAAACAAGAAGAACAGCACGCAAAGAAGCTGGCGCTAGGAGAGAAAGCAAGGCAAGTAAGTGCAGCAGGCCGAAAATTGGCAGAATTTGATATAAAATATATAGTCCGACACAGAAAACGGATAACGGATAAAAAAGATGACAACAGACTAAAAATAAAAAAGAAACAAAAAGAAAACAAAAGGGGTTATATTCGAAAATGACAGTTCGAGAAAGAAGAGCCCAAGAAAAGGGGCCAAAACGCACAACAGACAAAACCAATGACAAAAGGTTGTGCAGAATAGATGAAAAGACAAAACCGAAAATCAAGACGAAAAGAGGCGATGAATAAGAGGCCACCTGAAAAAAAAAACAGTAGAAAATGCTCGTAAAGGACGTTATATCGTAAACAGATATGGGATATTGAGGGAGATTGGACGAAGACAGGATGAAGACGAGTCTTTGTCTCGTATACAGGGGCTTGGAGGGTTCCGAGAAAGAAACGGAAGAAGCTCGACCGCTCCTTCCCTCGACCCTCTACACCAGCCAGGTGCCGTTTTGTTTTCTTGAAGAAAAACAACAACAAGAAAACGGGTCCCATCACGTGCGACGGCCTCCTTAGAAGCCCATAGGTGAGAGCGGCTTAATGGGCGAGAGCGGTCGTAGGTCACCTGACTGCCTTGGTGGTGTTGTCACCCGCTGGCTCTCAATCGTCAGGGTCGTAGAGAGCGTCTCGTTCGACGCCACACTGCCTGTCTCGACGGTGGGGGGCTTCTTCTTGGAGCGAGGTTTGTCTGCGCTGTGGCTGTGACTGTTGCTATTGTTGCCGTTGTTGCCGTTGCCGTACTGGGCGCCGCTGTCCGAGGACGACACCTGGCGGTCCATGGCGCCCCGGTCGTTCGTCCGGTCGTTCGTCCGGTCGTCACCGCCCGCCACCTTGGCTGGTGGTGGTGGCTGCACATGGTCGATCTCGACGTCAAACGTGTCCTCGTCGTCGTGGTGGTTCACGGTGCCAATGCCCCGCGGCGGCGGCATGTCAAAGAGCTGGTACTCCTCCTCAATGTACTTGGGCTCGTTGAGGCAGCCCTTCCAGCAGTCGCGCCAGTCGCACACCAGAAACTTGAACGAGAACGCGTCGATCTTCATGCACGGCTGGAAGCAGATGCACAGGTTGCGAAAGTCCATCTTGTTGCGGTCGGAGTGGGCCAGCAGCAGACTGAGATGGCACGTAATGGCAAACAGAAGGTAGTAGTTGAAGGGCGGCAGGCTGGAGAGCTCGTCGACGAGCATCTGCGGGACGGTTGCGGCACCCGCGCATTCGCGGGCGATCCGCTCTTGCGCCACCTTGGGGAACAGCTCATCCGGAAGCTCGCGCAGCCAAGCCTTGAGCATCGAGCCAATGATATTGATGTCGTACAAGTCGTCTTGCGTAAAAAGGTCGACGTCGTATTCTGTGATGAGTTAGCAAGCGAGGTTAGACCACGAAGTAACAAAATATTGAAGGATGGGGTAAAAATAGGAGGGCGACATACCTTCGTCAAACTTCCGCTGCCACTTCTTGATCTGGGGACCACTGCCAGGCACTCGGTACAGGCCCTCCACATCCGTGCCCTTGTAGTTCAGGTAGTCGATGGCCCGCCATGGAAAAGCGGGCATCCAGAACTCCGTCCGGTCCCGCGAATCTTCCAGGCGCTTGGAAATACGCGTCAAGCGTGTCTGCTCCAGCAGAGGCTGGTTGATGACCTTGAGCACATAGTGCTCGTCATCGACAACCGGCTCCCGTTCGAACGCCCCTCCGCTGCGTCCGTTCTTGCCAAAGAGACCTTTGCTAATCATGTCTGCTGCGCTTCTCGACGAGTTCTTAAGGCCGTTGAAAAAGGTGTAGCCGCCATTGTCGCGAAGGGAGGAGGGCTGCCCCCGGGAGTAGTCACCGCGGTCGCCGCGGTCGCCCCGGTGGCCGTGGTGGTTGTCGCGGTTACTGGGCACGTCGCGACTCAGAGCCCGGTCGGCCGAGTGGTTCCGCGTCGATGAGGACATCATTTCTCGGAAGCTGCGGTCGTGTTGGGCAAGAGGCGCCGTTTTGAGGGATGGAACGGGTTGGTGTGCGCGCTCAGGCTGGTCGACCACTCGCATTTGAGCGGCGGTTCCTGGGGCCCCTCGAAAACCAGGGCTGGTCGCACTGACGGCAGTGGTGTTGCTCGTGTTACTATTGAGAGGATGCGGTGCGCTGTTGTCGTCGTGAATGGATCTGGTCCGTCCGAGGCGATTGAACACTTTCTGCTTGCCTTTCTTCCCCGAGGGTGTAGTGGACGAAGTATCGACTTCGGTTGCCGACGACACAAGCGACGCCTCGGAGCGTGTAGGGAGGGCAGCGGCGCCACTGGAGGTGGTGGCTCTTTGTTGCGCGTTGTGATCTGCGTAAGAGGATTCTGTTTAGCCACAAAGAAGAATGCACGAGGCAGCGTTCAAACGGAATTGAATGAAGGGGGAGGGCGAAAAAAATAGCAAGGGAGAGTGTAGCCGCAGGGAGAGGCCAAAACGAGTGTGAGGCTCTAATAGCAGTCTAAGGGGCAATTGACAGCGGGCAGTCCAGGGCCCAGTCCATTTCCGCCCCGCTTTTATTTGCCCTGTGCTGTTTTGGCGGCCGCCTTGCTACGGTAAGATACGTTCTGCAGGGCATTTGCCGCCCGCTCCTATAAGACTCCTCTTGTTCCTGTCGATCTGTAGGAAAGGCACTGGTCTTGCAAGAAAGGCGCTGGTTTGTAGGAAAGGCACTGGCCTTGCAGGAGAGGCGCTGGTCATGTGGTGACGTGGACAAGAGAATTGGTTCTTACCTGTTGGTCTGAAAGTATGTTTCGAGTTCGGGGACTCGTAGCCTCGCGATGCACTTTCGTCACGTGGGTCGGCAAACTGCTGCGCACCGGTGGAATTGGCGGGCGCCGTGCTGCTGTAGGCGAGCCTCTCTGAGGACTTGGCGGCGGACGACGACTTGCCAAAGTGGAAGAAGAAGTTGGAGGACTTGGAGGCCTTGTCGTCGTTTTGTCTGTGGCGGCCGTGGCTCTTGTTCTGCGGCGGTTGGGACGACTGTTGTGACGGGTATCGCTGCTGTTGCTGGTACGCCTGCTGTCCCTGCTGTTGCTGGTAGGTCTGCTGTCCTTGCTGCTGCTGCTGCTGTTGTTGCGGTTGTACGTAGCCAAAGTTTGTCGTGTTGTTGGCCGCATTGGTAAGTGGAGGGTAGCCGGGGCTGTCGATGTCGTCGAGAGGCTGTTGGACGAGGTCGGCGACGTGGAGAGGCTGCTGGTATTTTTGTTGCGCCTGCGCCTGTGCTTGGGGGACGGAAGGGGGTTGAGATTGAGGTTGAGGAGGCCGGCTGGTCTGGTTCTGGGCCTGGGCCTGGACCTGGCGGTAGGGAGACGAGATGGGCGGCGGCGACGCGGGCGATCGTGTTGAAGACGTAAACGGGGGGTCGTCTGGGGAGACGATCTTGAGGGTTTCAGGAAGCCTATGATCGCTTGCTGGGAGCGCCGCCCCTGACAAAGCCAGCGGCTGCGGTGCGGGCTTGCGTCCCATCTTGGCTGCTTGGTCTGGTCGCACTGGGCGGCTGCCACTGTCGCCAGCGGCTCGCTGGAGGGACGGTTTCTGCTGTCTGGCCTGTTCTGGGGGAGAAGAGCTCGTTCCAGGAGCCTGCTTTGAGAGGAGTCGGCTTTGTCCGTGTGTCGCTTGGCCAGCACTCTTTTTTTATGGCTCGTAGTCGTACGTCGTTGAGGAGGAGGAAAAGAAAGCGGGAGTCTAGGAGCCAGGAATTGGCTGCGACAACAAGAACGTTGCACCAACGTCCCAACGGCGGGCGGGCTTGCGTTGCAGAGGCTTGCGTGCGCGGGAGTCTTCGTTTGCAGGTTTGAGAGCGTTGCGCGCGCGGAGAGGGGGGGAGAGAAAAACCCAGTTGTGTAAGATAAGTACGAGGAAGAATGGCTGGCGGTCCTCCTCCCGTGTCTGCGTGGGTGGAGATACAGAAGCAAAGGTGGAGGTAGGGGGTTTTGGGCATAGACCAGGGGCAGAGAATAGGCAGATTACGTCTGCGACAAATGGGACAGGGCTGGTGTGCGCCGGCGGGGCTTGGGGCGCCTGTTTGAAGAAGAGGCGGCTCGAAAGCGCGCGATAAAGAGAGAGCAAGGACAGAGTGAGGACAGAGTGAGCTTGTTGTGAATTTGGAATTTGAAAAGGGGCCGAGGATCGAGGGTTGTTGGAGAGTCGAAACAGGTGAGGACGTGTTATCCTGTTTCTACGACTATGGCGGGCAAGCGTGAGGAAAAAAAGGGGACCTGAAACGTGCGCCGGACCCCAGGGGCGTCTTTGGACAGTGCGCTGTGGGAAGGTGCGGAGGAAGGGGCAGGGCACTAACAAACTGGGCCGCTCCTGCTGTTCAACGGCCAAGAGGGGCTTGTGTGGCTACGCTTTTGGCAGGAAGCATCACCGTTCCTTCCATCCCTTTCTTCCTATTCCCTATTTTTACGTTTGGAGGCTCGAGAGGGAAAGAGGGAAAGAGGGAAAGAAGGGGGGGGCTGATGCGCAGGGAAAGTGCGCTAGCGCGGGCGTCGTTGGTCTATTCATCTTGGAGACATGAACACGGAGGTTTTTTAGGTTTTGGGCGGCGACGGCCCCACTCGTCGTTCTGACGATAATACGAGGGAGCGAGGGTGACGGCGATTGCTTGTGCACGATGCGTGTGCTGTTTGGACGGAGCGGACTTTTGCCGGTGCACGACGCCGATGGGATGGGACGGCCCTGGCCAGGCTCACGGCAACCATGCGAATCCATTCCAGTGACGGGACGGAGGGTCTAGACTCCCGGTGAGGATGTCTCTACGTGGATTGCAAATTTATCTGCGAAATTGGACTCGAGTCTGTCTATGAGATGAAATGTCGTCTGGCGTGAGATTCCCTGGATTGGCAGGAGCTGGCGGTGAACGCAGACGAAGCCGGTTCTTCTCAAAAACCGGCCTGTTTGGATCCGCCGTACGCGCTGCACGCACAACATGTGCTCTGGAGCAGAGTGGGGTCCGCTAACGGTGTGAATGGCAGTCTGGCAGTCGCAGAACGAGGAAGGAGGCAGTGGCTCGCTCGGTGCGCTCAAGGAAGGCGCGATCCATATATGTTGCATACTCACCGCCTACCGATCACTGCTGCTGTATCTTACACTGCCGCGCCCAACGGCACCGTCTTGTGCCTGGAGATTTGCTGTCTGAGCTCCATCGTGCCTTCCCTTTCGCACTCGTATTTGCCCCTAAATTGCCGTTGGTGCAAAATGGACCTGAGCTCGCTGGGTCTCAATGGCGGGCACGGATGCCAATGGGTTCCTGGACTAGTCTTCTTGCAGACAAGCTTGCCAGGCATGCACTTTAACGTGTTGGGAAAGGGCTGATGTTTCTTTAGCGGCCTCGCATCGTCTCCCTCCCCGACGACATCTTGGCTTTGCCGATTTTCATCGTCCATTGTTCAGTTGCTAGTTCAGGCATGCGCTCCCTTCCGCTCTCATCTGTCTAGACAGTGTACTGCCAACGAGGCCTTTTGCTTTTTATTCAGTGTGACTACGTCGCTATTACGGAGCGCTCCACACGGAGTACAATACTAGGTACAGTGAATGAATGGTAAGGCGGGGTGCTTTGGCGGGGTTGCTGCACAACCGATACAGCCCGCTTGCGATTTGTCCACCAAAGCGACAGGTATTGACGGCATTGTTGGCTCCCACGCTTCGTATCGTTGACCACACTTGTCGCCGCCCTGGGATGAGCTGCCGGATGTGCTCATCGCGAGGCTATCGGGCTCTACTATCATGTGACTTGACTTCAAACTCGTATGTACATAGTTAGGTAATCAAACAGACATCTTGGGTCGTCAAAAGGAAGATAGAAAGAGAGGGAGCAAAAATCAATTAAACAAGTCAGGTGCAGAGGAGATGCCCCTTGCTCCTTTTTCTTTTTTTTCTTCTTTTTTTTTTGCGTAGGCTTCTATTTCGTCGGAGGCGAAAGGAGCCATGGATGTCCGACTGCCCTAGGGATCGACCAGCTAGGGGCCGCACGAGAAGGCGTCGACAAGAAGACGTCTACCTCGTCACACAATTTGTACCAGTTCGACGTAGTCGCGCACTTGGTGTCTTCGCACCAAGTCACCCGTTTCAACTCCTTGCTGGCTTGCGCATCCCAAGAGGCCGGGTCGATAGCACGAAGCCAGCAAGGATCTGTTGGATCGCCGTATATCGTCTTGCCAAGCGTGCAGTCGAGGTACATACGATTCTCACAGTAGAGAGACACGCAGTTCGTCTCGCGCGCCCAAGAGTAGACAGCAGGGCACTGCCGGCAGTGATACTGGTGCCGCGCCTGGCTTGCCGAGACTAAACCAAGTGTATCGGGCTCCTCAGGAAGAAAGGAGCTTCTGCGTAGGCGGAACCCCGTTTCGCGTTCACCGGCCAGTGCAGCACAGCGGCAACAGGTAGGGTCCCATTCCTTGTGGTTGTGATGTGCCTTTGCGTTAGATGCAGCTGCCGCGATCGTTTCTTCGTCCTCTTCGTCGTCGAAACAAGCACACTGGCTGGCCATAAATGGCAGCATCAGCAGTTTCTGGATGTCGCCGGCTTCCATGTGGGGGCAAAACCGCACGGTCGATAGGGCGCCGCCACGGCTACGGCCTCGTGAAAATATTCTGCTTGTGTTTGTTTCTGGTTTCGCTGGGGCCAAGGCCGCGGCCAACAGCACAGCAAGACGCCGCTGAGTCATCCGTGGACTCCATGGGTAGTGGTGGAACAGGTGTACGCCCCACTCAATTATGCCGCCGGTAGAGGAGCAGAACCGGGAGGCTGGTGGGCGTCCGAGGTTCATGGCTGTGAGGAGCACCTGCCCTACAACCAGGCATTGTGGCGGCGTCCAGTGCCGCCATCGGTTGCACGACACCTTTTTGTCCGACTCTCTCATATCCCAGGTGTATCCCACGCCATGACGGCACAACTCCACGCGTCCTTGTCGGCCGATGCAAATGCGGGATTGGTCGTCCGTCACAGCCTGCTGCGCCGCAGAAAACAAAAGCTGCGTGTGTTTGCTCTCACAGCCACTGCACCACAGCGGCGGGTGCGCTCCATCGGCGTTGGAGCGTACGCAATGCAGGGCCGTGGCAAAACTGCCGCTCGCACGAAACTCCCGGCACGCTGCGCAATATCCCATGCTGTCTCGCCGAAGAAGTTCGTTCAACGCATGTAGCTTGTTGGTGTCGGTGGGCGGCGCATACACGGGCCCCAGCTGGCGGCCGTTGAACGCGCCAACGGAGAGCCAATATTTCGCCGGAATATTCAGCTCTTTAAGGGTATCTGCGCTTGGAACAAAACCCTCGCGGTATAGGGCGCTCGTCTGGCGCAGCACGCGCTTCGTGGTGTCATCCAGGCGCGCGTAGATGAGGACGGCCACATCGTACGGTAGACGGTAGAGGGGGCTCTCGGTGCAGTTGCGCGCGTGGTTCGTCAGCCAGAGGGGCGCGTCCTCGGTCTTGTCACCGACGTGGCCATCATCGCGATTATTGTCTGAAAGGTCTTTCCTGGATAACCAGGGCAAAAGCTTCGGCATGGCGGGTTTCTTGTCGTAGTTGTGTTGACTGTATCGTGATGTGTTGCGTTTTGAACATGATTGGGGAACATGAAGAAAAGCGAAGACAGATGAGACGAGCTATTCTCCTCGCCGAGGGCGAGGCCATTTAAAACAAATTTGTCCATTTTGTGTGCTTTGACTCACGGATAAGGTGTTGTTTGTTGGTAGTTGAGGTTGATGTTCAAGACGTAATCTTGCGATGGGTATTATTCATAATAGGTCTAGCTGTCTATTCACACTCTGGAAACAGTGTACTACTGTACTACTTTAAGACGGTGCAAATAGTCATCACCACTAACGTACGGTACAGCTGATAGCCACACGTGACAAAATCTGACTAGCAAACCATCTCAGCACCCAAAATCGAGCTTAGGCATCCAAACATTGCAGCGTCCCGTGTATTTTGTGTTTGTTGCAACACAGTGTCTTTATTATTTCAATCTCACAAAGTAGTGACGATCGCTTTACTTGTCATGCCAGACGAGCAGGACAAGCTCCCCAGCGAGCTCCAGCTTGCCACCGACGCCCACGTCAAGTACATCCAGAGCCTCAACTCGCGACAAGATGAGTACGAGTACTGGCTGACCGAGCACCTGCGGCTCAACGGTCTGTACTGGGGCCTGGCATCGCTGCTTTTCATGAACAAGCCGGACGCCCTTCCCCGCGAAGAGACGATTGCCTTTGTGCTGTCGTGCCAGTGCGAGAACGGCGGCTTTGCGGCAGCCCCAGGCCACGATGCACACATGCTCTACACCGTCAGCGCCGTCCAGATCCTGGCCATGATCAACGCCCTGGACGAGCTCGACACCCGGGGGAAAGGCAGAGAAGCCGTGGCACAATGTAGGCTAGCCCTCCTCTACTGTGTCCCCTCCCCTCCCATCCCCTCTGACCAGTTCTCCTAACCATGTATTAGTCATCGCCAACCTCCAAAACCGCACAACGGGCACGTTCACCGGCGACGAGTGGGGTGAGGAGGACACCCGCTTCCTCTACGGTGCCCTGAATGCCTTGTCGCTGCTCGGCCGCTTGTCGCTTGTCGACGTCGACAAGGCCGTCGAGTACGTCGCCGCCTGCGCCAACTTTGACGGCGGCTACGGAGTGCGCCCCGGCGCCGAGTCCCACGCCGGCCAGGTCTTCACGTGCCTGGCTGCACTGTCCGTCGCCGGCCGCCTCGATCTCGCTGATGCCGACAAGGTCGGCCGTTGGCTGAGCGAGCGGCAAGTTCCCAACGGCGGACTCAACGGCCGGCCCGAGAAGAAGGAGGACGTCTGCTACAGCTGGTGGGTGTTGAGCAGTCTTGCGCTGGTCGACCGTCTGCACTGGATCGACCGTGACTCGCTGATTGCGTTTATCTTGAGCTGCCAAGATCCAGAAAACGGCGGGTTTGCCGACCGGCCGGGCAACATGGTCGACGTGTGGCACACGGTCTACGCGTTGGCGGGATTGTGTCTGCTCGACTACCCGGGTCTGGAACCCGTGCACGCAGGCTATTGCATGCCCAAAGCGACGATCGCAAAGATTGTTGGCGGCGATGCGGCGACTCCGCCATTATGATGTGGGAAGGGGAAGGTGAGGAAGCCGAGGAGTGCAAGCGTCCTTTTCGTTTCCTCTGTTCGGAGGCGTCCAATTATTCACCAGTTTCTGGCTTGGTAGTTCCGCCAGTTAATTCTCTTATTCTATTTTTTTTGTTTCCTGGGTTGCAATGCATTTCCTAGTCGGGGCGTGGACACTGCATTTCTTCGTCGCATCTACACATATCTAGAGTTTCAATCACTGTACACATCCTATTCAGAACAACCGTTTCCCATTCATGCCCTCTTCCAAGTGCGCCATACTTCTTTTTGCTAATTCCAGGAATTCTCAAATGGCCTACAATCGTCACCCGGTGCTGCTCACGTGCCCGTTCGAGGCCTCGCTCTTTTCTACGGCCTTGGGTGTAGATATGAGCACAATGGCCCATTTGGGAAGGAAGGCCTCGCTCGTCTCCTTCGCACCTTCCTCCCCTCGAAAAAAAAGGGACTGGCCAAAGCACGAGGAAGGGAGGGTCAAAAAAACCACCCGACAAGCTCTGTGCCCCCAGAATATTTTTTTTCTCGACATTTCCTGTCCTTCCTGCCTTTTTCGAACCTTTCTCGACACGACAGGTAAGAACGAACAACGACAAAAGACGCGAAACCGACCCAAAGCTGAACGCGCCTTCCCCAGACAAACTGCACCTGCCGTCTTTCTCTTCTCTGCGCACCATAAGATCGTTCTTTCCCCAGACTCGTGGCATTTTCGCACGGAACAGGAAATCACGTCCCGTCTCTCTTGAGCTCCTTCCCATTTCGCTCTCTTGTATCCCAATTCTGAACGCCGTCTGAACATCGTTCCTTCTTCTTTCCGCTCCTTCTTTTCATCTTTTGTTTTCTTCCCCCTTTTCGTTCGACCCCCGTTGGGGTTGTCACCCCCTTTTTTCATTTCTCTCTCTCCCCGTCTCCTTCCATTCTATCGCGTTTTCTTCTCTCCCCTTTCCCCGGTTCCCTTCTCCCCTTCCCTCCTTCTTTTGCTTCGCATCTCCTTTGTTTCCCCTTTCTTTGCATATCCCGATTGCTCGTTTTGATCATCTTCGTCTCAAGCAGCAACTATGATTTGTTCCTTGCCAGATTTTGATACACAGGCGACTCTTGGTTGAGGCCGTATATTTTTCGCATCCAAAGGTCAGTCAAAATGCCATACCTGCTCCAGAACGAACACGCCTTGAACAAATTCGCTTTCACGCGACAAGATGCTTCGTTCTCTCCTTCCTTGTTGCAGCCTTTGCCTTCCTATCTTGATGTCCCTTCTTTCCCATTTATGGCATCAAATACTTTCCCTATTGCATCTCGTGTCCTGGTCGCGTGCCAATTCCGTCCTCCTTCTCGCTCGATGCAAATTTGAATTACTGCCCCATTATCTCACATCTCGGGTTCTTTCCTTGACCGCTCTTGCTAACCAGCTCTTTTCACCAGGTTCTTGCTTTCGCACCACACAAGATACCCCCTCGTTCTTTCCAACTCTCATTTTTCCTTTCCTTTCTTTTGCTCTCGTTCACAGTGTGCTCGATTGAGATACCAAAAAGAGCAACCCAGTTCGACAAGCGGGAAAGCACATCTGCCTGGTTGCAGCTTCCCTTCTTTCAGCTTCAGGGACGATCAAAACAAAGGCTCCCACACTGCAAGAAATCGAAAGCGGAAATCAATAAACAAGAGTTTTGTGTGGCTGGCCCCTTTTCATCTTCAAACAAGAAGCACAACCGAGTGCTCTTCTTTCTCTCTCTTTCTCATCACCATCTTGCTGTAAGTCCCTTGTTACGTCGCGCACCTTTCGTGTCCTCTTTCCTTGCTTCAATCCACCTGCCCAACATCGCAAAAACCTTGTCTTCTTTTTTTTCCCCTTTGCAGTCAACTCTCACTACGCTCTTTTCGTTTGGTCTTGTCTCGTCCCCTTCCCCGGTCCAATCTTTTGATCTGGCCCTTCTTGCCTCTCGTCACATCCCGCATCGCGCGACTTACACGGTAAAGTGACCCAAGCGGCATCTTGCCATCACAAGAATATGTGCTGCATTGGTTATTGCTTATCTACATACGCTCCCACATCTGCATCTCTTATGTTCTTATTTGATTTGCTACTTTTTCTCTTTTCGTGACTAAAAAAACTAACGTCAGTTGTTTCAAGGTTAAAATGGCTGCCGTTGCACACATGGATACCCCAGCCCCGGCTGTGGCCCCGACTGTGACTCCAACTGTGGCCCCGGCTGTCAACCCGGCTGTGGCCTCTGACGTGGCCCCTGCCGTCCTCCCTGTGGACACCGAATTGCTCATCGCACTGGAGTGCTCTCTTTGTCCCAAGAAGCCCAAGTTCTCGGACTCCTCCCATCTCTTGACACACATTTCCTCCAAAGCCCATCTCCACCAAAAGTTCAGCACGGAGCTCAAAGCAAAGTCTGATACCGCTGCCAGCGACAGGCTGGAGAAATACGAGAAGTGGTACGCCGATAATGGCATTGAGCTTCTCTTGTCAGAGAGACTGTCGACCAAAAACAAGGGAAAGGCAGCGCCTCGCCGCAGCCGTGCAGTAGCTACCCCTGTAAGTTCTCTCTCAGCCCTCAGGAGTCTGGTATCATTTCTGTTCATCATGTCAAAAGAGCACCTGCTAATTAGTATTCTGCTCATAGAAGGCGAAACCACGCAAGTCAGCCAGTGCCGTTGACTTCATCAAGAAAGATGTGGACGCAGAGTCGGCCTATCGCACCCCTGATCACCTGCCTCCTCTAGCTCACTGGAACACTGCTCCTGTCGATCGTGACACTGGTTATCCTGCCGTTCGAGAGAGCCACTACCTGAACGGAACGCTCTACAACACCCCGGCCTCGACAAGACAGCGTGCTGGAAGCTACGCCGCCTACCCTGGCGAGATCAGTGGAAATGGCACCAACATGAAGCATGGCAAATTTGGTGCCCATCCAGGCACGGCTCCCCCATCTGAAGTCGGCTCGGCTTTTAGCGTGAGCTTCACCGACGAGGATGCTCAAGGAAACAAGCTCAAGGGCATCATTTGGCCTGGCATGGATCTGTTTGATGCTGCCACACCAGACCAAAAGAGGAAGAGAAACCAGAGAAAGGACGATGCTACCATTGACCTTCTCAAGGTTACCTCACAGAACGTCACGGCCACTGAACAAGTCTGGGGACCAAGTGGCGACATTCGCAAGGAGCGTGACATTTACGCGAGCCCATCGTCTGTTGAAGGCACCCCGCCCAGCACGCCGCCTCCTCGCAAGAGAAAGTCGCGGTCTCGCAACTCTGCTTCATCCGCTTTGATGCCGCTTGTTGTGATGAAGACAGAGGATGGACAGGACGAGCCGCCGACCAAAAAGCGCCGTGCGTCCGGTGCCCGAGCATCTGCAAAGGGTCGTTCAGCACGGGCGTCGACTCGGACAACCGGCAATGCAAACAACAAGAAGACAACCGGAGCACGGGAAACCTCGGCAGAGATTGAAGAAGCCGTCTACGCCCTTGGAAACCATAAACCGAGAAGCTCTTTCAATGTCTACTATGAAGGAAACCCAAGCGGAACAGGTAATATGACGACGAGTTATTTTGATGACACTGAACTATTCGACTTGGATCCTCAACTACTCGATTATGGATACACATTACTGACATGAACACAGCCGTCGACCCGCAAAGCGTCCTCGCTGATGGAACCCACGGAAATAGGTAAGGCAGCTGCCATTGTTTTCATTTATCCTTAATTTTGGTTCTATTTTTGTTAATGCCCTCGGCGCAGTTTCGACCAAGTGCTGCACACTCGTCCTGCTTTGCAGCAGCTCGATGCGAACCTGTCCATTGCCGAAGGCTCTCCCTACTTCAAGCACTCGACCTCCTCTAACCATTTCTTCAACAACGGTAGACAGTCGCCGCACTTGCCCCCGTACCACAGCACGCAGCCGCCGTCCTACGGCAATGGCTACCAGGGAATGAACAACAACACTCTCGACCCACTTTGCACCCAGCCCCGGAACGGCAGCACCATGTACCCGCCTTTTGACAACCAGATGTTCAGTGGCAACGGCGGCAGTGCGACTGATGGGACCACTGGAGCCTTCCACGCTGCCGACAACCGGCGTATCGGGTACGGTGGCTTCAGCATGGACCCGACTGGCAGCGCTTTTGGGTACAATGACCAGCGGGACGGCAGTCTTCGGGATGCCAACTACACAGATCCGACGTTCCAGGGCGCGGGGCGGCTGTTTGAGTTGTGAATTCATTGCGGAGAAGATGCAGAAGACGAAAGAGGAGGATTATACGATTGCTGGAGTTTGCGAGTTTTGGTCATTTTTCAACTGCGGGCAAAAATCGGATGGCGTCGGACAACTACGCGTGCATGTTTACTGCGGTCTACCTTTGCATTTTATTCGGTTGCTGTGTATCATGATTTCTTTGTGGTTTACGGAGTTGGTGGAAAAGGACATGGAACACGGAAAACGGACGGACATCGGACGTCGGACATCGGATCAACGGTTAGGGCAAGGGCAAGGGCAGCAACGATCCAAGGAAGGATCTCTCTTTTTATTTTGCAAGCAACCCTGTTTGATTTCACTATACACTATTTGATTTTTCTCGTCTTTTATTAATCTAATGGTGGGCCTATATCTGTTCTCTTCACGTGCATGTTATCGCAGATTTAAATGGAAGTTTAAAATAAAAATTATCAAAACTCTGAGGGTTATCACGGCGAATGCTCGAAAATAGTAGTCAGAATTAAGAATCTAAGAATCGATGAAGAGGAGAAAAACATCGCGATGCGTCCGGCGGCGCGATGCAGACTTGTACAGGAGCCATGGCGCGCTCTGATTGGCCAGAACCTATAGCGCCCTGATTGGCTTAATCGGCGGTGCCTCTCTTCCTCTTCTAGCCAGTGGGTGCACGTGACTGCTTGTGGCCTGGGACTGGGCGTGCCAGAGGCCCTGGAGGCGCTGGGCATGCTGGGGGCGTTGGCTGACGCTGGGCGCGCCGAAGGCGCTGGAGATGCTGGAGGCGCCCGTTGACTTACAAATATGGGCGTGCTGGAGGCACTGTGCGTGCTGGCGCCGGGTGCACTGGAGGCCCTGGCGCCCTGGAGGGCCGTTGGCCGTTGGCCGGCACTGGCTAGCACTATGTAGCACCGCTGGCTGGCGTTGATGTGGGATAGATGTGCATGAATTGTTGGACCCACACGTCACGTGATGGGCCACTAGATCTCTGGCTCTGCCCCTGAGTGGCATCCTACCTCTCCAGTAGAATACATGCACACATCTCCCACATGAATGCTATGGAAAGAAAGAATACCAACTCACACTGAATCACGTGATATGCCACTAGATCTTTGGTCCTGCCCCTGAGTTGGCATCCAGATCTAGTGGACTATCACGTGAAATATGGGGTCTTGCAGATGATATTCGAGCTCGCGCTGGCATCATTAAGGTTGACAGCGTACGGAGAACTCCGTACTTTCTAAACAGATGCACTGAAAAAGCAGGCATTCACAGGCAGTGCGGTCACGTGAACATATTAAATCAACTTGAATTGGCCACGTGCGAGCCGAATTCAGCCGCCGGCATAAAATCTTCTGTTGAATAGGCCCCAGGGTGGCTATTTGTATTACATGAAAAAAAGAAAGGAAGACATCACTAGAGCTGCTCGATACTCGAGATGAGGTGGTCCAGTTGGTCTGTTGACGACGATGGAGACAGCACATCGGCAGCCAGCCGTACAGCAGCCTGCAGGCGGCGCGCACGCACGTCCTCCTCCATCTCGCGCGACTTGCGGGCGGCAACGTCGAGCACGCGCTGCGGAATGCGGGCCAGGCGGGCCACATTGAGCCCATACGAGCGGTGGGCCATGCCCTGGCCGACCTCGTAGAGGAAAGTGATTTCTTCAGGTTCTTCGGCGTCCTGATCTTCTGTTGCCGCTTTCGCCGACTCAGGCTTCGTCGCGGTAAACCGCATGTGCACGTTCTGCACGACACCCGGCGGCGGGCCCAGCCCCTCGGCCACGCGGCCCAAGTTCTGGTAGTGCGTGATGAATAGCGTCAGGCAGCGCGTTTCGGTCGCGACGTGGGCCAGTACGGCCTGTGCAATGGCGGCGCCGTCGTGGGTGCTGGTGCCGCGGCCCAGCTCGTCTAGCACGACGAGCGAGCGTGGTGTGGCGGCGCGCAAGATGGCGGCGGTCTCGGAGACCTCGACCATGAAGGTGGATTCGCCGGCAAACAAATTGTCGCGGGCGCCCATGCGCGTATAAATGGCGTCAGCGAGGGTGAGGCGCATGGCGTCGGCGGGGACGTAGGAGCCGATCTGGGCGAGTAGCGTCAACAAGGCGACGGCGCGCACAAAGGACGACTTGCCGCCCATGTTGGGGCCGGTGATGAGCAGGGCGCGGGGACCGGCTGCGCATGACTCTGAGCCAGAGTCTGAGGTAGGGTCGCCGCCACCCCCCAACTTGGCGGAAAACGGAATGTAGCCCGAGGGCAGCGTGTGCTCGGCCACCGGGTGGCGACCACCCTGGATCTCGAGCGTGGCCGACGTCTCTGTGGGCAGCAGCGTCGGCTTGCAGTAGCCTGGTAGCGCGGCGACGCGCGCCAGCGACAACAGACAGTCCAGCGTCGCCAGTGCGGCCACGGCGTCACGCAGTGGCTGGTAGCAGGCGGCTAGATCGGCCAGCAGAGAAGCAAAGGCGGCGTCGCAGGCAGCGGCCAGCGCCTCCTTGTGCTGGTCGCGCTCGCGCAGCAGGCGCACGACGGTCGGGGTGTGGAAGCGCGAGGCGCGTTTGGTTCCGCTCACCTTAATCCACGAGGCGGGCACGCGGCGCAGGTCCGTGTTGAGGACCTCGACGAGGTACTCAATGCCGGCGACAGTCACATAAGCAGGCTTGTTCTTTTTCGCGAGGGTCTCGGCGATCTCGGCGCGGTGCTCTTCGAGTTCCATCTCGACGGCGAGGATGCCGACCTTGTAGTTGGCAATGTCATCGGTCTCTTCGGCTTCGCGAAAGAAAGCGTACTTGTCGTCGCGGCGCGCGGCGTCGCCATTGATCTTTTCAAGGTAGGAAACCACAGTGTCGTGGATGGCAGGCAGCGCGTGCAGGGCGTCGCGGATCAGGGGCGACGTGAACCCGTCGGGACTGAACTCGACGGCGGCAGCAGACGTGGACGGCACGGTGCTGATGTACGCCGACGCGATGCGCTGCAGCGTCTGGAGGACGGCCACCAGCTCGGGCCGCGTGCATTTTCCATAGTAGATCCGAATGAGGCTGCGCTCGAGGTCAGTCGTGCGCATGCTCGTCAACAAGCGCTCGAGCTTGTCGCGACGACCCGCTCCAGCAGCAGCCAGCAGCTCTTCGACGGCGGCGACGCGAGCCTCAAGCGGGCGGCGGTCGAGTAGCGGACGGCCGATCCATTTTCGTAGCAGACGGTGGCCCGGGCGGGTGGTGGTCTTGTCGAGGGCCCATAGCAGACTTCCGCGCAGGCCGTGGTCGGTGGCGTTGCGGTAGACCTCAAGGCTCTCAAGGGTGGTGCCGTTGAGCAGCATGTGCTGGCGGGTGCTGAAGGCGGCAAAGTACTTTGTGAGGTCAAAGATGTGCTGCAGGCCGTACTCGGTCAGGTGCGTAATCATGGCCGACAGGCAGACGGTGACGGGCGCAGGGAGGGCCAGGACGGTCTCGAGCAAGCTGGCGCGGGTGGCGCCTTCTGTGTTCTCTTCGGAGTCCGCCTTCGCCAAACTGTCCGCGTAGAATTGGGTAACATGGGTCTGCGCATCCGCCGACGCACCTGCCGCCACCCGCTCGACGCGCGTGCGGTCGCCAAAGACGTTGGAGGCGCTGCCGGACAGGTGCTGGACCAGCTTCTCGGTGGCGCGCGACAGGTCGCCGACCAACAATAACTCGCAGGGCGCAATGTGTAGCAGGCGCGTCTCGATCTCGTTGCGCATGAAGCCGTCCTCGAAGTCGTCGTACAAGATGTCGCCCGTCGCCGGCTGGACGGCCAGCAGGCCAACATGGACCTTTTCGTCGGTGCCCAGTCCGCCGAGCTTCTTTTCGGTGAGGCATAGTAGGTAACCAGCGGAGGTGGACGCCGACGGGGTCGTCGACTCTGCCGCCCCCGCCAGCTCCCCCATATCGTCAATGTACGTCCCCTTGGTGTAGACGCTCGTCAGCTGGCGCACAAACGGCGCGTTGCGGTTGTCGCCCACCTTCTTGAGGGCCGCCGTCTCCATCTGCCGCACGACGCCCACCTTGTGGCCCGCGGCCACGAGCCTCTTGACGTGCACGGGCAGGCGCGGCACGGGAAAACTGGCTGACGCAAAGCGGTCCAGGTGCGCCTCGGACGGGTGCTCGTCGTAGCGCAGCTTGCCGGGGATGCACACGATGCCGAGCGTGCGGGCGGCGGTGCGGGCGTCTTCACCGTAGATGCGGAACTTGTAGCCGACCTCGACCACCAACAAGGTGTCTAGGTGCTTGCACTTGATGGCGAGGAACTGCTGGTCGCCGGGGGTGAGTTTGCCGGGTGCCTTCTTTTTGCCGGTGGTCGGTTTGGGGCGTTCTTCTTCATCGTCCTCTCCTTCGCCGTCCTCGCCCTCGCCTCCTTCACCATCCTCTCCTTCTTTCGGTGCCTCCTCTCCAAGAACAAAGTTGCGACGACGAAGCTTGGTCAGGCTGTCCGGGTGGCCGAGCTTCCTGACGAACTTGCGGTGGAGTTCAGCCTTTTTGCGTTTTGTCTCGGGATCGTCCGAATCAGAGGAGTCTTGGTCGTTTCTGCTTGCATCGTCCTTTTCCTGTGATCCAGTGTCCACCTTCTGTGACCGCCGCTCGTCGTAGATGTAGCGCTCCGCCCGGCCTGAACTCCGGAGGGGTGAGGATGGTGCAGCTGGGGCGGCCGCCTGTTTTGGTGGGACATCGCCCATGTCTATGTCGTCCTTGTCCCCGTCCTTGTCCTTGTCCATGTCGGGGACAAAGTCGTCGTCGTCGTCTTTGTCTGTGGTCTCGCCCGTATTCTCCTCGTTCTCGTCGCCCGAGCTCTCGCCGCGTGCTCGCTTTACCGCCCGTGCAAACCGGCTGCGGCCGCCGCTGCTGCCGGTCTTGCTTGCCTCGCCATTGGTCCCATTGCCACTGCCGCGCCGTCTCTTATTCTGGTCGACCTCGTCTTCGAGGGGCCGTTTCCGCGAAGGTAGGGATTGTGATGGTTTAGGTTGGGACGGTCTCGATTGGGACGACTGTGACTGACTGGCCACAGGACTAGACGATGGCAGTGCATTACCGTTAACGGCACCATTTGACTTGGGCGTGAAGAAGCTCGTCAGCGTCGCCTGCTTCTTTTGCGATGGCCGTGGCGTCGACATTGTGGAGAGTGGCGTGAGGATGGTCGTGAGGATCTCGACTCGTCCAGCTGATTGACCGTCGGTTCACTTGTCGATTCTCGGAAGGAATGCCGCCTGTCTGCCTTGCTGTCGAATTTGCTTTTCAGCGTTCAGCGGACCGTTGAACTAAAACGCGTCTTTCTCTAACTGCTGGGGAGACGCGTTGAGTGATTGGGCCTAGTGCGTCATTGAAAATTAGATAATCAAGATGATTATGTAATACTGTTAACCGCATCCGTCGTTGACAACCATCGACATGCAAAGTAGACAAGGACGATGCATTGGATAAGATAAGTTAAAATGGGCCAAAATAAAGATGAAAAGCTACATAGACAGAGAGTCATCTGTTTAAGCCGTGAAGAAAATAAAAATGGAGCGAAGAGCTTGAGAGAAGGTGGTGAGACGAGTCTATCTTCCGAGGCCTGTTTCTGCTGGATGACAATGGCAGCCATTTCATCTCGTCCTCTGCATTTCAATTCGGCGGCTCCTAAACAAATATTTCTAATTCGTAAGAAAGAGAGCGTTTTCTTTTCTTTTCTCTTCTCTCTTTTTTCTTTCCTTATTTTTTCGAGTTTTGTCTGTATTTTATTAAAAAGATTTTCAAGTATCAGTTTATTTCATTTTTCATCTTTTCAAAAATATTCATAATTGCCGCCTTACTCGTCAACACATTGGATCGAAGTGCACATGTCAAGTTCAGACGAGGAAGACATGAAACAGAAAAGGATGAAAACTAGAAGAGACGATAGAAAGAAATGTTTATCCCTCGCGTATTTTGACACGGATGTGCTGCTCCTGCTTCTGTTGTAGTTTGCAGTTTGTCCTGGCGTGGCCGTCGCCTTTCTTCTTTTGTCCTGGGCAGTGCACGACCAACAGACATAACAGACAAAACAGACAAAGGCGCTCCACAAGCTACACCTGCATTTGAAAATAGATCCCCTCCCTTTTGGGGACCTCCTTTGTTGACGTTCCGGAAAGGAGAAGCAGCCGGAGAAGAAAACGTGGAATTGGACGGTCAATACGAGGAAATGGAGGAGGAGGAGGAAGAAAAGAAGAAAGAAAGAAAACAGAAAAGAAGAGAGAAAGGAAGAAAGGAACAACAAAAGAAGGAGAGAAGACGAGACGAGAGAAGCAGCCAAGGAGACCACCAAGACGACAAGACGACAAGACGACAAGACTCTAGCCAATTCTGAATGCAGACAAGTATGAGGTGATGGCCGTCAATAGCGTAAGGAAGGGAGTTTCTTGATTCTTTCATCTGCTCTTCCAAATTTCTATCTCGTCTTCTCGCCTCTTGTCTTTCTCTTTTGTTTCTTCTTCTCTCTTCTACCGTTGTCGGCGTTTTCCCCTATCATCATCAACATAGACCATCGGTTTCGTTTTAGTCTGAATTTCATTTTCGTCCTGTTCATCTTGTTCTCTTGTTGCCTCAGCCATCAACATGAGCCTGTCTCCGTTTGCCCTCGTCGTGGCCGGTCTGGCCATGGCCGGTTTCGTGAATGCCGAAGCGGAGGTTGACGACGTGCTCGCCGTCCGGGCGACGTCCACAACACCGACGGCTGCCGTGCCGACGAACACGCCGACTGTCGCTCCGGGAGGCGTCTCAGCCGCCCCCTCGACCATCCCGACACACACCATCGCCGTCGGCGCTACGGGTTTTAATTTCAGCCCCAATAACCTGACCAACGTGGCCGTCGGCTCCATCATCGAGTTTAATTTCTACCCGGGCAACCACTCAGTCGTGCGCAGTGCGTACAAGTTCCCGTGCATCCCCTACGAGGACTCGGGGCCGAACCGCGTCGGCTTTTTCAGCGGCTACCTCGACACCAACGTGTACTCGTCGGACGGGCCCAAGTACCGCGTGCGGGTCAACGACACCAAGCCCATATTTTACTACTGCTCGGCGCCCGGGTCGTGCATCACGCACGGCATGCTGGGGGTCATTAATCCGGTAAGTACACACACCACTTTCGTTCGAATTGTTTGCTGCTAACCCCACTGCAGAACTCCACGTGGACGTTGGAAGTGCAAGAAGAGTATGCGGCCAACACGACGATCCAGCTAGCGCCAGGTGATCCGCTGCCGTCGGAAATTGCACCGACGACGGTGGGCGGGCCGGGCGCGACCGGCTCCTCGGGCTCGTCGTCGAAGTCATCGTCGTCCGGTCTTTCGTCGGGCGCCATCGCCGGCATCGTCATTGGCTCGATTGCAGGCGTCATTACGCTCGTCGGCCTGGGCATCTTCTCCTTTTGCTGCCTGCGCCGCAACTCGCGCTGGCAGCAGGAGCGGCACCGCCGTCTGAATGGTGGCAACAACAACACGGACGGCATGGGCAATGCTCTGTCGCCGTTGTCACCCACGGCCCGCCACGGTAGCTCGCCGGGTACCGGTGTTGTCCTCGGCGCGTCCACCATGGGCGACATGAACAGCTACTTTACGCAGGTCGACTACCGTCACCGGACGCCGCCGCCCGTGCCGGGGTTGCAACAAAATCCTTATGGCGGCCACCAGATGACGCCGACTGGCCAGCACATGCAATTCCACCGGCCGTATCCGTATGGGCAGTCCCCGCGGCACCACCAGCCGTCGTACTCCCCGCCGCCGGCCAACACCAACCTGCCCATCTACAACAGCATGGCCACCACGTCGCCGCTGCAGAGCCACCCGACGCACAACACGATGCTGCCGGCCAGTTATTCTTCTGTCATTGCGCAGCAAGGCTCGCCCAGTCCGTTTACCGACAAGGACTATTATGGGACGCCTCCCCTTCCCACGCCGACGCCGCCGCACCCGCCGTACCGCCAACAACACCAACAGCCAGCGCCGGTGGAACTGCCGACGGCCGTGGCGACGTCTGTGCCGACCAGGACGCCGGCGACACAGGTGACACCCCACGAGGTGCCCGACGGCGGACTGCGACCACCGCCACCGCCGCCGGCCGTGCCGCGCATCGAGTCGCCGACGATTGGCGGGATGGACCGGACGTGGGCCAAGGAGGACGAGGCGATGGAGTTGACGCAGATTTAGTCGTGTGGCCGGAGGTTCTTTCCTTTTTCTAGAGCGTTTTTTTTCTTTTTTTTCTTTTGTCCCATGTTTCTTTTGTGACAGTTGTTTTCCTCGGCTCTTTCCTTTTCTTTTCGTCTGCTCTCTTTCCCGTTTGGTAGATCGCCATGTCTCCGTCTTTTCCGTTGTCTCGAAAAGGCCACTGGGTCTCTTTCTTTTCCCGGAAAATGGGACCTCTTATGGCAATCAATCAAACACGTAAACACTTTAACAATCAATCAATCTGCACACGTACTGGATAAAACCGAGAGGGCTGACGACATCGTTTTCAGTCTCTGCCGTCTCTTTTGTCGTCTGTCCTTTTGTCTGCCATCTCGTCTCTCGTCTCTCGTCTCTTCTTGTCCTGGCCATCTGACAAGGCGCAGGTTCGTATCCAATCACGGAAACCGGGAACAGGAATACGGGATCTCGTAAAGAGTGAGAACGAGGTGAGAAGCAAAAAAAGGCACTCCGTAAACGTTAAAAAAGACGATCGCCGGTGAGATCAGATGGGCGCAGTCCAGCAAGGCGGGAGTTGCATGGCGGCTGAGGTCTGACAGACGGTGGAGGTCTGTATCTATTGGGACGTTTTGGACGCTGAACACACCGTGAGCGTGACCGCCAAGAGGCTCCCTTTCCAGGACGGAAGCGGCACTGCACGTTTGAAGCGGCCGTGTCCTTTTCTCTGTCTTCTGTCGTCTATCGGTTTGGCCTTTTTACTCCGGCGTCACACGGCCACGAGAGACGACCACGAGAAATGACCACGGGACAATTGCGTTGAAATGCCAAGTACGGAACCAGTTGTGCGTTTTGCTCTCGAGGTCGCACTGCAGGAGAGAAAACGTGAAAAGAAAAACGTGAGAACGGAGGTCTCCGTGCAGCTTGTCGTCAGAAAGATACATCGGATGTGGTGATGCTGCGCGGTGTTGGCAGGTACTCCGAGATGCCCCACACCGAACAGTGGTTTTAGGTGTTTGACGCTCCATAGTCTGTTTTACGCTTCTTTTTGCGTGGCCTCGGCCTGGCTGGGCTCGCCAGGGGCAAAACACACCAAAACAACGACCCCTTGCTGTT
This sequence comes from Sporothrix inflata, assembly GCA_021396225.1. Lineage (NCBI taxonomy): Eukaryota > Fungi > Ascomycota > Sordariomycetes > Ophiostomatales > Ophiostomataceae > Sporothrix > Sporothrix inflata. Next base: position 64,051 of record WNYF01000133.1, on the reverse strand, counting down.
TAGCGTGGCGAGCGTGGCCATAGCTAAGAGAGACCGGGAAAGAGCGAGCGCGCGGGAAAGAGGGACCCAGACCACTGCAGCAAGGAGCGAGGGTCGCAATTAACTTCACTGCACACTGGCACGGAGAAGGAAGGAGCCCACGGTACCCCACGCCGCACCCAAAATAGCAGCGCAGGCAGGTACCGCCACCTCCCGTCACCTGCCCCCCGCCTCAGAAAGGACACATTGCCCTGGGAAAGGGGAGAGGTGCATGCGCGCCGCTTGGGGCACCTCTACCTAGCAAAGGGAGAGCTTTTGGCTGTTTTGGCGCGCCGGACTTGGGCTGGACGCTAACCTCCTCTGCTCCTTCCCAACCTTGAAGCTTCACCTCTTTCTCACTTTCTGGCCTTCTTGCCTTCTTCGCCCTGCTCCCAATTCCATCGCTTCTTGCCTTCTTCCCAACACGCCAGTCGGTCTCTTTTTCCGTTTTGCTCTCCCCTCCCTTGTCAATCTGTCCACGCCAGTCCTTTTTTCCTTGTCGTCAATTCTTTTTTTCTCTTCTTTTCCTTTTCTTCTTTTTCTTGTTCAACCCTCCTCGACTCGACGACCAATCTCTCTCTCTCTCGATCTGCCACGACAGCCTTTCCCACAAGCTTTGGCCACATCCTCCGAATCGCGTCGTCTTTTCCTCGACGCTGACAAGAACCTCGAGCCTCACCTCCCGCATCGCCGCGAGCAACGTCCAATCTCGGACGACGTTTGATCCGATATCGAACGCCCTCGTGCCTCCGTCCCTGTTTGCCCTGCATTCCTCGGTCTGAATATTGTTTTCCGTGCCCTCTTTCTCCGTCTCTCGTTGTCTGTTGTTTTCGCCTCTTCTTTTATCGGATCATCCGAGGCACTGCGTGTCTCCGTTGTCTCCTCGACTTCCTGTCACCCTCGCCCACCTCGTCATCTCGTCTTTTTGGATACCCTCCTCGAAAGGCCGCTTCTCCTCGACGTTCCTCGACGTTCCTCGACTCTCCCCTACGCCATCCGAACCTTGACGATCCTGGGCACATCGGACCACTCGAATCGGACCATCCCACATCCGCCTCTTCTCCCCCATCCACCGTCCGAGCTCTGCGAGCTCGTCCTGTCGTCCTTCTTCTTTTCATCCCAAACCTCCCCCCTTCCTCACAATGGCCCATCTCCGCGGCGGCGCCTCCTCCGGCTACGGCATCGGACAGCCCAACCCCTTTGGCGGCGCCTCACAAGACAATGGCGCCGCTTCCGGCAACAGCGCCCTCGACGCCATCCGCCAGCAGACCAGCAAGCTCGAGGACCTGTTGGACACCTACTCGGAGCCCATCAAGCCCCACCTGCCAGCCATTGGCCGCTTTTTGATTGTCGTGACGTTCCTCGAAGACGCCCTCCGGATAGTCACCCAGTTCGGCGACCAGCTGCGCTACCTCCAGGACTACCGCCACATCCCCTGGGGCCTGACGCACATTTTCCTGGTGGCCAACGTCCTCACGATGCTCTCGTGCTCCACGCTGGTCATTGCCCGCCGCTACTCGGGCTATGCCGTCGGTGGCCTGATCGGTGTTGTCATCTCCCAAGCGCTCGGCTACGGCTTGATTTTCGATCTCAACTTCTTTTTGCGCAACCTCTCCGTCATGGGCGGCCTGCTCATGGTCCTGTCCGACTCGTGGATCCGCAAGACCACCGCCTTTGCCGGCCTGCCCCAGCTCGAGGAGAAGGACCGCAAAATGTACTTTCAGCTGGCGGGCCGTGTCCTCTTGATTTTCCTCTTCATTGGCTTTGTGTTTAGTGGCGAATGGACTGTGGGCCGCATTTTTGTCTCGTTGCTCGGCCTCGTCGCCTGCGTCATGGTCGTCGTCGGTTTCAAGGCCAAGGCCAGCGCCACCCTGCTCGTCGTCATCCTCAGCTTCTTCAACGTGTTCGTCAACAACTTCTGGACGGTAAGTCTTTTGTCCTCGCTTCGCTCGCTTTTCTTTTTCTTTTTCTTTTCTTTCCTCGCTTCGCTCGCGTTTCCCTTTCCTTCTTCTTCGTCTTCTTCTGTCCTCGCTCGCTTTGCTCGCTCGTGCTCTTCTTTGCCACTCATTCACAGCTCGCTTCGCTCACGGTTCACTCGCTAACTCGTCTGTGCAGCTCCACGAACACCACCCCCACAAGGACTTTGCCAAGTACGACTTCTTCCAGATCCTGTCTATCGTCGGCGGTCTGCTCCTGCTCGTCAACAGCGGCCCCGGCAAGGTCTCCTTTGACGAGAAGAAGAAGGTGTACTAGGCGGTCTCCGGCCCCCATTGTTGAATGTGGGTGGTCGTCCTGTGTCTCGGCCTGTTTCTCGCCTGTGACCACGGACGACTGTTTCTACCGACATCCGACGTCCCCCGTCGACTCACCTCTCGCGCCTCCACGAATCTTACGACGAAACCACACGACACGAGATATAAACAGAGGATACAAAATCCACGAAAAGCACAAAAACAGCAGATGAAGCAAATTATAAAAAGAAGAAAATGAATCAAGTGGAGGACCGGTCTTGCGGCGCCCAGTCTTGCAGGACCAAAAGAGCAGTATGGACTGCGGGAGAGAAGTAAGAAAAAGGAATTGTTGCGTTTTTTTCTTTTATTGTTCAGTTTATCAGCATCACTACTATGCAGTCGTCTTCTATGTTTTACAACTACAAAAATTTACCAACCAATGGTGGGTGTCAGAGACTGTGCTCGTTTGTGAAACTGATTTGCATTGTCCCAACGCTCTATTCCGACGCTCTATGCACCTCTATCGTTCATTCTATGGTATCTATGGTCAGTTTAGGCCTCCCGTCCCGCTTCGCCTTTCTCGTCTTTTCTAGTCGACATCCTCGATGACCAAGGGCCAGTTGTACTCGGCGCGGATGCGGCTGCCGCCACTGCCGCCATTGCCATTGCCGCCATTGCCGCTGCCGCTGGCGCGGTTGTTGTTGTTGCTTCCGCTCCCCCCACTGTTTCTGTTCTCCTCGGCGTACAGACTGTAGAAGCTGTCGTGGTCGTTGTCGTTGTCGTTGCCGCTGTCATTCTCATCGACCCACGCATCTTCCTCGTTCCTGCCAAAGTCCAGGTCCTCCACACTACCGGCAATGTCGGCCAGCATCACGGCGTACAGGTGGCTCAAATCGGCGTCGTCGGCCGTCCCGGTCCCGGGGTTGGTGTTGTTGTCGTCGCCGTCTCCGCTCTCACCCGTGAAGGCACCACTCTCGAGCAGCAGCAGATTGGCATCCGCTTCCGACGTCGACCCGGCCAGCCCCAGCCCCTGCTCAACCACCTCCATCTCCGCCAGCAGGCGCGCCCGCTCGGCGGCCACGGCGCGGCACCACACGCGTTCGCCGGCGTGTTTGCGGTGTAGGGCGCGGCGGTCCTGGCGGGCCGCTTGGGTGTGCTTCTGCCGCAAGGCATCCTGCACCTCGTCGCGCACCCCCTTTTCTTCCTCGGCGAGAAACCGCGCCTCGGCCAGCGCGCGGTCCCGCCATACCCCATAGGCGTCGAGGCGGGCGTCGTTGGTGCGCTGGTAGGCACGCAGGGCGGAGGCAACCAGCTGCGGGTGGTCGTCGCGGCCGGTCCAGGCGGCGTTGGCGCCGAGGAGTTGGCGGTAGTCGTCCTCCAGCTTCGTCTCGAGGGCGATGCGTGCCGCGTAGTCCTGCTTCCAGTGCTGCTCGGCCTCGCGGATTTTGGTGGCGGCCACCGCGGCCGTCTCGGCGCGGCGCTTCGTCTGGCGCGCATCGGCGTCCTCGGCGTCCTGCGTCTGCTGCGTGCGGTGCGCGACGCGCTCCTGGCGGCGCGCTTGTTGGGCCTGTGTCGTTTGGAGGGCGCCGAGGGTCGCCAGCGTCGTCCGCAGCGCCTCGTACTTGGCGGCCACCTCCGCCGCCAGGGCCACTTCGCGCTGCTGCCGCAGCCGCTGCAGACGCGCCCGCTGCGCTCGTTGGATGCGCTGCAACTTCTCGCGCTCGTGCTGCTCAAACGCGGCCACCTGCGCCAGCGCGGCCCGCAGCTCGGCGAGTTCGGCGTCGGCCTGCTCGGCCTGCTGCCGCACGCGTTCCTCTTCGCGCGCCTCGCGGGTAAGCCGCTGCACGCGCCGGGCGTCGGCGTCGCGTTTGAGCTGGGCCAAATCGTCCATGCCGCACCCGCACGTGCGCCAGGGCAGCCCGCAGACAAAGCAAAACTCGGCGCCGCACCGGCAGGTCATGTGCTGGCAGGCCTCGCGGTGCTCGATGAGGACGTTGCACCGGTCGCAGCGGCGCCACCCTTCTTCGGCCGCCAACGCGTCGGTCAGGCGCTGGTCGCGCTGGTCCTCGGCGGACGCTTCGGGGCAGGCCTCCCGGTTGGCCCAGCCTCGCCCGTGCGCCGGCTGGCGGCAGGTCGTGCAGGTCTCGTGGCCGTTGCGGCAGTGGGCGACGCGGGCGGCTTTCGCAATGTGGGCGGGCGGCACAAAGACGCCGCAGTCGACGGTCGGGCAGTAGACGCGGTCGCCCACGGGCAACGCGAACTCGTCCGCCTTGGCCTTGTACTGGCGGGCGAGGTCGCGGCGCACGTACTTGTTGACGGTGGCCGCCGGCACTTCATTCAAACAACACTTGGGCGGGAACTGGGCCTCGTTGGCGAGGGCGGTGGCGACGAGCTGCTGGAAGCAGTCCAGACAATACGCGTGGCAGACGGTCTGGACGGCCTCTTTGCGGGGGACGTCCTCAAAGCAGGAGATGCATTCTCTGCGGGTGCGCGGGCGCGTAGCGTTAGCAACAAGGCACGTGACAGTAGTAGGAGGAGTGGGAAAGGAACGTACATGATGGCCGGCGCGACGGGCTTCTTCTTCTTCTCCATGTCCTTGCGGACCATGGCCAGCAGCATGGCGGCGCGGCGCTGTGTCGGGATGGGTGCGGTGCCGGGGAGGGTTGATGTCGTTGTTGTCGTTGTTGTCGTTGCCGTCGTCTCTGTCGTCGACGTCGTTGTTCGCGCCGTCGCAGCAGTCGGCGTCGACGAGCTGGCACCCCCCTCCAACGCACGCAGCATCGCCTGCTCGTAGGCCTGCTGGCGGGTCGCTGTGGACGGGCTGGTCACTTTGTCGACCAGCCTCTTGACAGGCTTGCGGGCAATCGCCGGTTGTCCCGAGCGCCCACCGGTGACACCAGCGACTCCTTCCAACTGCTGCAGCTGGGCCTGCTCGTACGCCCGCTGCAGTGCTGCCCGCGCCGCGGCTGCCTGGGCTGCCTCGGTTGCGGCGGCCGCCCCGGCGGCACTGCTCTCCCCCCTTTCGTTGCTCCCGCCCAGGACGTGCACATGCCGCAGCACGCGGGAGGCAAAGAGGTGACGGCGGGACTTTTTGACAAGACCGGCCGGATTTTGTGGATTAGGCGGCGGCGGCCGAAGGTCGACCGGGTCGGGCATGTGCCGCGTGGCCGTGTCGCGGGCCTTGCCTTTGCTGAGGGCAGCCGCTTCGCGCCGCTCTTTTTCGAGTTGCTCCTGACGTCTGCGCTTCTCTTCTGCTCGGGCGGCGGCCACCGCCTCGGCTTCGGCGGCCTTGACCTTGTCCCGCTCGGCCTTTTCCGCTACGGCGACGGCTAGCTGGGCCTGCACGCTTTCCAAAGAGGACGCCACGATCTCGCGCAGCAGCTCGGGCACGTCCGCGCCGCCGGGGAGGGCGGGCATCTCGGTGAGAGAGGACGGCGGCGGCACGTCAGCCCATGCCAGATCGTCTTCGTCGGCGATGACACCCAAAAGGTCGTCGGCCTGGCCATCGTGCACTAAGAAGAGCGGCAGCGGCACGTCTTCCTCGTCGTCGGTGTCGGCATAGTCGGCGGGATCGTTGTCGCTTTCCTCATCTGTGCTGTCGCTGCTGTTGTTCTCGGACGCCGGCGTCGGTGGTGCCAGGGTCGAGGACGAGTCGTTGCTGTTGCTGGCGAGCGAGGTGCGGTTAATGCTGCCGTCTTTTGACTGCTTGGGTTTGGCGAAGTCCGGGCCGAGAAGTGTTGAGACGTCCATGGAGCCGGTGGGCTGTGGTATTGGTGTCGGTTGCGTTGGTGTCGACTGTGTTGGCTGTGATGCATCAAGTGCCCCCGTTGTTGACTCGGTCATCGACGTCGCCCCAGCCGTCTCCGGCCTCGTCTCCGGCGTCGGCGGCCGCATCACCATCCGCTGCACCTCCATCACCTTGATTTCCTTGGTGATCTCCTCCACCGACAGCAGCGGCACCAGGTCCGGCACGACCGTTCCCTTGGGCACGATCGGCGCCTGCAGTCGGGCCACGGGAAACGGTAGTCGTTCGTGGAGAGGGAGCTCCTGGGCCTGGGTGGTGGACGTGAGCGTATCGGACGATCCCATGCCGGGCGTAAAGTTGGGGTGTGTTGATCTTGACGTCGGCGTGTGCTGATGTTGGGTGTTTACGTTGATGGGATGAGATGAGGTTGTGAATACGATGGTCGTTGAATAAGAAAAGTAGTATGGTCAAAGCAAACACGAATACCAGACGGGAGAAAAAGAAAAGAACAGATCGAATTCAGGTGAAAAGTACAGACGAAAAAAGAAGAGACAAAATGGTGCCTCGTTTCCAGGGTTCACATCACGGCAAGGCATGCGGCTGAGGCACCTTTACGGAGTAATACTGGCAAACCCACCGGCAAGGCAGCACAAGGCTTGGGTGCGTGCTGCGTAGGTGGTCAGAGAGGCGACGGACAGGGCGACCGAGACAAGTGAACCGGCGCAGGCAAACCAGCAAACCAGCAAACAAGTCAACCAAATCAACCAACTGGTCAAGGCTCAGCAGCTCTCCCCACACACATCAGCAGCATGTGCTCTCTGTGCAATCTGCTTCCGGTGGCCCAACCCGGTGGCAGCCTTACCGGGTGCCAGGGGCAGTGTCCTCGAGCCAGCCAAGTGTTGTGTACTTCGTAGGACAAATACGGGAGTCCAAGTCTTGGGCCAAGGCTGACTCTGGCCTGGTTCTTGTTTGGAGGCGGCTGTAATAGCAGCACTGTCAAAGGGTCGGCTGGCTAGTGCGGAAGGCGCCGCAGACAGACGGGGATTGCGAACCCCGCTTTTCCGTACTGACAAACATGGCAAGCACGACAAGCAAGCACGGCAGGATGGCGAAGCACGACGGTACTAAATTGCAGGGAAGAAATAAAGTTGACTTTGGCAGCGACTCGTCTTCTGGAAAACGCCCCCGTCGCGCTCGTGGGCCGTGTGCACGCCGACGATTGGTTGGCCTGGTCGAGGTCGGTCAGGAAAAGGGGACGAACAGGACGAAAAACTGCCTGTTGTGGCTGTGTTGGTAGTGCTGTCTCGGTAGGAGTGCCGTCCCCTGTTGGTGGCAGGCAGTGTTGGAAGCAGTTAGCGCAGTCGGTGCGTGCCTGTTCGTACAGCCCCGCCCTAGGTTAGGCCAATCCGGGCGCCTGCCGACCAAGCTGCGTTCGCGCTGTTTGAGCTGTTCTTGCTTTCCTCTCGTTCCACGTTTACAGCTTTCCTTCTTCACCAACATCTACTTCACGGCAACAGCCGCATCTCACGTATCTACGCCATACGCCACCAGTTCTTGATATCATGCTGACTTGAAATGGTGTATTTGAACGCTCCACGCCCCGGACATCTGGTCCGTGGTCGACGTCGTCTGCTCGACCTTTGACGGGACCTGCGACTCTCGCTCCGAGCTCCGAGTCCCGACCTCCGTCCTTCGCCCGTCGTTTGCCGCCTGTCCTCTCCCTCACACTCGCCTTCGGCTCGTGCTCGTCGTCGACTACAACTTCGGCTTCGCCCCCGCAAACTCCACCCGGTTCACAATCGATCCCACCCCCTCCAGCGCCACCTCCACCACATCCCCGTCCTGCAGCCACAGCTTCGGCGTCCGGCCCATGCCCACGCCCGACGGCGTCCCCGTAAAGATCAGGTCGCCGGGCTGCAGCGTCGTGCCGCGGCTCAAAAACGCAATCGCCTGCCGCACGCCAAAGATCATGTCCGACGTGTTGCTGTCTTGGACCGTGCGCCCGTTCAGCTTGGTGGAAATCGTCAGGGCCTGCGGGTCGAGCAGCGACGCCGCCACAATGCCCGGCCCCCACGGCGCCCACCCGTCGAACCCTTTGCCCACCGACCACTGGCTGCCGCCCCGCTTGAGCTGCCAGTCCCGGTGCGACACGTCGTTGCCGACCGCGTAGCCCAGCACCACACTGAGCGCGTCGGCTTCGCTCACGTCCCGGCACGTCTTGCCAATCACCGCCACCAGCTCGCACTCGTAGTCGAGGCCCTCGCCCTCTTGCGCAATGAGGGGCACGGGGATCGGGTCGTGCGCGCCCGCCAGACTCGTGGCCGGCTTGTAGAACAGCACCGGGTACTTGGGCAGGTCCATGCCGGACTCCTTGGCGTGCAGCGCGTAGTTCAACCCAAGACACCGCACGGTGCGCACGTCCTCGGGCGCCAGCGGGGACAGCAGCGTGCGCACGTCGGCAATCTCGTCCGTCACCGTGTGCTGCCCAAAGATGCTGCCGCGGACGATGCGCGCCTGTGTGGCCTGGGCGATGTCGGCCACGCCGCGCGGGAGGAGGGCGTCGCCGTAGTAGATGCGGCCATCCTTGGCGAGGAAGCGGATGAGGCGCTGCAAACAGGGTGCGTAGCTGTCAGATAGAGTTCACGAAGGCGTAGCAAAAGACAGTCACAGGCGTGTGGACAGAACTCACCGAGAAGGAAGCCATGATGTTGACTGTGGAGTGACGATAAGGTGACGAGAGAGGAAGGAGCAGAAGGACAAAAGATCGAAAAGGAGGAAAGAACGGGACACGGGAACAGAAAGAGCAGCTCCACGTTCTTTTTATCTTTTATTATTACCTCTCCTCTGTATTTATTCCTGTTGTATCGATCCCCCCCATCCACCGTGCAGATTCCGCCATCGGTTCGCCCCGATATGCCACCATTCGTGCCGACTGGCAAAAAAAAAAACCCTATCGATTGCGGTGTATTTCGACGCGGTGCGGAGCAATTTCGGAGTCCTCCAGTGCCTTGCGCTGCCGCTTGGGTGATATTCCACACTTGCCATAGGCGCAAAAACAAACCCCCACCGCCCTCCGATACAGGGCCCAAGATGGCCCTCGATGGCACCTTCCCCGGGGAACGTCCAGACGGCCAGTGCGCTAGCAACAACCACGAGACCCACTTTCTTCGTTTTCTCCTCGGAGGGCAGCTTTCGCGGAGTTTGCGTTTGTCTTTGCTTTTCTTTGCTCAACCACCGCAACATAAGAACAGCACCACCACCCCCGTGCGACCACCGCCCCCTTACCTCCCGATGCGTCTCTCTGGCCTCCAGCGCGAGGTCCTCAGCCTCTACCGGCAGTGCCTGCGCGCCAGCCGGCAAAAGCCCGAGGTGAGTGGAAGACGGCGACGAAGCTGCACTGAGCCGCTGGGAGGAGCTCCCAAATGACGGCCGGGGACGATGGAAGTGAACACCCTAATCCCGGTAATCCCGTTTCACGCACACAGAGCGCAACTGAGCTCATACACTCAACCACACTACACCACTACACTACACAACTACCTAAAAGAGAAACATTGCCCAAAGAGGAAACCCAGAGGAAGCACGGAAGAAAAAGAACAACCCCAGACAACCCCAGAAAGGACAAAGACAGGGCACAAAAGACAAAACAAGAAACACTACTGGAGAGAGGAACACTGCCCAATCAAGGAATTGGAGAATGTCCCATTCAAGAAATACTTGACTTCACCTTTCTATCGTCCACTTACTAACATCACCACAGTCATCACGCCCCCGCTTTGAAGCCTATGCCCGCACCGAGTTTGCCAAGAACAAGGGGTTGAGCAAGAAGGACTTTGCCGCGATTGAGTTTTTGTTGAGGAAGGGGCGAAGGCAGTTGGATGTCATGTCGGAGCCGGGGATCACGGATGTGCGGTAGGAGTCGACGGAGGCGAGGAGTGGTCGAAGACGACGACGACGACTACCACGAAGTCGACGACTACTCCTCTTTCAAGAGACGGCTCTCCACGAGATGACGATAACGACGTGATGACAACAACCACTCAACTCACAACTCAAACTGACGACGTTCACAAGAACAATACAACAAACCACAAATTACAACCTACATGAACGACGACAACAACAACAACAACTACTACTACTACTACTACTACTACTACCACAACTACAGACCAACATAAACCGACAACGACATGAGAGACAGTCTGACACCAGACGGATGACAGACTGATGATACCAAAACAAATTGGCGACAGCACACACAACAATCCCGGACGGCCAGTGAAATCTTGCAGCACGCCATCCAAGTCACAAACGCGGTAGGCGTTGGGTGCGGTCTCTCTCAACGGGAGGCGTTGACTCTCTCCACGAGAGGAGTTGACTGTCGTTATCTGGGTTGGCGACAGCAGCGTCCCGCCGCGGACGACGACCGTGGCTACTGTGGGACAAGATTCGAAGCCGAAAGACACGGGTGGGGTTGACCGTCGTTAGTTGACCTTTCGCCCATTCTCAAGCGGTCAAATCGTGCTGGCGTCGCGTATTGCATCATTGGAGTTCGGAAGGAAGCCGTTGTGAATCGCTAGGTTTACGGATTAAATACGGTGGCGAGGATGCCGTCGCCGTCGTGTTCATCTTGGGCACGGCGGTTGACTGTTTAAGACGTGGGGTGTGGTGTGAATCCTTAGTGGAAGGATGAGAAAATTGGCTAACAATGGCTTGGAACTTGCAAAAGTTATGGAAACAAACACGATATGAAATACCCTGTACAATAATACTCCTCTCTTACTTTGTTAGACTTTAGTTTCAACCCTCACTTCATCATGAATTAAAAAGATTACCTTTAACTTCACTCCACTGTCGTGATTGTGTCTACGGGCCTAAGACGGACCGATTGGAATCTGATAAAACGGGTGACAGGTCAAAGACGGACTGAAGACGGACTGAAGACGGGACGGGACGGCGGTTAATCAAGGTCTGGTCATACTGGTGTGACACCGTCGAGCACGTTTGCCCATCGAGCACATTGACATATAAATAGATCAGGGAGAGAGTACAAACTACAACGTGTAAAATCAAAAGAGACCGTTGATTGACCTATATTAAGACAGAGATTAAGATACAGCAGGAAAGCAAGTAAGAAACTGACATAGGAAAGGAAAGATGAGAATGACAGAGAAAAGGAAACAAATAGAGTGATCCATCTTTTTTCTCTTTCTTTTCACATACACAATCGACACAAGCACATCTCACCACTTGTCTGCCCCCCTCACCCCTAAATACGCTCCACCTCGTTGGCATAGTGCAGCTCCTTCTCCACCTGCGTCAGGTCCATGTCCGGCACCGCCGCGTCGGCGCCGTCAATCACCTTGGCCAGCTCCTCGAGCGTGGGGCCGCGCGTCTCCACGTACATAAAGTACACAAACACGAGCTCCAACAAGATCCAGCAGGTGTAGATGAGGTAGAACTTCCACGAGTGGTCGCCAAAGTACTTGAACGCCACCGGGTTGGCGTACACATTGAGGGTCAGGGCGGCCTGCACCGTGTAGTTCATAATCATCAAACCCTTGCCGCGCAGGCGGTACGGCAGGATCTCAATGGCGTAGCCGACCAGAAGACCCGACCAGGCGAGCGAGTAGAAGATGCCAAACAGCCAAATAAAGAAAATCATGGCGGTGGCGGCGTGCGTCAGGCCGTGGTCCTGGTACAGGCCGGCCGTCAGGGTCCAGAAGATGAAGGTGGCAAACATGCCGCCCGTGGCGGCCAAGAACATGGGGCGCCGGCCAATCTTGTCGACGAGCATGGCCATGCTGATGGAGACGATCAACGAAAGACCGGTCTGGCCGCCCGACAGACCCAGCTTGGTGGTCGCGTTGGTGACGCCCGCCGTGTCGTACAGGATGGACTGGTAGTTGGAAATAATAGCATTGCCGGACCACTGGGAGAAGATGCCCAGCGAGATGAGGACGGCCAGGCGGTACCGGTTGCCCTTGGTCTTGAAAAAGTCAATGTAGCTGCTGTTGGTCTCGCTCGCCATCTCGAGGCGGATCGTCTCCTTGATCTCGCGGTACTCAAACTGCACCGTCGGGTGGTTGGCGTCCCCGTTGCCGTGGTACTTGGCCAGGATCGCCAGCGCCTGCTCGTGCTTGTCCTTGGCCATGAGGAAACGCGGGCTCTCGGGGACCCAATAGATGAACAAAAGCTGGATGACCGAGGGGAGGCCTTGCAGGAGAGCAGGAATGCGCCACGAGTTGTCGTTGCCCAGGTAGTTAGTGCCAAACGACACCCACGTCACGATGAGCGCGCCCACGTTCCAGAGGCAGTTGTAGACCGTCGTCAGCCGGCCGCGGTGTTGCGGGTGGCACAGTTCAGTCAAGAGCATGGGCGAGGCGATCTGGGCCAGCGAGCTGCCAAAGCCCAGCAGAGCACGCCCGCCCATGAACGTGCCCAAGTTGCGGCAGCTGCCCTGCAGCACCGCGCCCACAATCATAATCACACAGCCCGCCGCAATCGGCGGCTTGCGGCCAATGTTGTCCGTGAAGAGAGGGACGAGCGGGATGGACAGCAGACTGCCAATCTGGTACAGCGCGCCGAGGAGGCCCAGCATCGAGCCCTGCGGGTCGCCAAAGTAGTTCTTCCACGACTCAAAGTTTTGGACCGAGTTGAAGAACATTCTACACCGTTAGCGAAGCAGACAGATGGCGGACAGTTTCATCGAGGAGACCTACCCGTCGTATCCCGTGGTGGCCGACGCCACACAGAGGACAATGGCATAGAAATAAAGCTTGCGCAGACCCGGGTCGCGCTTCCAGTCGACCTTTTCAAAGTGCGGCCCGGAATCGGGGCCCGTCGTCGGGCCAGCCATGGCGAGAGGCATGGCGGGGGATGTACGAGGTTAAAAGGAGAAGAAAATAAAAGAAAGAGACGATGAATGAATGTAAGAAGAAAAGAAAGGCTGACAAGGAGGGACACGAAGAGAAGTCAAAAAGAGGGGGGAAAAAGCGAAGTCCAAACCGGGAATGGCTTGGGAGATCACTTATAAGGCAGCGAGACCAGACAAGGGGGAGAAGAAAAAGAGAAAGGGTAGGCGAGGTGGTAGAAGAGAGAGAGAGAGAGAGACCGAGAGACAGATGTTTTTATAAGACAGGAGACAGAGGGACGGGGTGACAGTAAAAAGACATGCAATCTACATTGGAGCTATAGCAGGAAGACTATGGGAAGTACATACACACAGAGACCCATAGACGACAGACGCACACGGGCGGACGGGCCGAACGTGAACCCGTCAAGAAGCAAAGTGAGAAGAGCAAAAGGGGACAGGGCCGTACTGAGAGAACACCCGTTTTTGCGAAATCAGGCAAGACGAGACGGGAAAACGTGGCAAGACGAGATGGGGGACGGGGGCAGGGTTATGGTTCGTGGGCTCGACTCGCGGACGAGAGTAGAGGATGGAGATGCTTTGCTTTCTTTAGTCGGCCTTGTGCTTTATTGACTTTGAGTTTTTGCTGTAGTATCTTTCCTGCCCTGGTCGATGCACTTTGGTGATCAATGGGACACATGAAGGCAAGAAAGACAGAGACTAGAGGGCTCTCCAAACGGATTCTTGACCATCGGAGACACCTCGTTGCAGAGTGGCACCCCAGTTCAACAGCCAACTCCACCAATATAGCATGTCCGGCCGTCACGGGATGTTTGACTGAGGGTGTTAATGTAGAGGGGTGGCGATAAGAAGTCTGTTAAGAGAAGATGGCCACACGATAAACCGAGTCCAGAACGGCCAATCTACCAAGTGAACCTCCCAATCTCGCTGGTGATGCATGAGAATAAAAGAAGAACGGGTGCAGAGTAATGGAAATAAAAACGAGCAGAACAATGTAAAGTCAATTTAGCTCTTGGGACCATTCTTGGAGTTCTCTTAGAATCATCTTACGGCTCTCTTGGAGTCCCCCCCTTCGATCCAGACTGATGGTACTTGGCGACAGCTAAACAGACTTTTTTGTATTGTAAATATTGTTTCTCCTGACGGGAGGTCGTACAATAGCGCCTATTCAAAATCGACCAACATGCAGTCTTCAGATGGAAAAAGCAAACAGGCGACGAGAAGGCGGACTTCCAACGGTCACGAACAACAGACAACATGAGTTTGGGGCCGCTTTTTCTGTGGCGGACCGAGTGAAAAGGAAGTGGAGGAAAGGTGCGGAGAGTCGAAATGAGTGACAGAGAGAGGAAAGAAGAGGGAAAACACACAGGAAACGAGACAAACTGGAAGAGGAAGACGACGATCTCTCCACTGTTTGATTATTTTGTTCTTTTGTTCTTTGGTCCGTTAGTGGATCATAGCTATTGATCGTTTGGTTGTGTTCGTTCTATCTCTTTACTTTTATGTATCGCCCTTTAAAGAAGTCAACACTTGATGCCTGGCTCATCCCACGTGCGGCCAAGCCTCGCGTGCAGATGCACGTCGTACCATTATGCCTGTTAGATTGGGTCGATGGTAAGCTAAGAAAAGAGAAAAGATAGCTAAGAAGGTACAGCACGAACAATACCGTCGGATCTCACAATGCTGCAAGATCCGATAAAAAGGGACACCGCTGTACGGTCGGAGGTGGTGTGCAGCGGCTGCAACGAAAAGTAAAAGGTGAGCGTCGGACAATGGTCTGCAGTGTTTATTCTCGGAGGAGAATCGAGGTATAGAAAGAGAAAGCGACATAAATGTCAATTGTTCGCCAAAGCACGAGAGAACCAATGGGAGGGAATGCCTCATTTACCATCTGTTTAGGCAATTTTCACCCGTCAATATCAAAAAGACGGGCACCTCGATCCCGCCTCCTGGGAAAGACCAAAGACACGGCCTGAGGCTCTTTAGATTGGACCTCTAAATTGGTCGAAAATTTAGATTAAACGACAAGAAAAGCGAGCGGAAAACAATTGAAAGAGACATGCATCACGGAGCCTCTCCGGTGATTCCGTGTAGGGGTGTGGAAATTGAAAAAGAGAGAACATTGAATGAAACGCACGAAAAGAGAATACACTGTGAATTTCCATCAAGTTCATGCTAGCAAAAGATGAGCAGCATTGCTCTGTCGACAATGTTGGAACAAAAAGAGAGAATATGCTTAAACGAGAGAAGAAAGAAACAGAAAGAGAAGAGAGAAAACCCAGGGACGTCATGTCTGAGCACACAGTCGATCACTCGGGAACCGTCAACCGTCAACCGTCAACCGCACAAAACCCGTTTCTGTGAGGCACAGCCTTCCCTTGGAGCGAAGATGAGCGGGCCAACCTCGAGCGAAAGATTAGATACGGGCCCAGAGAACAGAATGTACTCAACCTACTGGTATTTTCCTTTTCCTCTTTTCCTTTTCCTCTTTTACTTTGGCCGTCTACTTTATGTTATTCTTCCTCCGTTGAAACAAGCATCCGTGCCAAGGTTTCAGAGTACCTCCGTCGCTTGTCGTATGTCGGTTGTAGGGCCGTGGTGGTGGGCTTGCAACTTCAAGCGGTCGGCGATCCGTTCGTGGGATGGGCCGATGGGGATGTGCGGGAGGGAGGAGAGTAGCAGATGCTGTAAAACGCAAACAGCATGGAAAAAAGGCTTTCATTGTACCGTACTGCTTTCTTATTCTTTTCACTTTTTTGGAAAGTTAAGAAAGGAAAAAGACAGGAAATATTGTTTCTTATTTAAAAACGTAAAGCAAAGAAAAAAAGAAAGAAGAAGAAAGCCCTTCCAACGAACACAAAAGCCCCAACATACCAAAAGGACCTTTCATGCTCATATCCACGCCCATTTCTTTTTTAAATGCACGTCTGTCACACTCTTAAGAACTAGGACTTGCACACACAATGGAGAGTCATCCTCTCAGACCCTGACCGACCTCGCTTCCACTGTTTGTTTCTCGGACGAACGCTTCCACACCATTCACTGTCCAGACAGCCCTGTCAAAACGGTAAACGAGTTTCACGGTGATGCTCGTTCGGTACGCCAAGCCCGTCGATCGTCGACCATTGACCGTTTTCTCTTTCTCCTACTCTCATTCTTTTTATTCAGCCGCGAGCCTCGTCTATGCTAGACGGTGTCGTAGGTGATGCCCACTACCAACTTTGCCCACACTCAAT
This sequence comes from Sporothrix inflata, assembly GCA_021396225.1. Taxonomy (NCBI): domain Eukaryota; kingdom Fungi; phylum Ascomycota; class Sordariomycetes; order Ophiostomatales; family Ophiostomataceae; genus Sporothrix; species Sporothrix inflata. The sequence continues at coordinate 47,944 of WNYF01000133.1, read as the reverse complement.
CAGATGCACCCACGGGCAGCTGCACAGACAGGGGCGTTCCAACAGACTGTCTTCTGTACTCTGTACGAAGCATCAGGGCCACCCGCCTAAACTTGCTTAGGCTGTTTGCACTTTCTTCACGGCGTCATCGCCTTTCATCTATTCCGTGCCGACGACCGGGCGCCACCATTGTCTTTTTCTCTTTTGATACCATGAGGCTGACAAGGTGCATTTGATGACAACAGGCTAAATCCAGGAATAGAGGGCACTCTCTTGTGTCTACTCGTTCATGTAAATTAGATACAGAAAACAAATCAAAGAAACACCCAGAGCCTGGTCGACGCAATATACCTCTTTCTTAAAATATTCAACTGTCGTTATCATATTCAATTTTTTAAAAAAAGAATGATATTCAAGAACAATTCATTTTTTTTTAAATTACAATCTGGCCTGCAACGAACTCGTACTTCACCATCACCTCTTCCTCCTTCATATCTTCTGCCTGCCCTTCGCCCCCCTTACTCCACATGCTCCATGTCGGCCATCTTGCGCTCGACCTCGACCTCGCGGTCAAATTCGTAGGACGCGAAATCGCGGGCGCGCAGGTTCTTGGCAAAGAGGACGTCGAGCTCCTCGTAGGTGCGGCCCTTGCACTCGGGCAGGCGGTAGTAGGACCAGACGGCGATGCCCAGACTAAAACCGGCGGCCAAGAAGCCGGACTTTCCCTTCCAGTTGCCCTCGGTGGAGCCGAGGACGTAGGGGGCGACGGTGGACGAGCAGATGACGCCAATGTTGTAGGTGTTGCGGGCCAGGGAGATGGTCTTTGAGCGCAGGCGAGTCGAAGAGGTCTCCGCCACAATAATGAACGCCATCGGGCCAATGGTCAGCTGGTAGCAGGCGTACCACAAAAAGTAAAAGGCCGCGCCGGCAAAGCCGTAGCTGCGCGCCGAGCCGCCCCGGGTGTCCTGGGCCACCGACAAGAAGCCGATCACAAACATGACGAGGGACATGCTGACGGCACCGGCCATGAAGATTGGGCGACGGCCGTGGCGGGCCGTGATGAGGGTGCTGGAGAGGGTACAGCAAAAGTGCAGACCACCCAGGCCCACAGTCAGCTTGTAGGCATCCGACGACTCTAGGCCGGCCTGCTCAAAGAAGAAGGTAGCGTACGACGTGATGGCGAACCCAACGAGCACTTGCGACAGCCAGGCAACGCAGCTGATCTCGGTGCGCCAGCGGTTGGCGCCGCGGAAGCAGTCGAGCCAGGCGGCGCCCTCAGTCATGGCGCGCTCGAGCTGGGTGGTCTCGACCATGAGGGCGACGGCGTTGCGGGCGGTGGCCGCCGCTTCGTCAGCCGAGGCGCCTGCGGGGGCGGTCGTCAACCGGCGCACCGATTTCTCGGCTTCGTCGATTCTGCCCTTGCGGACCAACCACCACGGCGATTCCGGCGCAAACACGACAAACGGCACAATGATGACGGGGAACGCCCACTGCACGGCAAAGGGAATGCGCCACGCCCACTGGGTCTTGTTGCCGGTCAGCCCATCGAGCACGCCGTACGAGAGCAGCTGGCCGATGCCCCAGCAGAGGACCACAAAGGTCTCGAGGTAGGCACGAAGCACAACGGGCGTGACTTCGGACGCATAAGCCGTCGCCAGCGTCGTGTAGATGCCCCACGAAATGCCGCACAACACCTCGCCCGCAAACAGCACGCCGACCGACGGCGCAAAGAAGGCCAGGAAGATGAAGGCCGTCAGCCAGGCCATGGCACCGAGGAGGGTGCGCTTGTGGCCCCAGCGCTCGGTGAAGACGCCGTTGAGAAAGATGCCGACCAAGTTGCCGAGTGGGCTGGCCAGACCGAGCGCTGTCTGCCATTTGGCCTGCACCTGGAAGCCCGTGGTCGAGCCCGGAACCGCCACACCAAAGCGCTTCTGGAACGCGGGGAAGCCGAAGAGGGTGCCGATCAGGGCGGTATCGTAGCCGTCCATGATGACCACGAGCGACACGACGACAGACCAGAAGCAGGCCTTGGGGTACAGGCGCAGGGCATCCCGCAGAGTCATGCGGTGCTCGGCCTCGGTGGCGTCGCGGGCGTCGGCATTGAGGCCGGCGAGGCCGACCCAGGCGTTGGCGAGGTTGGGTGCATCGGTAGGAGGGTCGGGGAGGGTGGAAGGGTCGGGGTGGACAGGGTCCGCGGTCGTCTTTTCCATGGTGCGTGTGTAGTAAAGTGACACAATATAGAATGGAAAAAAAGAAGATGACTATAGAACGGGGAGGAGAAGAAGAAAAAAAAAACACAGGACAATCACTTGTTTATCTACTTTTCTTTTTGATGGTGATCATCGCCGACACCTCGCTTCTATTGTTCCTCGGTCGGCTGGTGTACCGAGATGCGAGTGGCCGTCTTCGAATGGACTGACCGCTGCTGTCGGTAGTATGGCACGCGTCGTGTCGAGCGTTGACTGAAGAAAGCATCCACTTCACACGTACACGCCTCTTCGACAACACATCCACACTGCACCCAACATCATCCGAGTTATCCATTTCTCCGCATATGGGGTTAGTGTGAGGGGAGAGGAATACGGGGGTGTGAGGGAGAGGTGGAGGATAACGAGAGAAAGGAAGAGAGTGGGAGAGAAGGCTGCGGGGAAGGCAGGACGAAAATCAAGAGAAAACTGACAACCCGGATCCTGGGTCTGTCTGGTCTCTCTGGTTTGTCTCCCCTGTCCTCCGTTTGGCGCCAACCGGCTATATTCAAAAGAATACGACATCACCAAGATACGACATACGGCGTGATAGCGTGAGGGGAAACGATGGAGGATGAAGTGGACGTGGAGGACGCGGAGTGTGGAGTGTGCAGTGTGGAGTGGACGGTGTGGGGAGACGTAAGAGAGAGAGTGAGGATGAGAGGCTGGGTCCATGGTAGTCTGTCCACGGTAGTGCAGTCGTGTGCAGTGCTGCCCTCGGTGCACTCTGCTTGGTCGTCTGCTCGTCTGACAGGGGTTAATCCACGAATCGCAACGGCTGGCCATCGACGAGTACACGGCGGTTGAATTCGAGGTACATGAGGGTACATCGAGTGAGGGTGAGGTAGACTAAAAGAAAGGAGTACGAAGTAAGAGGGAATAAACAGGAAAAAAAAAGCGAGACTAGCAGTAGCCGGCGACTGCAGACGACAGGAGCCCACTTTGCGTTGGAATCCACCCAGAGAGAGCCACTCAGGAAACGTCGTTCCGGCTGTGGGCAGGCTGGCGCTGTAGACGTGAGCAAGAAGGTTTCCTCGGTTGTTTCTTCTGTTTTCGTTTCTGGCTTCTCTCTCTGATTGATCCTCAATTTTCATCACGTTTTCTTCCTCAACAACAACCGCATGTCTTCGTAAGTCGTACTCTGCCAACGCTGCGACCGCGATCTGCCGTCTTGGCTGGAGCGATTGTGGCTTGGCCCAGCCGGTTCTTCCCACCTTGGCGGGCACTTGCAGTGCTCTTGGCGACTTGGCGACTTGGCTGCAGGAGTGACGAAACGCGCTTTGACGACGATATGAGGAAACACCACTTATACGCGGACGAGAGCAAAAAAACAAATGAGGACAAAAAATCTAAAAGAAAACACAAGCAAACTCTATTTTTACTGATTCTATGTATTACTGCGAACTGCACATTGCACACGCCCAAATTGTATTGTCCGTCTTCCTAGTCCACCTGTCCCTCCGGCAGGACCGACACGTAGTCCAGCGGCGCACGTTCTTTGCCGTCGGCGTGGCCAACAAGGACGAGCGTGTCCCCTTTCTGGAGGGCAACGCCCCGGAAGGTGATGCGGGTCGCCGAGTGGCCGTCGAGAAACTCGGAAAAGTCGTGACCCAGACGGTCCTGAAGGTTGCCCGACCACGTGCCGACGGACTTGTCGTTCAACAACAATTCGTACTTGGCCCGTCCCACGGACGTGTCATAGTAGTTGACGGCGAGGTCGTAGGTGCCGGACTCGACACCGAGGGTGATGGTCACTTTACCAGACGCACCACTGGTCTGCACGGCCTGTCCGTTGGAGGCGGCCTCGGGGGGTGTGACTGCAACAGCCTCATAGCCATCGAGAACGACATTGGGTGACGGCGTAGCGAGTGGGATGCGGTATTTGTAAACACCAACCCTCCCCTTGTCATCCTCAATGCCGCTCTTGGTCCGGTAGAACCGACAGACCGAGTCCCGCCAGACAAGTGCATGGCCGGCTTGGTACGCCAGCTTGAACGCAATGTGCTCGAAGCGGGCGTCGTCAATCTTGCCTTTGAGGGACGCCCACCGCTGCGGGAACGTCTGGACGGTGGCCGCCCCCTCGTAGTGCGCATCGTAAAAGTGCTGGATAACGGTCTTGCCGGACGACAGGACGTGTGTGTACGGCACGTGGTGGAACCACAGAAGCAGATTGTCGGGCGTCTTGGTCACATCCTCAAAGACGGCCGCCACCTCCGGGTGGTACTGCCCGGCGTTGGCAGTGCCGGTGGCAACTGAGCGGTCCATGCCGATGCCCTGCCCGTCCGCCCGGGTCCACTGGCCCCAGCCGTTGCCATCTTGGGACGCGGGTGAGGGACCGTAGTGGGTGTACAGAATGTCACAGAGCGTCTGCACGCCCAGGTTGCCGGAGTGGCCCTCGTACGCCGGCCAGGAGTCCATGAGGAGGGAGGTCAAAACGGAGACGACGGTCGGGTCAACGCCAAACGTCAGTCGGATCCAGTCCTCGAGAAGGTCCTTGGCGTCGTCCGACGGCCGCCACGCCAGACGGCCGTATGCGTATAGGTTCGCCATGGCCAGGTGGTGGCCGAGCCACGTCGAATCGTTACCGACGTTGACGACGGCCGTGTATCCGGTGGTGCTCCACTGGAACGGACCCTCTGGGGTGAGAATGTCCCTCACCAGAGACGGCTGCCCGCCCACCCGCATATCAAACCCCAGAATCTCCTGCCACTCGGGCGCCAGGTACACCGCGTGCGACTGCTGCCCCATGTACTCCTGGGCGACCATAAACTCAATGGCCGCCTTGGTCTTTTTGAGTCTAGCCAGCAGCGGCGACGGCGGCTCGCGCACCTGGAAATCGATCGGACCAAACTTGATCTGGACGACGACGTTGTCATCAAATTCTTCGTCCAAGTGAGCAAAAAAGTCAACGGCCGCATTGGCCCGGTCGTTCTTGGGGTCGGCCTCGCTCAAGTGGTGGTCGTAGACAAACGCCCGGTACAAGACCAGTCCGCCGTACGGGGCCAGCGGCTTGGCGAGCATGTTGGCGCCCTCCGCGAGCGTGCGTCCGTAACTGAGCGGGCCCGGCTGGCCCTCCGAATTGGCCTTGATTGTGTACCCGAGCAGGTCGGGCACCACAGCGTACACCCGGGCAGTGATGTCCTCCCAAAAGGCAACAACCGCCTCGTCCAACGGGTCCGACGTCGCCAGACCCCCCAGCGTCCGCGGCGCGTCAAAGTTGAGCGCCAGGCCGATGCGCACACCGTACGGGCGCATCAAGTCGGCGATCCTCTTCACTCCGTTGGTGAGGTTGTCTTCCGAGAGGAGGGAAGCGTTGGCGTTGACGTTGTTGATGACAATGCCATTGAGCCCAATCGAGGCCATCAGCCGGGCGTACTGACGGACCCGGTCCAGGTTGTCCACAATCTTGCCTCCCTCGAAAAACAGTGACCTTCCGCCGTACCCCCGCTCAATCGACCCGTCCATGTTGTCCCACTGGTTGATCCACCGGATCGGTGCGCTGGGGCGGCTGCCAAACTGCACGGGCGCGAACGTGCCCTGGGCGAGCCGCGACAGGTACTCGAAGGCGCCGTAGAGAGCACCGCGCTCGTTGTTGCCCAGCACAAGGTGCTTCTCAGAGAAGGTCGTGTCCAGCCAGTAGCCGTCTTCGTGGTGTAGGGTATCAGCCGCAGTGTCGATGGTCTGGCCAGCTGCTTCGTAGTCTTTGAGCGTGCCAACGACGATGGTCGTGCCCGACGCGTCGGACAGCTTGTTGACCGTAGTGACTGTCCGCCCGAGAATCTTCTTGAAGCCATCGACAAGTTCCTGCCCGGCCACTGTTACCGGGCTTGTGTCGGAACCATGGTCGAGAACAACGACCGTGTTGATGGCTGGGCTGTTCGTGGCCGTGCGCACCGCCGCCGGCAGTTCGCCATACCGCAGCCACGCTGCCACGCCGTCTTCGTCGGGGTGATGGGGCATTGGAAGGACGTTTCGAACAATGGTAGTATTGGAGAATTGGAGTAGGAGAGGAAAGTAAGGAGAGTCTGAAAACGGAGACTGGACCGGAATACCGGGTGTCTCGCTTCGCACGTCGTTTGTCGGTTGCTTTTATTTGATTGTGGTCTGTTCTCCGTGTTTTCTTTCGTTTCTATTTTTGTACATTTTTCCCCCTTCTGGTTTCATTCTCGCCATCCTGTTTCTCCGTCTCGTTTGTCTTTCTCCCATTTCCCATTTCCCATTTCCCATTTTCTCGTCAGCCAGCCACACCTTCACCTTCCCCTCACGAGCATCGTCACCCCATTGCTGGTGAGGGGGCAGTGGAGCGGCTTTCGTGCGTCGTTTCCCATCCTGTCTTCCTGCATTTAGGCAAAATAGGCCCCTGTCGACAGTAGCTCGAGGAGCTTCACACTTGACAAACCTTGCCCATCGAGCTAGTGTGATCTTTAGTGTCGACGAGAAGGTACTTGACACAAATCCACTGAGTACACAAAGGTACTTTCAGACTGAACAACAACTCTAGAAGAACCACAACGACGGCTACCCCACTGTCGGCAGTCACTGTACGGGCCTACGACGACGTCTTCACCTGACCGAGTTTTCTTTCCTTCCCTTTATCAACTTTCCCTCTCCCGTTTCCGCCCCTCCCCATCTCCACTACATGAATCACTAGCTAAGACGGGTGGCGCCGGAGTCATGTGGAATCGGGAATAAGGGGAAGAACAAGGGGAAAGGATAAGGGGAAAGATGGGGGCAATAATAGAAAGAAAGAAGGAAAATGGGGCGGGGGGATAAACGAAGAAGAAGAAGAAAAGAAGAAGAAGAAAAAAGGGAGAAGAAAACAAAAGACCAGAGGAAAAAAAGGACGAAGCAGCCATGCAAGAAGCACAACTTTACAACAAACTACGACGTTCAATGGAAACAATAGCTGCAGCCGCTGTACGTCGTGTAGTAGGGTCGCATCGAAATACCGAATACCCGGTGAGTGGTCTGGCCAGACGGGGGAGAGGAGACAAGGTTAAAAAGGATAAAAAGAAATAAGGATAAAAAAAGGAAAATAAGACGTCAGCTATTATCAACCCGTCTTGTTATCTTAGTCTACTGTCGTCTGTCTAATTCTATCCATTTCTCCGAGGTTGCATGGTTGTCTATCTTTTGGTGTACACTTTCTCCAGCAACTCCAGTGGAAACGCCTCGGCCATCGCCTGGAAGCCTGTCACATTCGGGTGTAGGTAGTCGCAGGAGTCGTACGCAGGTAGAAGGCAGCCGGGGCATTCAGGATTGCGCAAAACAGCGTCAAAGTCCACGAGGCTGTCAAACACGGTCGTGGACGCCTGCCGAATCCATGTGTTGACGCGCTGCCGGGTTGCTTCGCGGGCGGGCGATGAGTATGGTTGGATGGGTGTTTCTTGCAAGTCGGGACCGCAGAATGGGGCGATGGTTGAAATGAAGACGAGGAGACCCGCGGCGTGGCAGCGTTTAGCGACTGTCTCGAAGGTGGTGATCAGCCGATTACTGAGATCCCGCTGGGCCACCTCATCTGTCGTCGTCGTCCCAATGTCGTTGACGCCGGCGAAGAGGAGGACGGAGGCGACGCCGGGCTGGGCGAGGACGTCCCGGGAGAGGCGGTTGAGGAGGGATGGACCGCCCGTGCCGTCGCGGAGGACGCAGTTGCCGCCGGCTGCTAAGTTGAGCAGCGTCAAAGTCGGTGTTGGAATTGGCGAAGCCGACGACGACGACGACGACGACAAGCCATCCTGCTGTAGCCGCTGCATCCTCTCCAACAACAAGTCTGGCCACCGGTCATTCCCATTGTCCGTACTACACCGCCCGTCCGTAATGCTGTCACCCACCAGGACCAGAGCCTGTCTGTCTGTTGAAGATAACTCCTCCACACCAGCCAAAAAGTACCAGTGAAAGACACTGCACAGGCTGTTGCCTTCTCGTAACGACGCCGACCCCGCGTGATCCCCCTTGCACATCCACGACTGTGTACGACTTCCAGGATGCGTCGTGAGCTCATCTGTTGTAAGGCCGTTGGCAAAGTAGAGGGTGACTGTCAACGTCTCGGAGGTGTCTGTCGGCACGTCGACGGCGTCGGACAACAACAGTTCGCCGGCTGGGATGACGGTAGACAGCTGGCCTGAGAACAACACGGGGTGAAGACTGTCGACACAAATAAACCGTGAGCCGGAAATGTGTGCTGGGTCGTCTTCGTTGTGCACGTCGCCTTCGCCAGGTGGCCGACTCGGCACACCCACCGTCGCTTTCGTGATGCACAACGCGGACGTCCCGAACGAGTTTGTGAGTCGGAGGCGTATTGTCCGGCTTCCTGCCTTCCCGTTCGCCGGCAACCGCACCGTCTGCCGCAGCGTCGTGTCGGTGAACCGCAAGAACGGCCCCGGCGGCAGGTGGTCCGCCACCGCCCACGCCCGCTGCGGCATTGCCGCCCACACTGTTGTCCAGCCCTCCGTAGTGGTGGTGCTCATTGTCTCGGTTGAGGCTACCCTGTCTTCGTGTGTTTGTTCTTGGACGACAAGTCGAACCTGTGCAAGTAACCGGGCTCCTGGGATTTCGTCCTCCCAGAATAGCCCCAATTTCAACACCCCCCCTCACCTCCCCCATCTCCAAATTTCCTCTTGGCATTTAACCCGAACCCTGGTCAGCCTTGTCTTTTTGACGCCATCGTCTGTCCTTAGCACGACCCACTCCACAACTCGCTCCACGACCGCCTAAAAGGCAGTTGTCAATTTACCCGGTCAACGGTGTGCAAAATGGGGCTCTCTTGCAGGGGTCTGGTGTAATCCTTCCTTTGCTTGCTTGCGTAGTATTCCGTTGTCCTTCACCTTTCTCGGGTCCATCTATCTCGAGTTGTTTCGTCTTTGCTATGTTGTGTCTGGATCGTGTTTGCTGTTATTCCACCTATCGTAGTCGAGCTTCCTCGAAGAAACACGGAGACGACGCGACAATAGACATCTCGCTGGCCAGCCTTGGTCCGAGCCGTCGTACGAGCGAAGAAGATGGGGAAGGCATTGGATGCGGGCAAGATGAAGACATCGTAACGAAGAAATGAAATCACAAGTACAATGAAAACGCCGTCAAAAATGCAAATTGAAATAATTGAAGAATGTAAACACCGCAAAAGATTTAACGCGTTATATTATTTCCTCTCTATTATATTACTTTGGTCTTCTTATCCTTTCCTGCCGTAAAGGCCTTTGTTTTACACGCCACACCCATGTGACGGGGACCATACGCCTCCCGCACCATGCTTGCCCAGCTGCTTCAGCTCCTGCAGCCCCTGCTCAAGGACACGCAACTTGTCCCCTTCTGCGGCCCGTGCCCGCACCGTCTCCGGTCGCTCGGCAGCCAGATGCCGAATCTCGTCGTCCGTCAGCCCGCCGACCGTTCTCGGCGTGAATAGAAGCGGAAGTTGTTGCACTAGGCACTGCTCGACAGCTAGGACGCTCACATCGTCGACAAACTTCTTTAGGGCCACTTTGTAATATGCCTCCATGTAGTCCGTGGCCATCACGCATGCCACTTTCTCCATGTCGGGCTCGTGCTGGCTGACGATCATATTCACGAAGCGATTGACGTCTATTTGAAATGTGGACTTTGCTCCTCTCACAAACATGCCGCTGGTCATGCCCTCAAAGCAGTGGCTCGCAACGTCCTTGGCCTGCCGTACGTGGCGTGCTCTCTGTGCCGTCTGCACGTTCTCGGTGAGATAATGATTGTACGTGATGGGGTGGCTTGACAAGTGTGGTGCCAGTAGTTCATTCACCTTTGCTTTTAAGGTGACGGTCACCCGATCCAGAGCCGGGCCGATGAGTGTCGTGATGATCCGGTCGGCCACGTCCTCGGTGTCGTTGTCTCCAACGCGCCCACCATTGACGACATGCGTGAGAATGGCGCTGATGATGGTCGACGACGTGTGCACGAGCGATAAGACGTGTTGCCTTGCCAGCCCAACCCACGGCTGGCACTGCTTCCGGAACAGAGTAGTGACGATGAGCGGGTTGAACGTGCCGGGTAGCTCGCGGCCCCGGCTGCGCCGCATCAGTGTGGCCACGTTGGCAAGGTAGGCGCTGCGCGAAATCCGTTTCGGACCGACCTTGCAAGACAGCGCCACCGCAATGGCCTCTTTCCAGTCCTCCCCGTCTTCCTCGTTTCCCTCATCTTCGTTATCTCCCTCATCTCGCTTTGTATCTTTCGTCTTGGCGTTGTCGTCGTCATCCACAATGTACTGAGCCCGTCCACGAGTGCGCATCGTCGCCGCAAACTCGGTCAGTACGGCTTGCACCACCGCACGCAGCCGCCGGGCATAGTTTTTCTCGGTCGACGTGGTGCCGAAAAACACCGTGTCGTGGTAGTAGTCGCCGTCGACGGCCGCCTGGACCAAGTTGGAGAATTTGTGTGCCAGGCCAATCAGATGCTGGCGCTGCTGCGGCAAATCGTTACGTGGTGAATCCGATCCGAGCTGTTTGAGGCGGCGCTGGCACGCAGAAATGGAGCCCTCCACGTCCTTGACCAGCCGAGGTAGGTCTGCAAGAATGTGGTCCTTGAGGACGGCGCTCAGACGAACACGGAGAGCCGCCACGCCGAGCTGCGCCGGCGGCAGCGACGCCGCCCAGACGCTCGACGGCCTGAAAAAGTCCGCCTCGGCGTCGTCGCGGTCTTGGAACGTGCCATTTCCCATCTTTGATGCAAAATCCTGGTTTTTGAGGACATGCCACCCCAACGCGAGCAACACGTCTTCGTTGCGCGCCAGCTGCACGTACTGCTGCTCGCTCTCGGCACCGGCCGGTAGCGTATCTGGCTTGGTAATGAGTCCGAGCGTGCGCCGGCCCCGTGGGTCGTACTCGCGCGTGTACTTGGTGACGCTCTGCAGGGCAAAATCGCTCTTGGCCGATACAACGGCCAGTATGATGCTGCCCTCCTGTTGCATGTAGTGCAGCACCAGCCTCTTGACCATGGCGGCGTCATCGTCGGTCTGGTCCTTGTTGGCGGCCGTAAACAGGCCGGGTAGATCCACGAGAGTCAAGTGGGGCTGCTCGGGGCCGGAGAGCTCGATCCGCAGCACATCTTGGGAAAAGTTGACGTCGTGGGCGCCGTCGACCAGTCCCATGCGCGCCTTGGCCCGCTCCGTGACGTCGCCCATGTCTATATTGTCGGCCACATCATTTGACGAAAAGAGCACGTCACCTTCCGAGCCATCTGCGCGGATAATTGTGGCCCGGACGCCAACATCGTTGCTGCGGCGCAGGATCAGCTCGGTCGCAAATCTTGTGCACAGCGTGTCCTTGGTCGGAAACGGCACGTGAGAGATGGCCTCGAGCACTGAGCTCTTGCCAGCCTTTTGGTCGCCGCATACAATGATCTGCGGCAGGTCCACCATGCGGCTGATGCCTTGCGACCGCAACTTGTCGATCGCATCGAGTAGGTCGCGGTGGTCCTGCGACTGGAGTTCGACGGAAATCATAATGAGAGTCTCTGCAGATTCGTTGAATTTGGTTTGTTCTTCTTCATTGTTTGAAAAGAAAAGAAAAGAAAAGAGAGCCTAGGTGTCTGTCTGCATATGAGTCCTATTTCTTTCCCCTCGAAAACCAGAAACAAGCTTTGATTACTGTACAGACCTTTGTTTGATAGCGACGTCTGTCGAAGATTATCAAGAGAACCTGAGCATATATCTCACTAATCCATACGCCACATCTCGGTTGTCCATTTGTCGGTGGAGTGGTAGGACGTTGGTTACAACTAGCACCGGACCGGCCCGTATTAGCGGGCCATGACCAGTTGCAGGATATGGCAGTCGGTCGTTCTTGCTTGTATTGTTATCTACTATTTTACCAAGAAACAGCACTCTCGAGACGTTCATATATGTGAGAAAATATTTTATGTTCTGCTCACGAAAGGAGACTGCCGGTTTCGGCGAAGAGGATATTATACTAAGTGGTCGAAAGAAGACAGAAAACGTATTACAATGTTCGCTTGAAAAAGAGGTTTTGTGCCAATGAGAGAAAATTAAACCAGATACTGTATGAACAACCATGTTACAAATGCAGTTGCGTGACCAGGTCCTATCTCCAGATCCCAAGTCCAGACAAAGCCCAGCGGTGTATCTCATCGCGCATCATGTCAAAGTTGTCCAAGGAAATATGTGAGACAAACCAGAAAAATCAAAAGAATCTGCAATACCACGTCAAGCGTGGTCCAGTCATGCTGACTCCCGAACGTGGCACCCACACCGGAGGCGGATGTAGTGATAGCTTGCTTCATGTGCCTCTTCTTTTGTGCTATTGTCTTAGTAATGCGACGCATCTCGGTTGATGCTGTCGTATTGGTCTTGGGGGTAGCCCTTTGAACTTGGCTTTTTTGGCGGCTGCTGCTTTGATTTCGGCTCTGTTTGCCCAGCCTCACAATCTGACTCAGATGAGACACGTTCCCGCCGTGATTGGTCGTTGCCTTGAACGGGCGGAGGGCCCGGGCTTGTGCGTCTTGTGGACGTCTTGACCACATGTGTTGCGCTGCGTGTTTTGCGCAGTGTTGTCGTTGCGGGCAACGCAGAGAACGCCGAAGTTTTGTAGGTGTTGAAGGTACTAGAGGTATTGGGGGCCTCGGCCGTTTTGTGACATGTGTCGTTTGGATGCGCCTGCACAATGCCGGGTCGTCGATGCCCAGACAGAGCCGATACCTGAACTGCTGGTTGGTCGGCTGTTCCCACGCCATTCCTCAAATAAGTTGCCACGGCCTCTACGGACATGGCCAAGCGTTGCGCCTCTATCCGATCCAGCACATCCTCCTGTACGTCATATGCAGCGTGCGATATAGTCTTGATACCATACGCCACACAATCGTTGCTGTTCTTGCTGGCGCTGGTGGCGTTGTAGGGTTGCGTAGCAACCTGATATGAAGTGAGCAGCACGACGGTAAAAAGATAAATGTCACAACAGTTTCTGGTAGACGACGCATGGTCGGGACATGTTTGAAGCTTTTAATTCTTTTATTTAATTTCATCTACTCCGACTGCTTCTTTAACACAACTGTGTCATGAAAATTGTATGAAACACCTAGCCTCTCGTACAAGGCCTCCAGATAGGCTGCCATTACTCAAACCGCTCGGTAAATGCCCCGTCGGTGCCGCGACGTATTATTAATAAAGTTAACGGTTTAAATAAAAAGGGGGGGCGTTTAAGCGACGTTATAAGTATTACGGGGGAGAGTTATCGTATTTAATTCATCTATAACGGCCCGGAAAAAGTATATTTTAATATAATTTTAGTATTATTTTATACGCGTATCGTGTATTTCGAAGCCGTTTTATAATTATATATATACCGTAATTAAAGATAAAGTTATTATTAAAAGAAAAGTCTTCCGAATCTCCCGCAACAGTCGGCGTAGCAGCTGGCGTCCGACCTCCGGTCGGACGTGCCGCCACAAGTCTTATAAAAGTAGCAGTGAAAAAGAAATATGCTTGACTATGAAATGAATGAAAAGAAAGAGATAAAAGAAATGGAAAAGTAAAGAAAAAAAGAAATAGCTACATAGAGCGGACCCGACAGAGTGGATGCGGAGGGGGCAGGGGGGGTTGAGCTGGAACCTAAATCCAGGATGAGTGAGAGAGCGGAAGAGGGAACGATCCAGGTCATCGTTGTGTGGTGGACAGCGGAACTAAGAAGCAGCGTCCAACGTTTGGGCTGGAGGGTTTAATAAAATTCAATTAAGCTAGGCTTGTAGGTGACAGGACGCCTCTAGAGCCAACGGCCACGAGGGAAAGAGACGAGCTACGGGGAAGACGGGCAAAGTCCCAGATCCGGTAAGCGATGTAAGTGAGGCCAGGGTGGGCAAGAAAGAAATAAATGAGTAAAGAGGTATCGGCCGACGATCTGGGTCGTTCGGATTGTCCGGGTCGATTTTCTTTTGTTTTGATTGTGAACTCTTTTTTATTTTAGATTGGGGGGCTTGCATGGGCCCGGTGTTGTTGGCCAGCATGGGAGGGGAAAAGAAAAAAAAAGTAAAGGTAAAAAAGAAAAGAAAGAGAGAAAGGACCTGGCCGCTGTTTGGGAGACCCAAATGACACGTCTTGGGGCAAAATGGGAATTGTGCGAATGCACGACTTTCCCATGCATCAGAAAAGCACCAGAAAGGCATCTAACGAGCGAGACACGAAACCCGCACATTGCGACGTAAAACTCGGTGTGATGTACAGTGGGAAAAACTAAAGTTGGTTGGGTCCAGAACGAGTTGTTCTGTACGAAACAAGACCGTGCATTGTTGCATCAGAAGGCAAGAGAAGAATACCGATGGCGGCAGTTGCGGCCGGCCCAGCATGGCGGGTCGCCCCCTCGCTCTTTCCAGAAGTCGGTGGTCTCGGGTGCTCTCGTCATATTATGGCAAGAATGAAAGAACAGAGTAAAAGAAGGGAAAGAACATCTCCCATTGAACCAAATATCGCCCCCAAAAGGCAGTTGCGGCCTCGCCTTTGAAAGCTCGGCCGACCCAGCATGATGGTAAAGTTGAAATGGAGAAAAAGAAAAGTGACAGCAATTCTGGTTTTATGTAGCAGGCGAATGCGACTTTGCGACTTGGCGGCCAAAAATGCCAAAATGCCAAAATACCAAAATACATACTCCGTACTCCGTGCAAAAACAAAACACTTCAGAAAGTTATATGGCGTTTTGCAGGGAGGACAACGCACGTATGCAAAAGACAGGAGCGGGGAAAGAGCGAGCAAACAGGCGAGGCCCCAACGCTCTTTCTCGTCGTAGTCCTTGGCAAGCCTATTGTGAGATCCTGATCCATAGAAAGAGCGAGACAACCAGGCCTCCCTCCCGTTCTCTCGTGCTTGTCTTTCTCTGCCCCAAAAACAACCGGCCGAAACAAGCAAACAAGCAAACAAGCAATCCAAGGGTGCATGGTCTAGGGGTATAATTTCCCTTCGCATGGGAAAGGTCTCCGGTTCGAATCCGGATGTATCCATTTTTGCCTTTCTGGCTTGTTTTCTTTTGTCTTTTTGTCGTCTTGTCCCCACAGTCAACTGTGGAGAGCCAACTGTGGAGAGTCAACTGTGGAGAGCTGTGGGCTCTCTTTTGTCCCAGCTCCGGTTTGGTAGGCAAGCACATACACAAGGTTCCGTCATGATATGTCTGTCGTACATGGATACACAATAACGGCTTGCTTGCATGGTAGTCTAAATATCCCGTTGTTCGAACATGAAAAGCTATAAACAAGACGGGCGACAACTATGGCTCTAAACTAATACTAGAATACAGGCACAACACACCCGGCGGCACTCTGCTTTGCTCGGCTTCACTCTGCGGCATTCTGCGGCTCTTGTCGATAAAAGAATTTCAGCTTCTTATTGCTGCAATGGAGCCTGGTGGAGCCTGGTGCTCGATTTGGTGCTCTATTTGACAATGGTAGTTGTTGATCTGTCGGTATGGATGTCGGACAGAATAAAGGAGGACGAGGCCAAATAGAAGAAAAAAAGATAAAGAAAAGGAGGTAGGAGGAAAAAAGTAAGTGAAACCACAATCACAGTCGGATGAAAATGGGATGAGAATTGGATGAGAAGTTGGGGACCGCAAAACCACAAAACCACAAAACCACGAGACCACGAAACCACAAAGCAACAGAGCAACAGAGCAACAGAGCAACAGAGCAATAAAGCAACGGAGCAGCAGACTCATAATGGCATTTGAGAGAGTGTGAGAAAAAAGAGCCGTAGACGCAACGTCGAAAAGAGATTGAAAAGGAGGAGCGCCGCTGACGATATAAACTGGGCTGTCGGTCAAGCGGACGCAATGCGTAAGTATGTCCTTGTTTGGTGAAAAGATGAAAAAATGTGTGTCGTCTTTCGCCCTGCCAGAGAGAAGAGTGAGAATCTCTGGAGGTTACCCCGGCCCGCCACGGGGAGGCAGACGACATGGGCCGGATAAAAATATTGGAAGGATGATGGGAGAAGTTCTGCTTCAGGTCAGCAAGGAGAGGGAAAAAAGAAAACAAAAAAAGGGGGACAACTTACCATAGGAGGGTCGGAGGATAAGAATAAACCTTGTCAGCAAAACGGGGGCTCAAGAAGATAAAAATACTTACTGCTGGCCGTCCACCTCGTCATTCGCCGCCGCCGCCGCCGCCACCGCCGCCGCCACCTCCTCAGCCACCTCCTCGGCCACCTCCTCGGCCACCTCCTCGGCCATCTCCACGGCCATCGCCGCTGCCCTCACCTCGTCCTCCACAGCCTCCATCTTGTCGAGAGAGGGACGGTATCTCGTCATCGCCTCCCTTGCCACCCGCGCGCGCGCTCTCGCCTGGCGAGCTGTCGCGGCCGCATCGGCGGCCTCGGCGACAGCATCGGCCGAACTCCAGACCAAGCCGGCCGCGATCTCGGCTCTTGCCATTTCCCTCGCCTCCAGGGCCCTCCCCTCTGCCCCCCGGGCCACCTGTGCGGCAAGCCTGGCCTCCCGCAGCTCTGCCTCAAGCGCCTCCTCGAGTGCCGTCTCAGCGACCTCGCTGTTCTCCTCCACTGCCTCTGCGTGTGTGGCCTCCACCGCCGCCATCAACACATCCTCATTGACGGTCCGCCGCCGTCGTCCTCCATCATCCCGTCTCCTTCCGACGCCCTGGCGCCGCCGGCGCCGGCCACGCCCTCTAGCGGCCTGTCACATCGTATGTTAGCCAAACGCACAGTAACATGGGCTCATAGATTGACAGGAGAAAAATCTTACAGGGGGCATGCTGTCGCTGCTGTGGTTGATGCTGCTGCTGCTGTTGCTGCTGCTCTGGTTGCTGTTGTTGTTGTTAGTGGTCTCTGTCTGTGGTGGTGGTGGGCGTCGTGGACATGATTGTGGGGGTGGATGCATCGTCTTGCGTCCATCTTTCGGTTTCAACTTTTTCTATTTATTGACACTCTCTATTGCTAAGGAAAGAACATTTGTTGGCTGGGACACTACATCTTGCGATGCAGGCAGGTGGTACCTGTCGCCAAAGAAGAAGGCGCTCACGCACCTGCCACCTCTGCAGGCAAGTGTGTGGGACGTCCATACCCCAAAGCCCTTTAGCTCTTTCCTTTCCTTGCTTCTTTGCTTCCCTGGCATGAATCGACAATCAGTCTACCCATCCTACCAAACATTGCCAACCCCCGGCCCGTTCCATCCCCATGTCCTGACAAGACTGCCGAAACATGTATTTGTTGGCCAGTGTGCTGCCGGTGAGCACCAGCATGCGCGCATCCATGTCCAACTCCAGAGGATTGGGGCACGCCTGGAGCTCAGCTGTGACAACAAGACAATCCTCAAGACGACACTCGTCGGCCGATGGCCATGTCCTTCTGACCCATTCTTTGGTCACCGTCCGCCACGCGCACACCACACGGTCCGTGAGCACCGGTTGCAACGGCCATGTGGCACGGAGGGTCAAGTGCGCTTCTGGCTTCCCTCCGGACGTCCCTCCGAGTGTCCCTCCGGGCGTCAACGGCACCAGCGTGACCGAAAACGTGCATGCGTGCGGACCGCACACATTCCAGAGCTCGACCTCCCGCAGCTGCGGCATCCGCACCGCCACGGCCGCCGCCCCCCGCAGCAGCAGCGCAATTGCATCAAGCGACGACGTGGGTGCGAGCGTCGACGACGTCAAGACTATCGTGGCGAGCCGCGGCCAAGTGTGCGTCTCTGCGGGCAGGCATGCCGCAGCCGCGAAAAAGTCGGCCGCCTCGCAGAGGAATGCCACGTTGATCACGGCAAGTTGGTTGCTGCCCTCTGCGAGCTGGCGTCCGAGATGCGGGCTGAGCTGGCGATGGGTTAGGGCCGTGTGGTCGAGGAGGGAGCCATCAAAGCTACGCCTCTGGCGGTGAAGATTGCGGCTGCTTTCTAAGAACAGGTTGAGACGGCGCAGCGACGGCGGCAGATCGGCGAGCAGCCTGCCATAGCCACGTTCCATGGCGTCAAAGTTGGCTGCATCCAGCGGCCGCCACGGCTCGAGATGCACATGCTGCACGCCCGGAAAGCAAGAATGGAGCAGGTGGTGCAAAGTGCCCGGGTGCACAGCGCGGTAGAACCGGCGGCCCACCACGAGTGTTTGCACAATGGCCGCGACCGGCGGGCCATGACGCATCCGATACCGCAGATGACGGTTGCTACAGCGTTCTCTTTCCGTGTTTTCCGTGTTTTCCGTGTTTTCCGTGTTTTCTGTGTTTTCCGTGTCTGCCTCGAAGACGCCGTCGGCGTCCAGTGCGAGGGGACGTGTACCGAAAATGCGGCGAAAGGCCGCAGGCGGCAGTCGGCTTCTCGGAAAGACAAGTTGATATCGCCCCTCCCGTTCCTCCCATCCGTACCTACAAAATTTTCGTTGGGGCCGTGTTTCAGAAAAGTACCGCCAGTATTCTCGAGGGCAGCTTATCGTGCCGTACGGATGCCGGATGCGGTACTCTTGCCACATGTGCTGCCCATCGCTGATGGAGCGCACGCCCAACTCGAGCTGCATTCCCCGTTCTTTTGGCATGGGGCCCGTCCATGCGGCAAGCCCGCGCAGCAGACGCCACAGAACGCCCGTAAAGACGACATTGTTGCGCTTGAGCGTCGCCGCATTCTCGTCCGTGCCGCACGTCTCGCATGTGTACGTGGGCAGGTTGATGGTAAGCCGCAGCCGGCCCACGTACGCCAGCCGGTCGGCACGGCGCTGTACGGCCGCGCAAAACGGCTCAACGTCGTCGTTGAACAGCGCCAGCGACGCAAACGTGCGTCGCTCGAAAATCGCCTGCCACTCGCGCGAGACGGCCGCATAGGGCGCCCAGGCGTACGTGTGCGGTTCCGTTTCTGTACCTGAGCCATGTCTGGGCCCCCGGTTTGGGTCTGGGTCGGGACCAGCGACTTGCTCCAGGAGAAGGAGGCGCAGCTCGGGGGGGAATCGCTCCCAATACAAGCAACTCATTGTTCTGATCGTCGTTGTCAAGGGTAAATCAAGGGTGAATCAAGGGTGAATAGCGATGGGAGCGAAAGGAGGGAAAGCAGGAGCATGGATCCCAAAAGCGAGACGTGTAAAATTGAGTTACTGTTCTAAAAAGGAAAAAGAGATGGAGAGGGGAAGAGATGACAAGGCACGAGGAGGGAGGACGGACTTGGAAATAATTCACAGAAACCACAAGGTTCGTGGTTTTCAGATTGTGCGTGCGTTGTGTCTGTTGGGTGGGCGACAAGATTATATAATCCGTGGCGAGATGCCCTTTTTTTCTGCATTTTTGGATACTGTACAAGCACGGAGTACTGGGCGCTGTTCGCTTTCGAGGTGGTTGTGATAAGTGATGCTGGCTGTTGGTTGACGGATGTGTAGACGTAGCTTTCTTATGTTGGACCCACACGTCACGTGATGGGCCACAAGATCTCTGGCTCTGTCCCTGAGTGGCATCACACTTATCTCCCACATCTTAACATTGTTCGACATTGTTCATGGCACCACTCTACAGGTGACTTTTTGTTTTCAAAATGACAAACACACGGGACGGGACAGTTCTCATCACCAACAACTACAACTATTTTAACGTCGTCTTTTTATAAGTGGCTAGCCGCCTAAGCCCACCCTATCCGTTAGGTAGTATTTTAATTTAAAAGCGCTTCTACGTATAAAGAAAAGAATAATAGAAAAATAAAAGTAAAAAAGGGAAGAATAAAATTTTATAAATAAAAAGGCGATACTCGTACCACACCCCCACTCTCCTAGTGGGTGCTAGCCACTAAATGGACCACCACACTAAACTTTAATTAAAAAATTATAAAAATTAAAAAAACGTCAAAAAAACAACTTCGAATTTAAATAAATAAATAATAAAATACCGTAAAAATATACAATAACCATCCCTAGTCGTGAATAAGAAACAGTAAGTAGAGAACCTAGACTGAGAGTTGGTGTACGAGGCTTACCGTAAGTCTTTCAGGGCAGTGGCATGCTACTCTTTATGGCAGGTACTTTATTCACAGTAGAATCCTAGGTAACGCTATCAGTCCGTTAGATTGTAGTTGCCAAAAGTGGAGACCAAAAAAAAATAGAAGAAAAGGGGAAAATAAAGAGTAGAAAAGAGAACGCAGAGAAAATGACCTTAATAAACGTACATCGTAACAATGTGCTGTTCGATTGTACGGCCTTTCACCCGCTCTCCAGGGCCGACAGCACTAGCATGATTATCTGCCCCGACTCCGTTGCCGGCTTTATCAGCAAAGGGCGACACCTCCATGGTGGCCGGGTGCGCTTGGTGCGTTCCGTGAATGATGGACGCCGATGGATGAGAAGGGGAAGAAGGGCAAATATCCTGTGTCCGCTCTTGGAAACGAGTGAGCTCTTGACCCCCAACGAATTTTTTGACCCAAGGATCCTACACGTGATTGAATAAAATACATGGCACTCAGCCGCAACAACGACCATACAACGCGTTGCGCGAGTAAACATGCACTTTCAGCCGCTCACGTTTGCTGTCACATTTGCATATTGATGCACGACGTGTGGTATCCTACGCCTAAAATTAATATTTGAAGGGGGCGCTGCACAGCTGGGAGCCATCTGTGCCTGTTGTCGAAGGGCCGTGCAGATGTAAATCTGCCGCTGTTCTTGTTCAAACGACCAGTATCTTACCACCGCATACCGCACCGGGCCTAACCAAAGCCATTACCATCCGCTGTTTTCAACCATACCAGCGGTGCCACTTGGTAACAACCTGGTCGCGCAGCACAGGTCCAGCATGCAAAAGGTGTCCTCTGTGATGGCAACATAATACAAGGGACCCGACTGTAGCCTAATGTAAGACGGCCTTCCAGATAATTGTGTCGAGGACGTGAGCGTCCTTACCATCGAGCAGTGCCTAGCGTGGTAACAGCCACAGCTCTTTACACCTAGCATGCGCCCTGTAAGAGGACCATGATGAGGAGCCGAGAGCCCAAGTAAATGATCAATAAAAGCAAAGTCAAAATTTGCCGCCTTAGGAGAAAATACGACAACCACTCGTTTCATATCAACGCCGAGAAGGACAACACAAAAAGCAGCTTGCGGGCATATTCCAGGGAGAGCTTTGGACCGGCCTGCCACGGACCTGAATGACAAGCCATTCGCTAACTAACAGTAAATCGAAGGTGGTCGATATTGAAACATTTGAAACGCCCCCCTAAGCGCCCGCCTTGCCCCCCTCTGTCGTGGAGGCGCCGGCACGGCAGTAGAAACGTCCCGCGGGGTGTGTAAATTTCCCAAGCTCTCATCTGTCATCTGTCGTCTCTCATATTTTGCCTATTTTTAGGCGCTGCTGCATACGCTCTTCTGAGTTGTCTTTACTATTCTATCACTATCCCCTACTACTGCAGCGACATTGCTCTCCTAGCTTATATCTATGAATTGATCGGACTTTCCATATTTTTCTGTTTTTCTTTTGACTTTCTCTTTCTTTATTTCTCTTTTACTTCTGCCCAAACCAAATCTGCATCTACACAGTTCCGCCCATTCGCCCGCTATGGATCCCAACCTCTTCGCACAGCTCTATCCGATGAGCATGAGCGCCGCTCAGGTGGTTCTAGGAAACGACAACAAGCACTTGTTTGCTCCCAAGATATGGAACAGGGGCAAACATGGCGCCAGCTCGTCCGAGCTCACAGACAGCGACCAGGAGCGGCTGGAGCTACACTTTGACAACCAAAAACGACCATTCAAGGGCCTGACCCAGGGCTGGCTTTTTGGCGGCAGTGCGCGCACCGCCGACGTCGCCTTGGGTGAGACGGCCGGCATTAGCCGCCGCCACTTTGCCATTTCCGTGACGTCCAATCACCGTGTCTACCTCGTAAATTGAAGGCCCTTTACGGGAGTACATTTCTTCTGATCATTTAATTTTCTGCGCCCGGGACACTCTCATCCAACCAGAACTGCACTTTGGTGCCAAGGCGAAAGCAAAACGTAGGCGACCCGTAGCAGGCAGAGACCTGGTGTAGCTAAGCCTCATTTGTTAAGGAGGCACACTATACCGTCTTTTCTTTCGTTAAAACGGCGGTGGACTTAATTTGTTTTTCAAGTTGAACAACTTGTTATACGCTGTGTTGGTCTCCTGTCTTTTTCGTCCCGTTTTTGGCTCCAAGACAACATACCATCTGCGCATACTTTTTTGACTTGTTTGTTTCTTTAACTTTTCGTCTACGTTCACACTACGTGCGGACGACACACGCTTCTTGCAAAATGGATCTCAACGTTTTCGCTTACATATATCCAAAGAGCCCAGACTGCAGAGCGGCGTTCAAAAGCCAAGCGAACCAACACCGGTACGACACAGAATCGGACGAACTGGTGCTGCGCTTTGATGACGACCCGGTGCGACGCCACCCGAATAAAGGATGGGTGTTTGGCAGTAGCGCCTCTCTCTCGGACGTTGTCATTGCCAGTGACGACACAAAACATATCAGCCGGCAGCATTTTAGCCTCTCCAGCACAGAAGACTATTGCATCCAGTTCAACCAAATAACGGAGCAAAAGACAATCGTCCGTCTAAGCGACGAGTTGGAGGACATCCACGACATACATCCACAAAAGGATGATCGGTTTTTTGTTTACCTGGGACCTTTGAGAGCCTACGGCTGGACACACATTGCAATAGTCACGGGCGGTACGGTCTGGCTCGAGGTCGTCTTCTCACCATTCAAGCCCGAAATCGACTTTCTTTCTGGGTCTGCGATGCCATGGGAAAAACTGCGGCCGATTACCTTATCTTTTCCTGAATTGAGGGCATCTCTAAATATTTTCATCAGTAACCGAGACCTGTCGCCCAACACCCCATACTTTCGAAAACCCGTCGTTCGGGGCATGCCGGGGAACCTTGAGATTTGTTTCGACCTTAAGACCGGCGTTTCCGCGGTACAAAAGCTCGTGCGAAGCAAGATCGGACTCCTTGGCATCTCGTCCCGTGACGATAACGAGCAAAAACTCATGAGGGGCAAACTAAGAAACGAAATCCGTATATTGCGCCAGAGCTCACATGTAAGTGCCCGGCAGGAAGGACTAAACGGAGAGAGACAGGAAAATGCTTGAGGGTGAAGCATAGAGGCGGTGATAAAGATGGGGCGGAGGCGATATTTACCGAGAAGTACGCTAATGTTTTGGGTTTGGGCGCCAGCCAAACGTTGTCCTACTGCTAGATTCTCATGATGGGCCGGATCCATCACTAGTCATGCCCTACTATTTCCACGGCAGCATTGACAAACACCAGCTTTTACCCCACCAACATAAAAGTGCCCTCGAACAGATCCTTCTTGCTCTCGAACATCTACACAGCCACCGCATTGTTCACCGCAATCTGCAGCCGAAAACGATCTTCGTAGCAAGCACGGAGCCGTTCTATATCGTCGTCGGCGGATTTGGCAACGCGATTATGGGTTCTATCGGTAGTCCCACGATTGACCGTCGTGATTCTGCAATGGCGTACATGGCGCCTGAAATGTCCATTGCATCTTATCCAGCACGGAGTTATAGGGCACTTGCTGATGTCTGGTCGGCGGGAGCAGTCATGCTCGAGTGGATATACGGCTTCCCCGAAAAGCACAGTGCGACGTACCTCCCATTCCGGATCACGAACGAGGCCGCACTTGCATTCTCATGGCAAGAGCGTCTTGTTGACACCGTTGAACACCATATCCAAAATCAACCCACTCACAGTATTCCAGAAATACTGAAACATATGCTGGAGCTTAACCCCAATGCGCGCTACAGTGCCAGCAAGTGCAGGTATCTGGGCGCTGCTTACGGGCTGTTTCCACGTACTTACCCGAGCGAGGTAGTCGCCCCAGGCAAAGTCAAAAAGGATGCGCAACTCGACGGGGGCATCAATTCTGAAGGCAGCATCTTAGGCCGGATCGTTAACACCTCCACAGAATTTACAGTAAGCGCAATATCCTCTGGTGGCTCTTGGCATAGGCAGCCGGTAAGCACTTTGTCTTCGCATGCCTTGGAACGGCCGGGGTCTTCGAGTGCCTGGGAGCAACCGAGGTTTTCGCATGCTTTGGAACCACCGGAGCCTTCGCATACTTGGGAAGAACCGGGGCCTTTACATGCTTGGAATCTTGGGACCCGCACATTTCCTGGCCCTCATATGGCAATCGTCGGTGTCAATGAGCGCTGGGAGGAGTTGCTGGGAGGTATATCAGAGCGCCTGCCCATGGTGCCACAAGAGCCACTGGAAGGACTGCCGCCGAATCGCATGATTCTAGACGAAGAGGTCACCTTGCCTGGACGTCTTGGTGACACGGCAGAAACACACGGAAGCTCAACGCCGGCAAATACTTCGCAAGGAGAGGCAGACAATATGCCGCCACCACACCAGCCGCGAGCCAAGCGACGCCGCAGAGACTCAGTGTCGGCACACTTGTCGTCACAAACGGTAGCGCCGCGCTATCGAACAAGAAGCCACGGCTTGGCGCCGCCCTAAAGCATCGAGCGTGTGCACACTCAAGGCCGCCGACCAGTCCATCATCACATTTATCGGCATCGGCCGTCTTATCCTCGGGTACTCCGGGCATCGTGACGTCCATCGACTTGAAGCCTCGAGACATTCATTTGAATTGTGGTGGCATAGTACGCACGCGGGTTTCTTTTCTGTTCGCTTTATTTGCAGGAGGTTGGCACTGTTTGGGTTCTTAGCTATCTAGTCAATTTATACTTTCATCATTCAAATGATTGATAACCTATCTTCGTTTCCTGGTGTCTCGTCACTTTGAGGATAAGGCTCTGTGGATTAGGTCGACGTCGAGCCGTTGATGGTGCTCTCCATTGGCAAAACGTCCTTATCGTGCTCAACACCAAGATTCTCCACATCACGGTCATCTCAGAGTTTTATTTTTATTTTAATTTCATCTACACCGACTGCTTCTTCAACAAAAATGTGCCGTAAAAGTAAAAGGTTTTGTGAAACACCTAGCCTCTCGTAGAGGCCTCGAGATAGGCTGCCATTACTCAAATCGCTCGGTAAATCCCTCGTCAGTGCCGCGACGTATGGTGTAAACCTCCTTGGCTAGCGCTTTGAGCGTGGCTGCCGCCGCCGCCGTTTTGCCCGTCGAAGCCAGGAGCGTACCGGCGTTCACGGCACAGTGTATGCCTGCTTCGAGGGCCACACGGTGTGTCTAGTGCGCGTGTCGCCGCCGCCACGGCCGTCTCGAGTGCCGAACTGAACGCTGAAAAAGCGCTGATGCGGACGTACGTGACACTCGCGGCGCGTACTTCCACAGGAACAAAGACGTCGGCAAACCGTGCCGCACCTGCCAGAAAGCCGATGCTCATGATCAATTCCAAGACCGACTGAAACAAAATGAGCGTATGCGCCAGACCCAGCCGCTCGTCCAGGGACCGCGACGCCCTGTCTCCAATCACCAGCCAGGATGCGCGCGGCAGGCCCTCGTTGAGCACCTCAGCAAACACGTCAATATACGTGTACACGTCCGTCGTCACCACCATCGAAGAGTCAATGTCCGCCACCCACGGCTTGAT
This sequence comes from Sporothrix inflata, assembly GCA_021396225.1. Lineage (NCBI taxonomy): Eukaryota > Fungi > Ascomycota > Sordariomycetes > Ophiostomatales > Ophiostomataceae > Sporothrix > Sporothrix inflata. Next base: position 22,244 of record WNYF01000133.1, on the reverse strand, counting down.
GAGCGTGCTGTACAGCGCCGGCAGCACAAAGGCCGCTGCGTTGAACAGCAACGCGCCGCCGTACGACGTCCGGTGTAGATGGGCTGTGAAGAAGCTGGTCATCGTGAGGTGTGATTTGATGAAAAAGGGAGGAAGCTGGACCAGAAACGACAAGCCTCATTTTTTTAACTTATGAACGATATCAAAGGCGGGGGTGCTGCAGCCAAGTTGAAAAAAAAGTTTCTGATGTCCCAACATGCCAAGCATCAATCAACCGTTGTGGGTGTGTTGTGCGGGGTGGGGCATGACCCGTTAGTGTGCGGGCTGAACCGGCGCTATTACAATAAGCATGACCCACATGGGTCGACGTCAACAATCACGGAGCCGTGTCCTCTACGGAGTAAGTGGTGAGGCGTCAAAGTGCAAAGATATTATCATCGGTTCCTTAAATTAAGAGGTAGGAAAAGAGGTTGAAGATAGGAAAGAATAAAAAATAAATGCTTAAAAAATATCCTGAAAATGCGGGACGAAACGAAAGAAAATTGGATGTAGCGCCGCCACTCCTAAATACAAAGTCTCGAGGGCTCACGTCACATAAGATGAGCCGGACATATTTTCGTGACAAGAATCAAAACGATGATATTGTCTTCCCTGGTGGCGACCGAGCAAGTGAGGACATGGGACTGACTGGCCGTATTGACATCGGACCACCCGAGGAGATGGTACTCACGGTATAACACTCCGCCCGAGTCGCATTGTCGTTTTGCAGAGTACGATGGGGTGAAAAGTCCACCTCAGTATCCACAAACTTTCCAGAGCCAGTTTTGCGAAACAGACCCAAAGAACAGCCCTCTAGGAGGCAGGCATATGCCGAGGAGCGCGAACCGGCGTCAAGTCGTAACATGCATTCTATTATACCCCGGACATTGTCGACATACCCTCCGCTGAGGACGTCGCGTTCATTTTTGAAATGGTGTAGGACCGTGTTCCAGTCTTTGCCCTCCAAGGGAAACGGTCCAGAGGCAGCCCTTATCGGGAGATAATACGCCCACTCGAGCATAATCACTCCAGCCGACCAGATGTCGACGTCAATGCCATATCCCCAGACTGGGTACGAGGCAGCGGCCATCTCCGGGGCCATATACGTTATCTTGCCAGAGCGCTGAAACATAATGCTGCCGGGCTGAGCGAAAGTTGCCTGGTCAAACCCACTGACAACAATATGGGTCGGCTCGAGACCTGCGATAAAGATCGCTCCGGGGTTTAGATTCCGATGAGCCACGTGGCGGCTGCGAAGATAATCGACAGCGACCAAGAGCTGTCGGCAGGCGCTGCGGTACTGGTCAGGCCGCAATTTGTGCTTGTCGATACTACCGTAGCTGTAGTATGGTATCAAAAACGAAGGGTCCGGCTCCGCCTCAAAGTCAAGAAGCTGTACGAGGTTTGGCTTGTGTCCCGGATCGGGTGTTAGTTCGAAGTCGCGTATGGTCATCTGCCGGCCGGCCGCACCCCCGTATCGCTCTCAGCCCCTCGGTCTTTTTCGGTACGTACATGTCGGATTTGAAGCATCAAGTGGGCCTCGTATTGTAAGCGATGTCTTTGCCATTGCATCTTACGAATTTTATGGGCATCGGTGCCGGTAAGTCCCAAGACGCCCGCTGAGAACTTGTGTATTGCGGACGCGCCGGTTTTGAGATCGATCCAAAGCTCGGTTTTGTACAATTGATTCGACGCCATAGGTTTTCCAAACCGTATGATGCTGGATATATGCGGATATGGGTGGCGAATGGAAAGGGCTCTTGGTTCTTCTAGTTTGCCCTGGTCATGATCAAGGGCCCCTGAAGGAAGGAAAGGGAACGCCTGCTTTGTGGCCCGTTTTGTCGCCCACACCGCAATATGATGTGCATAGGATTGCGTAGGTGCTGACATATGGTTGGGAAAGACAATCTTTAAAGACACCGTATTGGCCACGGAAACTTCAACGTATGTCCAATGGTGCGTGTCTCCGCATGACAGTCATACGTTCCGTCGCGGAAATACACACACGTCTTCTGTGCCGTCATTTGGTGGAACTGTATTCGATGGTCCGGTGTGACGGCGAGACTGAAGTACCGCGGGCTGGAGTTATCGGTACCGTGTCCGGAAACAACTACGTCCGAAACAGACGCACTGCTTCCAAAGACCCATCCCTCGGTTGGGTAGCGTAGCACCGGGTCGCCGTTGAAACGCAGCACCAGCCGGTCACGAGCGATATTGTATCTGTGCCGGTTTGCTTCGCTATTGAACGCCACGGTACAGCTCTTACTCGTTGAATAGATGTAGGCAAAGATATTGGGATCCATTGTCCTGTAAGAGCTGCACGGGTCTAAAGCATCTTGATGAGAGGAGAAGGTAGGCAGAGAAAGTTGAGTAAGTAAAAACGATTGCGATGTTTGTCCAAGGACAGCAGAGAGGATAAAATGCAAATACAAACGCGAGGCAACGTGTGAATTCCCCCCTCACTTTGCCACCTCCCCTCCCCCAAAATAGGAGGCAGGCAAGAGCACGCGCGCGCAAAAGCTGCCAAGAGCAGATTAGTCTTTTTTGGTCGTCTGCCTACATTTTATTTTCGCGTTGGCGTAAAAGTGCAGTTCTGGTTGGAAGAGAGTGCCCCGGGCGCAAAACGTACAATGGTCAGAAGAAGGCGCAGGAGGGCTGAGCATTCGGCGCTGTTATTCCGTTTTCCCGTTGCTCAGGTGCAGTTAGTTGTCCAGGTCGGGAATCGCCGCTTTGAGACACCGTATTTTTGCGATTTTGGCGGTTATGGAAGTCAATATTGACCACCGAGCTTTTCCTCTCAGTTAGAACCATAAGGAACGACAAGTAGGCTAAAAGACAAATATGCTTCTATTTTTCTCGTAGTATTAAATTACATTAATTTAAGGATATACAGCACAAAATGGGGCAAATGCTATAAACTAGAGGCGACAATACACAAAGCATGGAAATAATAGTAACGTAAGAAAGAAGGAAAGAAAATAAAAATCTGAGACTAGAATTTCATGTCTCTGAATACCTGGTGCCCGGCCTGAGTCGGTCTCGTCTGCGAGATCGCTGCCTCTCGTCCAATGTCGATACCGTGCCGTGGGATTCGAGGAGGGAAGAGTCGGTGGATGAGACGCCGTGGTTGTATGACGCGAAGACGAGATCCTCGGCGAATCGGACTTGGCGATCGCCGGGTATGAAGATTTGACCGGGTGCCTGTCCGGATGCAGAGGCATGGCCGGGTGCATGGTTGGATGCAAAGGCATGGCCGGGAGTAAAAGTTTGAGCGGGTGCCTGTCCGGATGCAAAGGCATGGCTGGGTGTATGACCGTTCATGAAGGTTTGGCTGGGTGCATGGTCTGATCTGAAGAGTTTATGGTCGGTGGGTGGGGCTTCGTGGTGCCTCCTGGGACGCCGCGACGGTGGTTCGTATAACATGCCGAAAGCTTCGTCTAGCAATGGTTCTTGCGTAGATCCCGAGGTTTCGACTGCCATCGCTGCCAAGTCGTCGCTAAGAGAGCAATGATCGTCGAATGCTTGATCATTCGGTGCGTCGAGGGTAACCGTGGGGATGCCGTATGGCATTTGCGTTGGAGCGTGGAAGTAGGAACCGACTGGCTGCTGCAGCGTAGGCGTGTATGCTGCTGATTCGTGAATGTCGAGGCTGGGGTCGGCCACGGGAGGATTGATGTGTGGCGCATTGGCCCAAGCGCCCGCTTGTGATGTCTCGCACAGGAGGCGGCGACTGATATTCATAAACCGGTGATAAGACACTTGTTTGCTCTTCTCGCTCTGACTCCTTGCAGCGGGCTCCAGTGTTGTGCTCGGCGCTGGTGTGGCAGTCCCACCCGGCGCTGTCGCGGGGCTGAGACTCTTGCTGTGGCTGCCGCCGTTGTCACCGACGGCGGCGACGCTGTCAAGCCGACCAAAGAGGCCACTGTCGTATCCCTCTTCCAGGCATTTGGATGCTGTATAGCGTGCATTCACGTCAATGACCAGCATGTGCTCCAGCAGGTCCAGAGCCGGAGCTTGGACCGGCTTATCCGTCAGCTCTCGGCGGTGTTGTTTGACCGCGTTGACCAGTGTCTCTGCCCATAATGGGGTCCAATCATGCTCGCTGCCTTTGATGCAGTTGTCCGCACTTGGAAGCTTGTACATCCACTCCAACATGACGACGCCAACGGACCAGATGTCGACCGACGACCGATAGCCCACTCCTGGGTCCGCTTTCTCGTACGAAAACATCTCCGGGGCCCAGTACCACGAGGTGCCGCATTCCGTCCGCATGAACTTGGTCGACGCCTCTTTGGCCAAGCCAAAGTCGGACAAAACGATATGGATGGGATTGATGTCGGCCACGAGAATGTTTGGGGGCTTGATGTCGCGATGGGCAACCTTCAACTGCTCGTGGAGGTATTGGACGCCCTGCAGAAGCTGGCACAGAGCACGGGCGTATTGCGCGTGCTGAAAATGGCCATAGTGTTGCGCAATGTTCCCGTGTCGGTAGTACGGCATAAGAATGCGTGGTACAGGCTCTTTGTCAGAATCGAGTAATGTTATGACATGGGGCTGTATTGTTTAGAACGATTAGCTGTACGTCTCTCTCCCTCGGCAAAAGCACACAAACGAGCACATCTAATTACAGACGTCACCGTAGAAACTTACATGGTTGCATTTCTTCATCATTTCGATCTCCTTTTTGAAATCCCGGAGGTCAAGAGCATTGTATGACCCCTTCACGGTTAGATGAGAGGCTTTCTGGACGAGTTTCGAGGATTTTTTCTGGTGTGCGTTCATAGCCGTGTCGGATCTCTTGAGCTTATGGAGCGTCTTCATGGCAGCCTCGTGGCCCGTGTACATGTCGACCCAAAGCTCGACCTTCCCAAAGCCGCCACTGCCAATCTCGTCCCGAAAAAACATCTTGCGCCTCAGGGGCGACTCCGAATGGCGACTCGATAGTGTGGTGGACGCCGTGCTATCTCGCCCGGGCAAAGGAAGAGGGTGTTTCTCGACCCACAGTCGGAGGTTGTCCATGTACTCTGGTGATGCGGCCGGTGTGTGGTTGGGGAAGAAAAAGGTAAACTTGGCGTCGTCCGCCGCATTGTCGACAAGGATATCAAAGTGCGACCAGAGATGTCGTCCGTGAGGTGGCCGGCACACCATGAACGGCTTGCCTTGTTTTGGCTGCATTTCGTGCAGGGTTGTGTTGCGCACCGTGTCGAGAGCCCTCTTGTAGTACAGCCACACGGTGATCTTGTGCTTCGACGTCCGGCACAGCCAAATAGAAAAATCGTCTGCTAGTGCGAGGCTAAAGTACTGCTCGCTGACGTTGCCAGAGGTCTGCGGGAGGACGACAACGTCCGAGCGATTCGCGCTGTTGCCAAACTGCCATCCGTTGGCCGTGTCGTTTTTCAACGGCCGGTCAAATGGCAACTCCAGACGGTCCTTGTTTTGTTCATTGCGCTCATTGCCCTCGAGCCTTTTTTTCGGAACGAACAGAGGCTTGTTCTCGGGCATGGTGACGGCCCTTGAGGCGTCAATGTTGATGGACAAGATCCTTGCAAAAACGTTTGAATCCATCGTGTGGGGCTTCGGACATCGACTTGCGTGAACTGCGCATCCGGAAGACAAAATGCGAACGGCCACAAAAAGAGTAACGTCGTAAATGCGTGGGAACAGAAAAAGACAAATAAAATAAAATAAAATAAAAATGAAAGAGAAGAGAAGCGAAACGACGACAAGAAATAGACGAGAAGGGTATCCATGGCGAATAGGCCGGACAGACCGGGCAGCAGAACAGCACGAACAGCACGAACAGCACGAGCAATGACAGTCACACCAGCTGCACAAGGGCCAGAAGGCTGAGAAAAGCGCGCGATGCTGAGAAAGGCGCACGACGCTGAGAAAAGCGTGCGACGACGAGCAATGCTACCAAAGTAAGTAAAAGAAGAGCCTCATTTTAGTCACGTGCACGTGTTGGGCATCACAACATTTGCACATTGTTATACGTGCACAAAATATTCCGTATTCGGGGTGCAAATGCTCCTTGGCTCCTTATTCCGCCTGTTTCCTTTATGTCGTAACCACAAAATATGCAGCAGCGGATAAATGGCGGTGTGTTAAATGTATAAAATAAAAAAAAATTGGGAGAAGACGAGGCTGGAGGGCGCCACGATATGGTTGGATGAAAGTGCTTCGGGCGCGGCCAATATTACCGCAATGAGAAAGAATGTGGGTGGTAAAAAGTGCATAAAAATATGAGACTGTCACCCTGTCTCGTACTGCGTCTTACCGGTAGGGTGGGGGCAGTAAATTATCGGATACGGAGTGGAGTCGAGGAGCTTGTGTACGTCGTACCTCCCATCTGCGTGTGGGATACGTCGCACGACATACATCATGCGGGATGTTCATCATGTCTTGGCTGCCAAGAGCAAGAAGCACCTCTGGCTTGAAGTATCTTACCCAGCAACCAACAGCCGGCTTTCTGCCGTAGCAACCTATGCCCCTTGGTGGAAATAATATATGAGAGAACCGATACACTGCCTTTTCCATGACGTGAAAGAAGCAACATTCCTGAAAATCATGAGAGGAAGACAAAGGGAGATCTGTTGGCACCGGATTTGGCGTCGTCTCGTGGCCCCCGCCATAGCCACGAATGCTGCTGCACTGCAGGTAGGGGGCTGCTGAAAACTCCAATGAAACCTAACCGAGGGCTGCAGAAAGGTGGCACACAATCCACAGACACACGATGATACGCTCGTCAGTTTGCTATCTTGCTTTTGATTTTATTTGTGCACACACCAGTACTTTAGCGTCTAGGGATACTCCATACGTTTATGTTACGTTTTCCAGCTTTTCATACATGTCGCCTACTTTTTCCGGGCGGCAGGTGGTGGAGTCGACGGCTTGTCGGACGGAAGCTCATCGTGGGGGTGGACATGCGCTTTCATATGACTGGCTGAAGGGCCAAGTACTAAACTTCAATGTGCACTTGGACACATTTAGGCGACATTCACCTCCCTCACCCCTCAAAACAGCAGAATCAAGGCCCCATCTTACATACGAAAGACTCTACAACGGACCACCTACTATTCAAGTCAGCGGCAAGTGAGGCAAAAGACAAAAACATCACCTGGTTTGTTGAGCCTTGTATTGCTGCACAACGTCCTATCACGCATTCCATCGCACGACGCCGGTGGTGCAGACTCAGACTCAAGGCAGTGCAACATGTTTTAGTGCGCCGTCGGCATGCTAATCCGACATATTCATATTAAGACAGGACATAGCCCAAGTCAGGAACGAATCAATGTACAAGGTGCGGGAGCTGCATTGTGACTGGCGGTCTTTCAGTATAAGGACACGTTTCCCCGAGCAAATGTGCAAGGCCAAACTTCTCTTTCTCCTGCCTTGATCTTTTCACTCGCTCTTATTTTTCTTTCTTCTGTATTGCTCCCATACTGAAATTCCTGCGTCGTGATTTTATACGATTTTAGCCAGTTACAATCAGGGTCACCATTACACTTTGTTTACATGAAGGCGAGCTGTCCCTGCAATGTTAGCTCACACCACCCCAGGAAGTCATGGAAACCTTGTCAGCCAGGAGGATCGGTTAAGGAAGCGTGCTCTAACATGCATACCTGTTTACAATACGAACAACGATCTCATTGGCCAACAACAACTGTCGAGCGGGCGCGCCATTGAGTATTACCACAACATGATGTCCGTATCCTTTAGGTTTTTCTGCTTGTCGACTACCTTCTTGTCTTGTTTCTTTTTGTTCTTATTTTCGCCATCCATCACGTATCTTGTTTTGATCGCATTGACAGCATAATATAGCTGACTAAGAGGCAGTGTTGTTGCAGATCCCAGGGTGAACATTTTCGATGAAGGACAGCGTCTTGCTCTTCTCGGTGAGATACAGTACGTATTTATTTTTGACCCCCGGTCGACCCTTTCTTCGCCGCTAACAAGTTCTTATTTTCTCTGGATCAGGGCGCAAATGGCACCTCCTTCTGGTGATCTCGACTCCATCAATGCCCGACTCGAACAGCTCGCGGAGGATCCTGGCCAGCAAGACCTGCGCCGACTCGACTTCTCACCAGCATCCAGCGAGGCCACGACACCCGGCACCGCCACGCCACTTGCGATGGAGAGCGAGAACGAGACCTGGGCCCGGCGGCAAGCCATCCTCGAAGAAGAGGCCCAGTACCGGAAGCAGCTGCTCGACGACGGCTGCCCACCGTGCCTGCCGGCCGATTGTGAATTCTATTTCCTATATGATATCGAAGAAGGCGCTCTCCCCCACGAGCACCCGGCCGCCATGTACTACCTGCGAGGCGGATGCAGCACGAACGACAGGCCCCTGAGTGCCCAGCTTCTCGACTGGACGTCATTTATTCGCTACCAGCAACGCATACGAGACAGCTTTCTCGACGAAGAAACCTCTGACCCCGCGATGTCACTGCAAGAATACATACACAGCAGCCAGAAGAAGCTGCGCGAGCGCGGCTGGACCGATTCAGCCGTACTGATCGACTGGAAGCTCGAGGTGACGCAACAAGACCCCCTCCAGAATTGGCTCGAGTTTATGGTCAATCACGTGGATGACAATGCCGCCCTGCGACTGAGTGCACGACAGCGGCTGCACGATGCGGTCGGTGAAGAGGACCGGCAGTGGCAGCAGGATGTTGACGGCAGCCGCATTGCCCTGCATGAGGGGCTGCTGGGCTGGATGGAGGCGCAGCGTGTCTCCATGTCGGCCACGGTACAGGAAAAGGCGGAGGCCGAGAAGACGGAAGCAGAGAAAGCAGAAGCAGAAAGAGTCGGAGCTGAAATAGCACAAGCTGGGAAGGCAGCAACCGAGGAGCCAGCAGCTGACACCGCCGATGCGACAGCAGATATGGGAGCCTTACCCCGACGCGTCAAAACCCGCTTCAAAGCCTTGATTGCACACACAATCTCGTCAACTGTCCCGCACAAGGACGACACACAACAGGCGACCAACGTCGGAGCGCAGCACACAACGCACGAACCAACGGCACCGGCAAGGAAACGAACGGTCAACAACCCAAAAAAGACCAAGAAATCCGGGAGTGCGAAACTGCCTACGGAACACAAGGAGCCCAGTGAGTCCAAGAACCCCAAGGCAAGTCCTCTGCCTAGACAACACTCGCACAGCCAGAAGCCTTTCCACATCAACCTACGCAAAACCGTGAAGCGGCGAAAGAACAAGCACTCGTCTACACCGGCAACGATACCTTCGCATCATCCATGGAGCGATGGCTTGCGTCGGACGGGTCGTGCGTTTTATGTACAACTTGGCATGGGTCACTAAGCCTGTGGCAGCCACACAGCCACCAACTCTATTTTTTCATACTCTTGGGGTCATATACGACATACACTGCTGTTCATTTGAATTTCATTATTTTGTACAACTTTACGCCTATCAAAACACAGGGGTGGTTAGCATAGCAATCAGGGGTTTAGCCTTCCATACAAAATTCTTTTCTTTTCTTCTTCTTATATATCCTTTTTATATCTTCTGTTTCTTTATCTTTTACTTCTTCCGTTCCTTTCATTCAGAATATTTCCCGTTCTAGTTAGATGAGACCTGAGCAATGTCACAAAGGTTATGACTTTCATACTCAAAGCCCCCTGGAACGAAACGTTACAAACAAAGAGGAAACGTGATGGTACGAAAAAAGAAAGTAGTGGGAGAGATGATGTATAAAAAATATTATCCAAAAAAGATTAAAAGACTGTAAAAACAACTGAAAAATAAAAGACGGGTGAAATAAAGCGACACTGAAAAAGATGTGATTTGGAATAAAATACACACAAATTAACGCGATTTGCCCAATAAAAACATGACAGTACTGTTGATAAATGCAGAGATTACGGCAAAAAATAGCGGAACCAAAATAAAACATGGAACAAAGCCAAAATAAATTGAAAAGATGATAGAACACATCTACGTAAAAAAAGACAGTCACTAATCACCTTGTACATTGCCTTGTTTTTAAGATTATAGATTATATATATGTATATATTTACGCTATGTGGGTATACAACAAAAACAAGAGTAAAAAATACAGGTAACGTCATGTCATTTCAGTTCAAGCCTCTCTCCCCCCCCCAAAAGAAGCCTGGCTAGACTCCCGTTAACTCGTAAAACCATTTATTTACGGCGTGGCCGCCCACCTTACATATTCGCCACGGTGGCCTGCGCGTTTACGCCTCCTCCGCGATGCTACGGACGTGTTGCCGTGCTTGTCGATTTCGCGAGATCTTCACGATCTGCGAAATAAACTTCCTTCTTATGCCACGCGCTGTCCCTTTCTTTATGAACCTCCCATCTGGACCCCGCGGCTGCAGTTTTCGGCCATTGGTACCCTGTTGCTGCGTGACGTTGGTCTCGGCATCCATGTCCATGCCCGTGTCCATGGGATTCGAGTCGCCCGTGTTGTTGTCATTGGTGTTGGTGATGCGGTGCGAAGAAGAATAAGGTCGCGTGAACAATTTGCTCTCGTAGCCCAGCTCCAAGCATTCGGCGGCACTGTAGCGCGAGTTGGCGTCTTTGACTAGCATGTGGTCCAAGATGTCCAAGATTCGGGCGTCGATCTTGTTGACGATCTGTTGGCGGCGGCATGCAGCAAGCTCATCGACCAAGAACTGCGTCCAGCCAGTGGTCCATAATTTTGTTAATGATAAAATGTCTTCGCCACCGGTAGGGCACGTCTCATATTCTGGAAGCTGGTTTACCCACTTCAGCATGATGACCCCAGCCGACCAGATGTCAACAGCATTGAAGCGATAGCCTTTGTCTGGATCTGTATACGAGAACATATCGGGTGCGCGATACCAGCTGGTGCCCACTGGGGACTTCATGTGCGTAGAAAGGGCCAGTTTGGACAAGCCAAAGTCCGAAACGACAATGTGGATCGGATCGAGGCTGGCGACGAGGATGTTCTCGGGCTTCAGGTCGCGGTGAGCCACACGGGACTCAGTGTGGAGGTATTGAATGCCTTCCAACAGCTGTTGAAAGGCGACGACGTACTGGCCTGGCCGCAATCGGTGTTGACCAATGTTTCCGAGGCGGTAGTATGGCATTAAGACTCGTGGCCGAGGCTTCAGCTCGAATCGATACAGCTTATTGATGTATATCTATCCGTCAAGGGCAGAGGTTCGCCTCTGTGTTAGTGCGTACGATAACCACCCCTTTCATCTTTCCTCCTAGTAACTGGAAACGTACGTGATCAAATTTCTTCATCAACTTGATTTCACCCTCAAAGTCACTCAGCCCCTCAAGCAATAAGCCCTCACGAAGTGTCTTCATGGCCACTGTGTCGCCTCTCTGGAGGTCCACCCAAAGCTCAACCGTTCCGAAGCCGCCACTGCCGATCTTACGTCTGAAGACCGGGATGCTGCCCAGAGGCGTCTGGGATACGGACGTTGCGCTCGTCGATGTCAGACCTCCTGTCGAATCGGAATCCGGACCCGCATTCTCCTTGGTCCATTCTTCGAGTTTGTTCCGGTACGTGTCCGTGGCATTTATTGTATGATTGGGGAAGACAATCTCGTAGGTGGCCGATTCGTCGGTGGCAGTATCCATCACGCGGACTTCGACGCGCACCCAAACAAGCTCCTCCCATGGCGCCCCGCGGATGATGATGCTGTCCCTTGGCTTGGGCGTATGGTCGTACTTTGAGGTTGTGGTGCTGAGGCCTCCGGGGCTTGCATGACCGCTATCTTCCAACCTATAAGTCAGGCTGACGATGTTGTTCGGCGTTATTTGGCGTAGCTGGATCTTGAACTTGCGCGTGATGGACAGACTAAAGTGCTGTTGGTGGGAAGTATGGGGGGCGGTGGTGGGAAAGACAACCACGTCTGATAGTTCGGCGCTTGTGCCAAACTGCCATCCCAGGGCCGGGGTTTTCGGCACGTTGCGATCGAAGCGCAGCTCCAGTCGTCTGACGTTGTGATCGTCGCCAAAAATGTCTGTGTTTTTGTCGACGAAATTGGTTTCGTTCCTTTTGTCTCTAATGGCCTCACTGGAGGTAACATCCTTGGCAATGATCAATGCAAAGATGTTGGGATCCATGGTGGACAAGCAGGCAATGTGCGAGCAGAGAAAAGGAGAGCGAAAGATGGAATGGGAAGAAAGAACGAAAGACAAAAAAGTAGAGGAGGAAAAAAACCCGAACAACCATGAAGAAAGAAAGAAATGATTTCTACAACCAACTTTTTACCACGTAAAAACGGCCAAGGAGGAACATCAGAAATAAATCAGACATCAGAGGAGAGGGGTAGGGCGGAGGAGAAGCCCAGAAAATGCACATTCGCGTTCGACGTGTCGTATCCTGCACCTGACAAAAAAAATGGGGAGGGTGCATGGAGGGGGCTGCCCAACTGCACCCTTGGGTTCATTTGTGCCCTGTATTATGTTCTAGGTGGCCACGCTGGCGCACCTAAAAAAAGAACGTAGGCGCTGTACAAAGTATGGGCGATGAAACCAAGGCGGACGAACCGGCGACGTGGTTGGACGATAGCAAAAGGAGCATCAGGTGGCTGAATGACAAGGCGTACGGAGTATTACTATTTATGAGGAGCCTGGGAGTGCAATACCAGAATGAAGGCATGATCACGTGTTGGGCGGCCCCTCACTCAGCAAAAAGCTCGTCCGCTCTCCGAATACGTCTTTTGTTTCATTTCCTCTTTGTCTTCTATTTTCTGTTGTTTGCTAACGTGCGCCGCCACACTGCGACGTCCTTCCTTCGTCTCACTCTAGGATACTTCTCATATAAACCCCCGAGCAGTCCATACACCATTTTGGGTCGATTCCAATCAACGACGCAACTCCCTCGCTATACGTTCAGCACGCCTGCCTCCTGTCACAATGGCAACGCCGCCCTGGCCCTCGCCCTACCCCCAGTATCCAGGCATTGACGAACCTGACAACAGCTTCTTCGCTCCCGGAGAACCGCCCTTATACAGCCGCGTGACTGATGCCATCTACGCTCTTGATCCGGGCCTTGGAGATGCCATGATGAGTACTGGTCGTACGATCACACATTACAATGGAATGACGTCTGTATATACCCATAACAGCATTTATCTTTTTTTTTTTTTTTTTTTTTTTTTTTAATTAACCAGACGACAGTGTTATCGATGATCCTCGTGTGGACATCGATGATCTCTATGATGAAGGGCAGCGTTTTGCACTTCGTGAAGAAGCACGGTAAGGCATTTTGGGGTGGAGGCTTTGTCTTGTCTCTCCTACATTAACTTCTCGTCGGCGATCTTTGCTTACTTCTTTCCGACACAGGCTAGCAGAAGTGACACAGACCTTAATTGACGTGACCTACCAACTTCGACAGTTCCAACAGCGCGTAGACATAAACACAGACGCAGATGTAGACGCAAATGCAGACAGATCCGAATTCTTTGATCTGGTCCTGCAGGACCGACCTCCTTCGCCCTACGAGGACCTCCCTCCTCCTTCGCCCTACGAGGACCTCCCTCCTCCTTCGCCCTACGAGGACCTCCCTCCTTCACCCTACGAGGAAAGACCTCCTTCGCCCTACGAGGACCTCCCTCCTTCGCCCTACGAGCTGGATCCAAACGACGCCACCAAGTTAGTCGAGGACAGTGCTGGTTCCCAGCAGCAGTTCATCCGCGACAAGGAAGTGCAGGACCGTAAGAAGCTCATTGAAGACGGCTGCCCGCCTTGCCTTCCGTTCGATAGTGGCTACGAATATCCGTATGACACCAAAGGGCGCGAGCCCCACGAGCACCCTGCCGCCATGTTCTACATTTGGGGTGATGTCACCGTCAATGAGCGGCCGCTGCAAGCCCAGCTGTTCGACTGGACCGAATTTCGGCAGACCCAGTTAAGCACGCGCGCCCAACTATGCGGCAAAAGCGACAGAAAGAAGAAGAACAAAGCGCGCAGCAGTTTCAAGGGCGCACGGCGGGCACTACGCATGTATGTGAGCACAAACCGGAAGATGATGCTCGAACGGAACTGGACTGCGTCGGCCGCGCTCCTTGACTGGTCGCTGGTCGTGGCCACGCAGTCACGGCTACAAGACTGGCTCGAGTTCATGGCCCATCATCTTGACTATAACTTGGCACTACGCCGTGGCGCCAAACGTCGGCTCCGGGAGGTAGTTGGCGAAGAACACCGGCAATGGCAGGAGAAAATTGACGCCAGTCGCATAACGCTGCACGAGGGGTTCCTGGTCTGGATGGAGGAACAGCGCGTGGCCATGTCCGAGGAACACATGTCCACCAAGGCGATTGTGGCCGGCGCGACTGGAGGTCAACTATCCAGTTGGGAGGCGGAGCGCTAAAGCGGCAAGGCTTTTGCAGATTCGTCGTCGGCGGCAAGTTTAGTTCCCTCACCTGTTTAGGGGAAGGGCCGTCAGCGGCAGAAAGCCACCTCACTTAAGCCAGAGCGTGAGCCGGAACAACTCGAGAGAAAAATCGAAACCGAAGTCAAAACGGCACGCGCGGGCGCTAAGTAAACCAACGCCGAAGGACAACCCCAAGGCTAAGACGATGGCCAAGCCCAAAACCAATACGAAATCATCGTCAACCGAGTGGCGTCGTATTGCGATGAACACGGCGCTATCAAAGCCGCAGCCAAAGCAGGCGCCAAAGAAACTTTACCACAGCGTCCGTCTCGACACAGAGTGGCCACCATGTGCGGGAGCCAGAGCGACTGGGATATGATTAACATGGCGTTGTTGTTTCTTTTCAATTTGTCTGGAGACTCGGGACACTATGCGCGGTGGATTAAACCGATGTGGTTTGTCACACGGTATTAAGTTTGGTGCAGTTTAGATTTCTTAAGTTTGCACAACCCTCCCTTTTTGAATAAACATTGTAATGCTTTTTCTGAAAAATTTCACTTCATTCCCTACAAAAAAACCCTCCTCGCCAACACCAGCAGCAGCACGTACGGTGCCTGGAGAGCACAGAGACTTCCTAATATGATGGATAGCCATATAGGAAAGAACGACCAATTGCCACATTCTCGAAGTGGATCAGGGCCCGCTAATACGGGCCGGTCCGCTTTTAGTAGTAGACTACCCCCGACCACTCCACCGAACAAGACTTGGGGGGGGAAAAAACGAAAAAAAACGCAAGGTTACATGCAATCGTAAGACTATGCCTATTTCAACAGAAGCATCTCCACCGAGAAGAAATTAGCAAGAGTAAAAATGAAACAAAGCACGGCCCACCAGTAATTTATCTACCATGAACGGTATTCGCATAGACTTTCTTGTCGTTTGCCCCCTCAACACCATGCAACCGAGCTCTTAATCTCTCAACCACGCACCCCTTAGGCTGACGCCGGCGCCAGCAAGAACAGCGACGACTGCGTGGCATTTAGGTACGCGGTGAAGCCGATGTCCTGCGTCACGGTAGTGCCGTTGCCGTTCCAGACGTCGCGCCACGTGTAGCTCGCCGCGTAGCCAGCAGCCGTCGTCAGGCCGAGATCACTGAGAGTGACGGTCACGGCCTGCACGCCATCGAGGGCGGTGTCAAAACCGCCCTTTCCCTGGTCCAGCCCGTAGTTGGCGACCAGCACATAGGCCTCGCCCGTGCTGGCGCTGGGTCCCGCGATCCAGGCCTGCAGCTGGAGCGAGAGGACATCGCCGGTGCCCGGGTTGCGGGGCTGCATGGGGTACTCTGCGAAAAAGTCGGCGGCCAGTTTGGATCCGCTGCTCGTCAAAAGTTCCAGCCCCAAGGTGTCAACATTGTTGAGGTCGCCGCCCAAGACCAGGTTGGCGGACGCGCCCAAGAACATGCTCATGGTGGTAACGCGCATGTCGTCGGTGATGCCGGAGAGGGTGGCGTTGTTGGCAACGAGCAAGTTGTCCATATCGGGGTGGAGCACGATGGGGTTGCCTGCAAGGAAGGACTGCTTTTGCAGCAAGATGTACTGGCGGTAGTTCTCAAAGGCCTGCTGCAAAATCTGCCAGTCGGTAAACGTGTTGGTGTAGTACAAATCGATATCGTTGTCGGTGCGGATGGCGTCCGCCGACTGGCCCCAGAACGACAGCCAAGTCGCGTTGCGGCACGGCTTCCAGGACAGGCCCAGGCGCATGGGGCGGCCGACGGCGGCAATGGCCTCGTGGTACATGGTCGACGCAGCGCTCATGTCGCAGGGCAACTGCCCGTCGTTAAGTGGGCTGCCGGGTGTGATAAAGTCGAGTTTGATCATGTCGACGCCGTAGGACGCCCAAAGCGCGATCTGGGCCGTGTGCCACTCCAAAATGCCGGGCGTGCTGTAGTTGAAGTAGCACTGGCTTTGGTCGACCTGTCCGCTGAAGAGTGTTTCGGTGTAAATGTCCGTGCCGGGGATCAGTTTGCCATTGGCCGAACACGGCACACCGGGGTGCACATACACTCCTAGAAGTAGGTTATTGGCATGCAAGTAGTCGGAAATGGCCGTGATGTTGAGAATCTTGGTGTTGGGCACGATCAGGCCGTCGTTGTTGACCTCCGTGGCGGACCAACCACCATCCAGGCTGCACAGCGTAAACTTGGCCGCCTGAAAGGGCGTCGTGGCCAGGACGCTGCACTGACTCAGGATGCTGGCGTCGTCCAGGTAGGGCGCCGTCGTCGCATCCCAGCCGGGCACAATGTTGGGTTTCTCCAGCGACTGGATCGACCACGTGTTCCACCCGCGTGCTGACGATGTGTAGCCGTTGGCCGTCGTGCCAATGGACAGCACCGTCAATAGCTCGACGCCCGTGTCCGGCTCGGGGTAGCAGCCGTTGAGATCGCTGTCCGTACTGGCCTCGAGGCAGACGGCGAGCGCCGTCGACGCGAAGCCAAGGCCAGCGAGGCCTAGGGAGAGAATAGAGGGCATGATAAGGTAGGGAAGGTAAAGAGAGTCTCGAATGACTGTGGGTGATTGCTGATTGTATTTTTAATCTGATTTTTGGCCCCCAAGTTGGTCGTTTATATAGATGAAAGACACAGCCGGTCCATCTTAAGCCGAGGGCCACGATGACGGCGAAAGTTCTTCTTTCGTTGTTAAAAACTCTTCTTTGCAAGGCACGCAAAATAAATTCAAACATGTTAGTTTTTTTTTGCATTTTGGGTAAGTTCGGTTGAGGGGATGGAAGAGTTGGTTGGAATATGCCTTGTGGTGACGACGACTCGCAAGCTGGATGCAGTGCGACGATCTTCTCCATCTTCTCCACGTTTTTATCCCGAAGTTGATGTGGAGCGTCAATCCGCCTTAGCTTTGACAGGCTATATCTGGGGTTCATCTGTGGGGAAGGCTACAGAAACACGCCGAGACCTCATAGTGCTAGCAACGCGTGGTCTTCTTCGTCCTTCACGAGCGAGCATCTCCAACCTGCCTCCATCGCGAAACTCCCCAGACTTCACTTTTTTTTTAAAAAAACAATCGCGTATCTTGTGCCACACCTCGCCGATCATTGTGATCAACCGGCCGCATCTTCACTGAGGAGACTGCCAACCATCGTCTGATTCTCGCGTGCTCCTCATCATCTCCTCTCCATTTTTTTTTTGCGTACTCGTCATCAGATGTTCATTTTAAATCTCGTTTGGTCATCTCGGCTGTCTCTTGACCGAATGAAAGACCACCTCTTCGCTCATAAATACTTCTTTTGCCTCGCTCCATTTTTCGATCTCTTTTCGTTGATTCTTCTAGATGCGTGTTTCCGCGGGCGTCGTTCAGCTCTGATGTTTCCATATTTCGTACCAGTCTCTTTTTGGCATTCGTGTCGCTTGCCTGTCTCGAACCCAGGCTTCCCTAACTGGTATTCAGCGCGAGTCTAAGTTCAGAAACGTTAATAACCTTCAACTCTGCGCCTTCTCCATGACAAGCGTAAGACGGCTCGTCTAAATCGACCCAGCTAAAACAGACAACGACATCTTTTCCAGTGGAAGTCGCCCGAAGGGTTCGGTGTGCAAGGCATGCTCGTATTCCGCCCTTGCCTGCCCTGGTTGTTGTTAGTCGTCTCTGTTCGGATTAGACCAGCACACTACCGGCTAACACGGAAGACAGCGACCAAACGACCAAAAACGCCATAGCCGTTCACGCCGCACCAGCCCGTCACAAAAGAGAGGAATCCCGCCTTGGCTCTCCTGCTTGGCAGGGACAGTCTTCTTCCTCGTCCACCCAGGAAAACCGGACATCTGGGGAAGACAACGACAAGTAAAAGAAGTCAATGAGATGGACGAGAAGATAATGTTGAAAAGAAGAGATAAGATTGATTAGAATATAAACAGTGGAACAGTGATGACAAATTTAGTACCGGACAAAAAATTGAATAGATTGTCAAACAATATTCAAAGAAGCAACCAAAACGATAGCAGATAATCCTGCTCCACCTGCTGTTCCAGGCGCTTTGGAACTGGCCGTGACTCTCACATGCAAGCATTACCCAAAAGGCAAGTATGCCGCCTACCTTCTTAAAAGTTTACCTCAAAACTCATGTGGTTTCCTATGTTTTTGTTCTCCTTCTTTTGATTGCGTGTCCTTATTTCAAAAGAAAGATAAAACGTCGTCCTTTTATTCATTCTCTCTTTAGGTGTTCCCGTCTAATTCTACTTGTTGTGGGTTAGTCGTCCAGTCGAGCGAGGCACACAGGAAGAGTTGACAAGACATCTCTGCACCGCCAACTACCGCCTTGTCTGCCGTTTGCCGAGTGTGGTGGCTGAAAAGGTGCACCACGCAGGACCACGCGTCGATCTGCACACCATTAGCCAATCGCGGAAACCAGGGACGTGGTATCCGTGTCTCCGCGATGAGTGTCTGTGCTTTGTGCGTGCAACCCCGGTCGATCTTGCTCTTTGTGTGTTTTGTCGTGCCTGTCGTTACCTGGTCTCGATGCTTTCGCATACATCGTGCCGTGGTCACAGCCGTGACTCCCTTGACTCTCTTCGACTCCTTATTCTTTGGAAACACATTGTTCCTAACCTGTTGTCTTCCATCGACGACATGTTTGTCGTCCAAACTCGGGCCATCATCGGCCGATAACAGACCGACAAGATGCAAGATTGTCAAGAGAAGAGGCCGAGAAGACGAAGTACAGGGAGTTGAGTAAGGGTGAAATCCGAGCAGCTTCCCCGGAGATGCACCCCGCTCACAAGTGTAAGGCTAGCCTCGGGAGAAAACGAGGCCATCTCCGAGCTATCTCTGCCTTGTTGACTACTACACATGGTTCTCTACGAGTTGTTCTCTGGGAGATGGGGTAGTCTGGGGTGAAGCGACGATCAATATAAAGTGGTGTTGTCCTTTCCTTGTCCATCTTCTGTTTTCTCGTCACCATCACCAGCTTCTCCTACTTCTCTACTACACAACTGAAACAACCCACCAACCATGAAGTCCCCTTCGCACGAACAGGTGGAAATCACCGCCGCACCGGATGCAACTCCGCCGGCCGTCCTCCCCCTCGCCGATGTGGCCGCCACCGCCGGCGAACTCCACGGCCGGGCCATCCAGCAGCAGGAGCACAACCGGTCGTACTGGCGCACACTGCGCAGCGACCCCAAGCTGCTGTTCTGGATTGGCGTGATGCTGTGGACGATGGGCGTGCGCGGGTTCGAAAACCAGGCGGGTGGGTCCGTGATCAGCATCACTGAGTTCAAGCGGCGGTTCGGTGCGTCCGAGCCCGGTGTGCCCGGCGAGTACTTTATCGCGACGAGCTGGCAGTCGGCCATCAGCGGCAGCGGCAACGCGTTTACGATCCTGGGGGCGACGCTGGCATCCTACCTGGTGGACTGGTTCGGCTACAAGCCGGTGGTTTGTGCGTGGCAGGCAGACAAACACCTTCCCCGACTCTGTTAACATTTACTAACCCTATTTCAGTGGCCACCACTGTCCTCAATCTTGGCTCCGTCGGCATCGAGTTTGGCACGACGTCGATCGGCATGTTCTTCGCGGGCAAGATGGTCAACTGCATCGCGGTCGGGTCGTACCTCAACCTGGTGACGGCCTACGTCGCCGACATCTCACCGCTGGCCATTCGCGCGTCCGTCATCGGCTTTTGCAACCTGAGCCAATGCATCGGACCCTTTATCGCCTCCATCATGTCCTACTACACCGCCCAGTGGGACAACGACTGGTCGTGGCGCGCGTTGATCTGCGCCCAATGGGGGTTTTCCGTCGTGGGCCTCGCCGGCCAGCTCTTCATGCCCGAATCGCCCGTCTTTTTGGTGCGCAAGGGCCGCATGACCGACGCGCGCGCCGTGCTGGGCCGGCTGTACACAGACCCGCGCGACGCTGACGGTCACCTCGAGCGCATCAAGCTGACTTTGGACGAGTCCGGCACGCGGGCCGACCAGCTCTTGGGCGGGTACTTAGACTGCTTCCGCGGCACCGACCGCCGGCGTACGCTGATTGCTATTTTTGTCTTTCTGGCCGAGTCCATGTCCGGCCTCGGCTTCGTCGGCAACTACGGCGCGCTCATGTACCAGTACCTGGGCATCTCGGACCAGCGCTCCTTCTTGATCGGCATCGGTGCTCAGGTCTTGTCAATGTCCGGCGCCACGCTGGCCTTTTTCGTGTCCGACTTTTACGGCCGCCGCACCATGTTCCTCTGGGGCTGTGTCTCCGTCACCCTGTTGCTGCTGTGCATGGGCATCTCGGGCTCCGTCAACACAAACGCCGCCACCCTCGCGTCCGTGGGCTTCTACACCATGTTCAACTTCTTCTACAACTTTGGCTTGGGTTCGGGCGTCTACGCCATTGCCGGCGAGATTCCCACGTCTGTTTTGAGAAACAAATCGTTGGCCATCGCCATGAACTCGAGCAACGCCTTCAATACCATGTGGTCCTTTGTCTGCCCCTACATCTTCAACCCGGGCTACGGCAACCTGAAGGCCCGCATCGGTTTTGTCTTTGGCGCCATCATGGCCCTCTGGTCTGTCGCCGCCTACTTTGTTGTGCCCGAGACCCGCGCCCGCACCTACGAGGAGCTCGACGAGCTGTTCCACAACGAGGTGCCCACCCGCCAGTTCAAGCAGTACGTCACCGTCGCCGAGCGCCGTGCCGCTGAGGCCTACAGTGCCGAGCAGAAGGGGGTGGAAGTGTAAAGAAGAGGGGGTGTGAGGGGGTGTGGCTGTCAAGATGATTCTGTGAGGCGAGTCATGATAGTTGAGGTAAGGTTACGGTCGCGTCGGCAGCTTTTAGTTTTTGTCGTCGAATTTTGTCGTCGTGTAGTAATTAAGCGTACTGTCTCGATATTTATATTTTCCGTTGGCTATCCACTTGTTATAGGGTACATTGTTGACTAAATTAAATTTTGATTAAAAATAATAAATTTTACACGTGGTAGTTTCCTGATACTGAAAATGAACGAGGACAGCAGACGACGATGACGACGACGACGACATGCTGGAGCAGGCACACAATGCCCGCAAGCAGGCAGTCGCAGCTGCCAAAACAGCACGAGGGCACCTGCTCTTGACAACCGCACGGGCTACGATGCAGGCCATGGTTGGGCCGGCAAATGGCATCTAGGAAGGAAGGAGCGATGCGTCGAGACACGACAGTCTAAACAAGTTTTGGTTTGTTTATTGTTGTTGTTTTTCCTCCCCTCGTCCTCGCCCTCGCCCTCGCCCTCGCCCTCGCCCTCGCCCTCGCCCTCGCCCTCACCCTCGTCCTCGTCCTCGACCTCAACCTCAACCTCAACCTCAACCTCAACCTCAACCCTCAACCTCGTCCTCATTTCATCCTCCGGCTCGCCTCCCCTGCCCCCTGATGCCCCCCCAATTCCAGCCCAACCTAGCCCAGTCCCCTTCCTCACGAGGACATGACCGCAAAGTAAGCGCAGCAGAGAACCGCGTTTACGCATATTTCGACGTAATAAATATCTTACTAATGGATCGCTATCACAGGGCTATCATCACCGTTGTCTTCAGCGGCATCTCTGGCTTCGGCCTTCCATACCTGGTTTAGCATAACAGGGTTGAGCGAGAAGCCAAGATGGCGGAATTGGACCATGCCGCCGAAATAGGGGTTGCCCGGGGGCAACCCCTCACGGTTTCTTATACAAACGGTGTTAAAAAAGCACGGGCGCGGGGCCGCATTGCGCGGTTTTTTTACGGTACACGGGACGTGGGGGCAATGGACGCCGTTGCAGATGCCGCCCAGCTCCTCGAGCACGCAGACGCCGCCGACGACGCTGCCGGCCAAACCGCCGGGCCTGCCGACGATGCCGCGGCCGCCGACGCGGCCCCCGAAGCCGCCC
>WNYF01000132.1:0-87577 GCA_021396225.1 Sporothrix inflata | reverse complement strand
CGCGGCGGTGGGCATGCCGGCAGCAGTGCGGGCAGGAGGGGGTTGCAGGGGTCAGGCTTGTGTGTGGTGGCCGGCGGCAGGGCAGGCGATTTTTTTTTTTTCTAGCTGTTATTATCTGTGTTTTATTTATTTATTTATATTTTATTTACATTTTATTTACATTTTCTTTAAATTTTATTTTATTTCTCTTGTGTTTGTTTTTGTTTTTTTAATTTTCATTTTTTCTTACAACTCGTTTTATTTTGCAGCATTCATGTTGACTTTAGAATTTCATTACACCAACAGCATCCACAACAATGAACATTGTCTTGTTGATTCTAAATGCGATCTAACTGCACAATTTATGTGCTTTCTTTTCATTAAAACCCCATCAATAAATGTGGTAGCTTATGCACTTGTCGTATGCCGCACGCCTCTCTTTACCAAGCATTGCTAATTAGCAGCACCTCCGAACGCTCCCCGAAGGCCCACCGAACCCCGCCAAACGCCCGCCAAACGCCCGCCGAACGGACGAATTTACACGTGATACAGCACGGCACAGCATACTAGTGACATCACGGCTTAAGTAAGCCCTCGGCTCGTCGGGAACTCGTGGTGGGCGCCGCCCGCATGGCTGACAGCGAGGGCCAGCCATTGGGGCTACTCCCGCCCATTTTTGTGACTCGAGCCATCGGGACCAAAATCCGCCTCCATGCATCGGCCTTTGGGGCTAGAAGATCCTAGAACGGCCAGACGGCTTCCCAGTGATGTCCCGCTTTGCGTGCTTCTTGTTTCTGTTTCTCGCCAACATTGCATTTTGAAATTGACGTAGACACGCATTCTTTTAACGACACTGGGCAACTCTCCCAATTGCTCTCAGTCCCTCGACCTCCCTCCTCGGCATTTCTCGACATTTCAACCTTCCACGTTCTTCCATTTTCCTCCCACTCTTTTCGGCGCGCCGCTTCCTCTGCCGTTCCACCTCCCCAGACACCACCGCATACACCACCGCAGCCATGCCAGCCTCGACGCCCCCAACGCAGCCCGGGGCAGACGGCGACGCCCAATGGCAACGACAGGCCCCGCTGCCGTCGTTCTACTCGCCGCGGACGGCCGCTGCCGATGCGCCAACCGACGCCGAAGTCCACGACCTTTCCCTCTCTGCCCACAACGACGCCGATGCCGCACAACAGCCACCATCACAGCTAGATGCACCGTCGCCGCAACCACCCAAGATCCCCCTCGCCCTTTCCCACTCCCATCTGGCAGAGCCATCTCTCCCCGCGCTGGTCTCGCCTGCCTTCACACCCCCTGTCACACCGGGAACCCCCGTCAGCGCATCCAGAGCACCAGCAGAGTCAGCAGAGCCAGCTGAGCCTCGTGGCGTTCCGGTGGACAGCAGCCTCGACTCCGGCGGATGTGGCACAAAACGGCCCCGCCTGCTCGAGACCCTACCCCACGTCGAGTGCATCGTGCGCGCGCGCATCCCCACGGTCAATGGCACGCAGATGTTCCTGCACCTCTACACCAACAACGTCGACAACAAGGAGCACCTCGCCATTGTCTTTGGCGAGCACATCCGCAGCAAGAGCCTCGATGCGCCGCGGCCCGGCGAGACCGAGCGCGACCGCATGACGCGCGGCGCCTACACCGGCGTGCTGTTCCCGGGGCGCACCGAGAGCGGGATGCTGGCGGAGGGACATGCGCCTGCATCGGCATCAGAGGACGTGATAGCACCTGCCGCCACCACGCCCCCCCTCGTCCGCGTCCACAGCGAGTGCTACACCGGCGAGACCGTGTGGTCGGCCCGCTGCGACTGCGGCGAGCAGCTCGACGAGGCCGCGCGCCTCATGGCCCTGCCCACCAACAAGACCGGCGGCATCATCATCTACCTGCGCCAGGAGGGCCGCGGCATCGGCCTCGGCGAGAAGCTCAAGGCCTACAACCTGCAGGACCTCGGCTCGGACACCGTCGAGGCCAATCTGTTGTTGCGCCACCCGGCCGACGCGCGCAGCTACGGCCTGGCCACGGCCATGCTCGCCGATCTGGGCCAGCCCGCCATCCGCCTGCTTACCAACAACCCCGACAAGATCCGCGCCGTCGAGGGCCCCAACCGCGAGGTCGTCGTCAAGGAGCGCGTGCCCATGGTGCCGCTGTCCTGGCGGGGCGAGGGCGGTTTCCGCAGCCGTGAAGTCGACGGCTATCTCAGTACAAAGGTGAGTTGCAAGTCCCATTACAATACATGCTCCACAAGCATTCCCTTTCCTGTCCTGCTTGTTCTCTCCGTTTCGGGTTTTTTTGTCTGTTCGTCTGTTCGTTCGTTACTAACCATTCACAGATCCAGAAAATGGGCCACCTACTCGACTCCGGTACCTTATTATAGCATAGTAACGTAGATGAAGCACTAGAATGTAAATACGATCAACAATTTCATGAATTCCAGGAATTTTACAACTGGTAACCATCCTGCAGGGTAATACGATCATCCGAGGTATCGTAGCCCTGTCGTGGCAAGGCTGCCATGTTGGAGACCCACATTTTCCCTCCCCAATAGCGAGCGTGAGCTAGCACTCAAAATCCGTTTCACGGGCCTTCTTCAGGTCTGCCTGAAATTGGACCTGACCTTGAACTTTTTTTGTTTCTTGCACGCCTTTTGTCCCATCCGGCATCGCACTCTCGCCAACGACAGGCCGCCTCCTCGACCTCCCAGAAAATGAGCGACCGACCATTGCGGCTGCGGCTTCACATCCAGCGCAATGGACTGCCCGACACGCGAATCGTCTTCTTGCTGCCGACCACCGACGACACGACCGTGACCAAGCTCCTGGAGCAGGTCAACGAGATCGTGCCCCTCGAGAGCACCGACTGGGGACTCGACGACTACGTCGTAGAGCTGCCATCCTCTTCGAATCCGGCTTCGCTTACCAGCGGCGCGTTCTTCGAGTGCCTGCACTACCAGCTCGTGTCGAAACTTTTCGACCGGGACGACGAAGTCTTTATCCGCCCACTCTCCTCCGAAGACCTCAAGAAACGCCGCATCAGCGGCCGGCACCAGATCTCGGCCGACGGAAAGCGCTTGGTGGATGGTGTGCCGTTTGGGCGGCCCCTTCTGAAGAGACCACGTCGGCCACCGGTCGAGATCGCGCCACGGAAGCGACGGCGGCCTCTCGGAAGTGCAATCCCCGACGACGAAGAGGAAGACGAGAGCGACACATATGAGGATGAGGAAGAGAACGGAAATGGCACGAAGCTTATAACATACATTCCCCACGAGGAGGACGGCAACACATCATCGAGCGAAGACGAGGACGAGGACGAGGAAGACATAGATGCGAGCCTGGACGCAGATGAGCTGCAAGACCTACGAGAGGATGCAAAGATCGCGCCATTAAAGCGCGTGCATTTCACTGCGGCCGACACCACGACCGGCGTGGACGACGAGAGCAGTAGTGAGGATGGGGACTTTGGTGATTCGGATTCAGACTCGGATTCGGGCGACGACAGTGACAGCAGCAGCGACAGTGACGCCGACGAATCTTCAAACGACAGCGAAGACGACAAGCCTCAGGAGATTTCAAGCAAAAGGCACGCGGCGAACGGCGTGCCACCCAACCAAGGCAAAGCGCGAACTAAGAAGCGAAACGCACGCCGACGAGTCAAACGCGCTATGAGCAAGACAAGGCCCCAGGAGGAGTCTGCCAACAAGAACCTGGCCTCGACAGGGCCGGCGGCAGAACCGGCGACAGAAGCGACTGCCTCAACCGAGTCCCCAACATCGTTGGGCCGCCGTCTACGTCTTGACATGAGTGCCGGCCGAAGACTCATCGCGTCTGCACTGGGCCTCCGGGCCGCAAAGGCGACACCCCAGCCAACACAACAGTCGCCGTTGCACGCCGAAACAAACGGCACGCCCACCACACACGAGACGCCGACGTCAACAACACCATTACAGGCGATCCCCTCGAACGAGAATAACACAACCGCGACTCCTGCCCCTCTAGAGGGTCACCCCGACCACTGGGCATCGCGCATCAACTACACCGCCGTGGAGTGCAGCGACGAGAACTTTGCCCTCGACGCGCCGACATTTCCATTTGTCCAGCAGTGGCATGCGAACAAAAACAACAACCGCAAAAACGGCCAGCCCCAGAACAACACGCAGCACCAGGCGGCTCCGGTCAAGGCAGGCGCCAAACGGAAGCAGGACGGCCTTGCGGCGACGTCGGACGAGCCACGCCCCAAGAAGCGTGCTGCCCCGGCCTTAGAAACCGACACGTCTTCCGAAAGCGAATCCGACAGCGACTCCGACTCTGACGACGGCGACTTCAAGATCAGTCTCGATGCTGACTGGGGCGGCAGTTCGGACAGCGGTTCCGAGTACAGCTCCGACAGCAGCTCTGAAAGCGACTCTGGCAGCGACTCTGAAAACGACGAGCAAGATGAGACAAAGACACCAGGCGAGGCAGCAGAGTCTGAAGAGACCGGCGACGCTGGCGACGAAGAGCTCCCGCCACTGCCAGCCGACATCGCGTCCCTCCCGGCTCTGCAACCCGGCGACGCCGTCGAGGGCATGGTCGTCACGTGGAAGAACTGGGTGCTCTCGGAAAAGACCAACTGGCAGCCGCAGGTGACGGACGTCACGGCCAAAGTGGTGGGCATTGACGACGACGGCGCGACGCTCCGTGTGGTGCTTGCACACCGCGACCGCGACCTGGACCGGAAGCCCGAGAAGCAGTACGACGAGGAGACGGGCGAGCGCGTGTACGGTCGCTTTGACGGCCCGGACATGGAGGAGGACGACGAAGACGGCCAGTATGACGAGGGCGGTGAGGGCGATGCGGACGGAGTGGAGGCGGAGGCGGAAGACACTGGGCACCGCAGCCTTGCCTTGGCGGACATGCTCGAACCGCGCATCCTCCTTGCGGCTGCGGCCTGAGTCACCACAGCCAGGAGGACATGATACCCAGCACACGAGCATCCATGGTCGATGTAGCATCCATATTAGACGAGACAGAGAAGGGGAATCTGGCAGCCTAAATTGCCACCGTTGGTTATGCCTTCATAGGTGAAAATATGTATTATTTCCGGGAGAGTGACGGCATAAAAATGTGACCAGAAAATTCATCTCAGAATTGTGAAGATATTACAGATCGCGTGGGTGCCATGCCGTCTCCTCTGCCTTGCATGTGCTGCATGCAGGAGTGTATTGTTGTGATTCGCTGTCGGCTGTCTTGTGCGAGTTTGGGCTGGTTTCGCGGTGCTGCAGGCTGTTCATGTTAGTGGACCCTGGGCGCTGCGTTTTGCGACAAACCGCTGCAGCCACAACCACTGGCCAAGAATGCCCGATTCGACTTGCTGGATGGAAGCACGTCTGGTCGTCCTGCGCTCGACTGAGTTCAGCTCGCAGGAAGGGCAATGGGCGGCATAAACCTTTTACCATTCTTCCTATCACCTTTCACAACATCCTTTTCCAATCCTGCTTTTGCAGCACACCGTTCTTCAAGCGGTCAGTCGACAGGAAGACACGAAAAGTGCGGCGTAGAGAGCAAAGCAGGAGATCAAATGGTGGTGTGAACAGTGCGAGTACGGAAGTAGATGCAGACATTCTTATATAGAGCAAGAAGCATCCGGATGTCGCGATGCGAACGGAGGATGGAGCTTGTTGTCGTTGTCCCCCATCTCAAGACACACCAAATACAATACATTCGACGTCTTCCGTTCCAATACCATCGTCGTCTGTTATACCCTTAGAGTTACAACCATGAGGCCATTCACAACAACCTTGGCGCTGCTGGCGTGCATCGCATCTCAGTATCTCCCCGTCGCAAACGCGTCACCGGCCATGTCCTGTGCGCATAACACCCCGTCGTCGTCGTCCGCTACCACCACTCCGGCCAGCTTTGTACAAACACCACAACGCAGCCAGCCGTCGGTTGCGTCCACATCTGTTTCGACATCGACATCACGACCGTTCGTCCCGCCAGTTGTTGCAGCGGGGGTTGTTGTCCCGGCCGCACACGGCCACGAAGAGCCGCCATCATCGCCGGTCGCATCCATTACGCAGGCACCCGGGGCAGAAGCTACGGGGAAGCAGCCGGGCGCCAAGTTCGTGCAGACGACCTACTATTCGTGCGTCACCATGGGCACCTACACACACTGCGGCTGGCACGAGCCCATCCTGGATGC
Organism: Sporothrix inflata; assembly: GCA_021396225.1. Classification (NCBI taxonomy): domain Eukaryota; kingdom Fungi; phylum Ascomycota; class Sordariomycetes; order Ophiostomatales; family Ophiostomataceae; genus Sporothrix; species Sporothrix inflata. The sequence goes on along the minus strand of WNYF01000132.1, from coordinate 81,412 downwards.
CAGCACGTCCGCTGCGGCACCTTCCTTTGCGCGGTGGTCTTGGCCGGCGCTGTGTTGGACGGCTGCCGTTGCGGTTGCAATCAGTGGTTTCGTCGCTCTGTGAGAAGACGAAAACGAACAACGCTAAGCAGCGCACATTGTAGCTGCGTCCGGAATGCGGCAGGTCCGCATCCTGGAGAGCGGACATATCAAATGTATCACATGGCGTTGCACGGGTCGGACAGAGAATTAATGGCTTTCCGGTGTTTTTGTTTTTATTCCTGTTATGAAGTTATGTTCATTTTTGTTTTTCAACAGCACCGCATCCCCTTCCATAATGCATTGCATCCCTTCCTTGGTTCAGCATTGCGCGGAATATAGGCACGCGCAAACATGAAAACAGTACGCCCAAAAAACCCTTCCATCCCAGAGTTGTGAAAGTGAAAATTGCGTGAAAGAGAGAACCAGATGAACCGGTGGGCGTTGCATCTATTTCTCCTTCTTGGCCTTGGCACCCTTGACCTTTGCAGTGCCGCGGAGCGTCTTCTGGCGGTTCTTGCGCTGCTTGCCTGTGGAGAGGGAGTTGGGGTTAGTTGTGTTCGCAACGTCAACGTCGTGGGAGACAGCGAGAACATACGTTGTTGTCTGCCGGGCTTCTCGATCTTGGTGGCGAAGCCGACACGGACCAGGCGGTAGTGAGGCTCGAACTTCTTCATGGCCTCGGGGCTGTCGTAGACCAGGGCGAAGCCGGTGGTCTTTCCGCCACCGAACTGCGTCCGCAGACCAAAGACATTGACCTGGTCCTTGGAGGCCTTGTAGAGGGTGGCCAGCTTCTCGCGGAGCTCCTCCTTGGCGATGTTGGCACGACCGGGGTGCAGGATGTCACTGAAGGGTGCGTTAGTGTGTTGTCCTGTTTTCTGTTTTGCGTGCCTTTGCCTCTTCGAGACGAAATCTTCAATCCTGTCCATGTCGTTCAAGTTCGTCGATTTTCTGATGCTGCCGATCTGTCGCGATGGTGTCTCGTCGTCTCCGTTGATCTCGTCGTCTCGCATTGGATCCGACCAAGTCATCGCCCACCGCATCGACCGCGCGCTGTCCACGTCCCGTCGAGTCTCTCGTTCGCCGAGTCTCTCCTGTCGGTCGGCGTTCGCGTCGGTCGGCTGGCGTTGGCTTTTCGGTGCGGTCGTGATCGATGGTCGATGATCGAGTAGAGTCGGGTCGGTCTAAGAAATTCCATCTCGATGTCCATCCACGGCTTCCGTTTTCGTCCATTCTTTCTCCTCCAAATGCAAACTTACACGACCATCTGCTTGCGGCCCAGGAGCGGGTTGCGGATGAACTTGCGTGTCCGCAGGGTAACGGGGGTGTCTGCGTCCGCCATGTTGGAAATCTGTCGATACTGGCTGGTGGTGATGGTTGTGTCGAAAGGAGCGAGGGAGGGGAGGCAGGAAGAGCGAAGGGGAAATTTTGGCCAAAACTTTTCGAGACTATTTTGTTTTGCGTTCTGCTGGGCCCGCTTGCCTGTTGGGTTTTTTTTCACACCTATTTTTCACAGCCCACCTTTTTTGGCTGGTTCTCGGCGTTTAGAATTTCCGTTGCTGTGTGGCTCTGGAGCCCCACCGCCCGCACCAAGGGGCAAAGGCGGCCGTAGCCCTAACAATTCGACAATTGTGACGCAGAGATGCCTAGCGCTGAAACGCGGGCTCAACATTCACGTGATAGCAGATGTCACTTTGGTGATTATGTAAGACTTTATTTTGCTTTTCAGACCCCATATTACGACGTACTATTTCTCCACATCGCGCAACTGCAGCCGACAGATGTGGATGGGCACCGCGTCGCTGTAAAACGGCCCTGTCTGGTCTGCCCTCTGTGGCACGGGGAACGCCACGTCCTCGACATCAAACGCCTCCGCGGCCAGCTGCGTGAATGTCTCAAACGTCTTCTTGTTGCGTTCGGTGGCGGCGATGATGACGGTCTTTCTTTTTGCATCGGCATTCGCAGCACCGTCCGACGCTAGACACCAACGGATTGTCGCCAGCAGATCTGGCATGTCTCGCGCGTCAAAGGTAATGTCTGCACCTAGGATGGTATCGAAGCCGTTCTCAGACCAGTCAGATGGCGGCGACGGTCCCCAGGCCAGCTCCCGGGGCACCACGATGCCTGCTCTCGGTCCATTCAGGTCCAGGTTGGCGGGCAAGCCGTCGACGACCTCGGGCGACCCGTCTGTCGCCATGCACGACGCTGCCTCTAGGTGCTTTACACAGAGGACGGAGACATAGCCGGTCCCTGCACCGAGCTCGAGCACGCGCTTTTCACGAACTACGTCGCGGTTCGCGCACAGGTACGCGCCGAGGTGCAGAGCTGCCTCCCAGGTGCGGATGCCGGTTGTGCCTGCTGCGGCGATTGTGGCTCGGTTTTCGAGGAGGGAAATAGTTGGGGTGTCGTCGCTCGCCGCTCGGTCTGCTTCCAGGGCCGAAACAAAGTAGACGACGCGGTTCTTCTTCACGGCGTCGGACAGTGCTGCTGCTGCTTGTGACCCGCCGGCACGAGAGTTGGCCAGACACTGCATCAGGTTGTCAGATACGCCCTGCGGTCACCAGAAACACGAACATGATGTTAGCGCAGTGTCCATATCTGCTCGTGTATAGATGCATCGGCAGCGCAAACTACGTAGACAAACGCACATATTCGTCCCAGTCGTCGATGCTCTCTTCGATCTTGCTGACCAGCGCCTTGAGCACTCTCAAGGCGTATGCGGGCGGCAACCGGGACTCGCCATCCGCGTCGTTGGGCGCCGCAAAGAGCTGCGTGTAGAGGTGTTCCTGGACGTCGTCCTGCCGCAGCAGCTCCGGGCCGGGGAAGTCGGGCGCAGGCTCAGCCTGAAGGCATTGGCGGCAGAAGCGCTGCACCACTGGCCAACTGGTCATGGGCTGTGACGCGGGCGCTGTGTCGGGCGCATCGCTGTCCATGCGGGAGTGTGGAGAGGGCGTTGTGGTAAATCGTGTCGTCGGTTCGGAAAATGCTGCGGAAAGTTTGCTGCACTGGAGACTGCGAAGCTCCAAAAGTATGAATGGCAACGGCGTTCATTGGCCCGAAATGGAGTCGATGGCGGGGTGCGCAGCCAATGACATCATTGCAGGTATGGAGCACTAAAAGAGCTCTGTACTCAGCAGGTGGTCGTTAAACAGATGAGATAAAATTGAAAGGCACGACAAAACTGAAGGAGCGTATGAAAGAAAAAGAAAACTTTTATTCCAAAATTAAAAGAAAAAATCACCTGGACGGTTTAGCCGCGGCAAGCCAAGTAGAAGGTATTAGATGGGGGGCTTTCTGCCCAGCTAGACAAGAGAGCTACGACGTTAAAACAACAGGAAAGAGAGCGAGAACCACAGATACACACTGTGAGTCTACTTAAGCACCATTGGCACCGCCATTCGCAGCACTGTCAGCGGCGCCGTTTCCGTCGTTGTCAATCTCACAGAAGGCGAGGAACGTGACAAATTCCTCGCCGTCGTTCAGACTCTTCGCCTCCAGCACCGCCTCGGCCGTCGCGCCCACAAAGTACACGTAGCCCTCCTCGACCTGCTCGACCTTGGGCCCCACGGAGATCGTGCCCCGACCGCCGGTGCAGATGACAATGCTAGGGCCCTCCAGGGGATCCAGCGTGGCCTTGCTGCCGTTGCTCTTGAGAGCAGTGCGCACGACGCTAAACTCTTCGATAGGAGGGTCGTACAGAATGCTCTCGGAGCCGGAGCTGTAGGCGGGGCGGTTCAGCGTGGCATAGGGGTAGTCGACGGGGTGCATTTTCTGCTCGTCGATGGGCGCGTAGTTGTAGGTCAGCATGGACGTCAGGGTCGACACGTCCTTGAACTTGGGTGTGAAGCCGGCGCGCACAACGTTGTCGGACGCGGCCATGCACTCGATGATGTCGCCGGAGATGTACGCGTGGATGTCGTCGGCGCACAGAAACAGGGCCTCGCCCGCCTCCAGCGTCACGTAGTTGAGGAAGAACAGGTTGAACAGGCCGTAGTCGACACCGAACTGGCCGTAGAGCCGCTTGATCAGCTTGGCGAGCGTTGTGCCCGACGACGACTCGACGCCGCCGGCTGCAAACTCCTCGTCCGCATTGGGGCTGTCCACGGCAGCGAGAAGGGCGGTTGTCGCGGTCGTAAGGGCGCTGGTGGGCGCGGACATGAGCGCCGAGAAGAGGGCCTTGAGCACGTCCTTGTTCTTTTGTGTGGCCTCGGGCGCGTCGTCGGTCTCGTGGCCCGTGACGGTCTGCTCAAACGCGGCGGCCACGTCCTCGCCGACCAGCTCGCGCAAAGCCGGCACGGTCTTTAGAAAGTGGGCAATCTCGGCGAGGGGGCGGAAGCCACAGAGGCCCTCAAAGGGCGTGATGGCAATGGCCATCTCGGGCTTGTGGTTGTCGTCGGGGTAGTTCTTGGGGTCGCGTGCGTGCAGCTGCTCGGCCAGCTTCTTGTTGGGGTGGGCCTGGATGGACAGGGCCTTGTTGACGGACAGCACCTTGAAGAGGAACGGCAGCTTCTGGTGGTACTTGGCGGCGATGGTGCTGCCCAGCAGCGCCTGGTTGTCCTGCACGAGGTCGAGCAGGTTGCGGCCGGTCTCGACGTCCTTGGACGGGTTCGACGGGTGGGTGCCCATCCACAGCTCGGCGTACGGCTTGTCCTCTTGGATCGAGAAGCCCTCGGCGGGCGTGGCCGATGCATATTGTGCAGCGACAGAATCGGCGCCCTTCTTGCCCCAGTCGTAGGAGTTGACTCCGCACTGGAGTCGAATCAGTGGAATCTGCATGGTCGCGGCGGTTGTGGTGGTTGTGGTGGTTGTGGGAGGGGTGGGAGGCGTGGGAGGCGTTGTGTCGAGAGCGTAAAAAGGAAGCAGAACGTGAACTAGAAGAAGGTGGGCGGTCAGGTATTTTGTACGATGCAAATGGGAAGAACGAAGTCTATGATTCGTATTGTGTGGGAGGTAGCAGGAGCGACAGCTGCAATTGGCAGGTGCGATTGGCTGTGAGGGGAGGCGGTGGGCAGAAGCAAGAATGTGAAAGACAAGAGCGGGGTGCAGTGTAAGAGTGGGTGCAGCTCGGTGCATTTCTAGCGGAGTAAGCCACCACAAGCTCGAACCATTGGCCAGCAGCGGCTGGGAGCGGTCCTGTAAGCGGCGGCTTTTCAGGGGAAGCGCTAATGCAATGGGACTAAAGAGCCACTGAGGCGCTGGAGCGGTCTGGACTGCACTTTGTGCAGCGCCTTGTTTTCTTGTACGTCGTTTATGTCGGTTTGTAGTGTTCATTATTTGTTTTGATTTTGATTTTAGTTTTTTGCCTCGTCACTCCCTTCAACCTCGGAAGGGATTCTGACAGGAGGGGCCGAAAGAAGCAAGCAGATATTACATGAGGGTAACAAGAAAACAATGTAGAGCCTGTAATCGTGGTTTGAGGAAGACATCATTTGAAAAAAATAGAAAATAAAATAAAAATGGAAAAAGATAAAAAAATAAGAGAAAATAAACAAAAATAAACAAAAATAAACCATGAAGCTGAAAAATCCATGAAAATTGCACAGAGCAACAAAACACCAACAAAATTAAGCATTAGCCAAGGACGAAAAGAAAACGAGAAGCTCGGCTGAGATTAGAATATTTTATCCAAAAAAAAGACAGGAAAAAAGACAGACAAAAGACCAGGCAAGAGAACTCCTAGGCCTCAAACACGATAACCGGATGCGTGTTGGACGTGCTGAAGATCATGGCCATGGCTGCCACTGCAGAGAGACTCGTTGCGCGCGCCGTGGTGCTGTCGTTGTTGTGCGTACATGGGCGGCGACGACGGGCGGCTCAAGGGCGGTGGTGCCGGGCCGTCGGTCGGGTTGTACACGCGGTGCATCGTCGTTGTTGGTGCTGCGGTGGCCGCCGATGCCTTTTGCGCCAGACTCTCCGACGAGGCCGTCTTCTTCTTGCTCTTTTGGCGGCTCATACCCGTGCTCAGGCCGGTGGCACTGCTGGACGTTCTCGGCGGGCGGGGCTCGTACGTGTAGCTGTCGAGGTACGACGCAGCAGACGACGGGCCACCGCCGCTACCCTGGAGGCCAACATCACGGTCCTGATCACTAAAGAGGCCGCCGTCGCTGATGTTGTTGCTGGAACCGTAGGCTGTGTGGTGGTCGACGGGGCTGCTGCGGGCAGAGTAGCCAAGGGACGAACCAAGAGAGGAGACACGGTCGGCGCTGCTGGGTGCGCTCAAATGACCCGTGTAGGGCGTGCTGATGTGGTTTGGCATCAAATGGGGAATCGAATGGGGAATCGAGTGAGGCCCAGTATGGGGCGCTGGACTGGGAGCGGCGCTTCGGGCCACAAAGTCGGCCGCGGACTTGCTGGCCATCGAGCTGGTGAGAGAAGGACCGAGGGGCGGACGGCCCAGAGGCTCGCCCAGCAGCCGGTCAATGCCCTCGACGGAGCTACGTGCCAGACCTGGGTTGAGAGGAGATGCGGCATGGCGGTAGTCATCACTATCGACGGCCGTGGCGAGGCGGTACACGAGGCTCGTCGTTCCGCTCGTCGTATTGGGCAAGCTGCCGGACGTGCTTCTGGCACTGCTGTTCGTGCTGGTGCTGCCGTTATGGGGAGCGCTGCGAACTGGGCTGGGACCAAGTGTGCTGGCTGAGCCATCCGACGGCTTCGTTGGAATGGCCGGCGGCACCGACAAGGGTGGCGGCGGCATGGTGGACGATGGCGTATCGGTGGTGTCCGAGACCCCGGCCTGCTTGGCGCGCGCGTCCCAGGGCTGGTACGGCACCAAATGGCCGGCCACGTCGTTGACCACGGCATACTGGCTGCAGGTTGGGATGGCGTAGTCCACGCAATCCTCGCCATAGCCAGCACCCCAGGGCGTCATGTTGGAAAAGTACGACTTGTTGGCGTAGGGATAGAGACTGGATGACCGGAACGGTTCACCCACGCTGAAATCGCCACTGCTGGAGCCGGAGCAAGTACTGTAGCTGGGCGGTGGCGGCACGGCCGACCGGTTGGCCAAGGCACGGGCAATGACCGGGTTGTAGTTGAATTCGTTGCGAAGGCTGCCGAGGTTGCCGAGATTGATGTCGCTCTTGATGGGCGTTTCACGGGACGACACGCGCAAAAAGAGACACTGCGTCACGCCGGCGTTCTTGCAGTTGGAACAGGGAATGTTCTGTCCCAGGTCGCCGCTGCATCGAATCTTTCGTTGCCGACAACGTCCACACTGTTTTGTTAGGACGGTACAATAAGTAAAAAATAAATCAAAGAAAATAAAACAAGGAGGTGGCTTACAGCAACGGCAATCCTCTTTCTCGTCGGGGCCTCGGGTCGGTCCGTCTGGTGCTCACTCATCAACGTCCGGGTGTCCGGCTGCGTTGGCACATAGACGCGAGCCTCAGCATATCCAGAGCTGCCAACATAAGGAGAGAAGGCACGGTTGTGCCGCTTGTCGCCGTGATGGCCATATGTCTGGGACACCATAGTGGGATCTGGATGGTTAGCGGCCGCAGTCGTTGATTACGAGGAAGTACGGGTGACTGACCTTGAGCGGGAGAATGATGCAAAAGACAGGGAGATATGGAAGTGGTGACAGGAGGGTTTATGTGATGTTTTGAAGAATGGACTGTTCTTCAAAAGGGGGAGAAACGAGGGACACCTTTGTATTTGTAGTAGTGGTGGTTTTGTAATGCAGAAAATTAAACGGCAAAGACACGAAACGAAAAGGTTACAAAAAGGGAAACAGTTTAAATTATCGTGAGTATGATCCTTTTGGAAGCGAGTGACAAGATTGTAGATGGGTTATGTTTATGAAGACTGTATTTGCGGCCTTGCTGTGAAGGACAGGTCCTCAATGAGAGAGTGAAAGAGAAATAGTAGAAAAGAAGTGATGCTCAAAAGAGATATCTGCAATGAGAATAATTTATTAATCTAAATGAAATGAGAGAAGAAAGCGAGAGGAAGAAAATATATGAAAAGGGGCAGTAAACTGAGGGCAGGATCAGATTACCAGGACCAGCCTTAAATAGATAAAGAAAAAGAAAGAACGAGCGTATGCTGGAGATGGGGACAGGCACGAGGACGAGGGAGGGCGAGGCGAGGGCGAGAAAGCAGAGTGCAGCGGTCCACCAAGAAGCCGTTCTGCTTCAGGAACGAGAGACAGACGGGAGGCGAGAAAGGAAACGAGAGACGGCGCGCAGAGAGGGCAGCAGAAGAGAGGAGGAGGAAAGGAGAGAGGGAGAAAGAGATAAAAAGAAAAGAGAACGAGACGTCTTTTGTGCTTTTTGACCTGTCATAAAACGGCGGTCCTGAGCAGCAGTGCGCTTTCGTGTGCTTTTGCAGATGTTTTGTGCGCCCGTTGCTGTCCACGGTTTGTTTTCCTACATCTTGACTCAGACCGGTAAACGAAAAGAGGAGAGACGAGGGCAGGACTGGGTAGGCAGGGCAGAACAAAATGAAACAGGATAGAACATAATTTTAGACAGTTTGGCTCCCAAGGTGCAGTTTGGAGAAGGGATGCGTCTGTGCCTGCAGCAGTGTGGTTGTGTTTGCAGGTCGACAAGCTGCAATCCTGCAGCATCCAGGGCCAGGTCTGCGGAGACATGTCGACGGGCACCGTTGGAGAGAGGGCACTTGGCAGCCTCCAGGGGTAGGCGCCAGGGGCCGTGGAGATGGGCTTGGAGACAGCATGGAGGCAGACAACCAGGGCGAGGCGAACGAAAATGGCAAACTACGTGCATCACATTGGGCTGTCTTGTGCGATGCCAGTCGTTGTTGCGGGGGCACAAGGGCACGGAGCACGGAGTCTCCATATTGTATAAATAGATGGGGGCAGGTTTATCATTCGTTTTCTTTCTTTTCGTTTTCCATCTTTCCCTCACTGTCTAGTTCCACACTTTTGTCTTATTGTATTTCCCTTCTCCTATGACCCACCTCTCAACCACGATCTATCATTTTGACAGTTCCCGTTGTCTTACCTAGTCTATCGCTTGTTTCTTGTTTCCTCTTTGCTCTTTAACTTCGTGCTCACATCTCATTGGTAGGATTGTTGAGACTGTCGAGACTGGTTGCTTTCTCATTTGGGAACATGTGTTTCGTGTAGATGGTCCAGTGCTCTCTTCTCGTCCGTGTTCCCCGTCGCAGGGTATTACGCTTGATTTATTCGCCTTGTCTAATTATTCAATAAAGTGTCACTTGGGTTGCTTGATCTTTTATGTGCACGAGTTTATCACCAGCAAACCCACAGACCAGCTCGTGTGTTGTTTTTACTTCAGCCACGTAACACAGCATAAAAAGAACGGTGAAACAAGAGAAGACATATAAATATAAGAATAAAGGAAGAAAATATAAAGACGTAAAGAGAAAAGGACGATATAAACTAGCCGAAATAAGGCGAAAGTCCCTTTTAGCAAGTAAATAAAACCAGGTACTGAATGCGGAGGCAACTCTTCCCGTATGTTGTACAAACTCCCGTGTCAGCAATGTTTACCGTTGATTCCTTCCCCTGGCCCCCCCTTTCTCTGTATTACAGCGTCAACAGTGTCTTATTGGAGTGGAGGTGGCGAGATGAGGCGCTTTTATTGTCCGTTTTTGTATTAATGTGTTTCTGTGTGGACATATCTTACAACAAACGGGCACGAGAAGACAGCGTCTCATGAATTGTATTTCGTTTGTGTACCAGTCCTGCAGGACCCCCACGTAATCCGTTTTATGCCAATCATGTCGATTTTCGCCGCCAACTTCACGTCTTCGTCGTTTTTTGTTTGTTTTCTCTGTACCCCGTTTTCTTGATTTAACGACTTGGTATCGATCAGCATCGACATCTTGTTGGATAGCCTGTATGCTCTAGGTAGGACATCGAGAAAATCACCGCATTTGTCCCGTATGAAAAAGAAAAATAACAAAAAAAGGATAGAAAAAAAGAAAATCATGACCAGGGTCGCCCCACTCAACCAACAGCAGGACAGGGGATATGCCTCCAACGAAGCGCTCCAGAATTCTCCAGAACATCCGGCGGTCGCCACCCTGGAGCAAACAGACAGACCCCGGCCCGTCTTGTTGGCCAGCCCGGCCAGGCCAAACGCGAGCAGCCAGCCAGTCTGAGTTGGCGAGCCAGTGGATTGCAGTGTTTGAAATTAATGGCCGACGAGAAAATCAGTCCATAAAAATATGCAAGCATCCGGCTGTGTGTCGGTTTGTCTAGCGGATGGCCTGGCCTCTCGTCTGGCCAACGGTCACGGTCATGGTCATGCCTGGATCGGACAAGGGAAAGAGGTGGAGAAAGGCTGCGTCTATGTACATTCGTACTGGTACACTTGTGCCCGCTGCTGGTCGTCCACGGCTGATATTAAACGTGTGCCACAATCGACGACAGATGTGGGAGGTCGGAGCGACAGAGGACGAGACAGAGCGTGCGGCCAGTGTGTTTGTGTGTTTGTGTGTGTACTGAGAATACGGAGCGTTGGTGTCCTGCTTTCTGCTGTGGCGAGGAAGAGACGTGGACGCAGGCGACATGTCTATTTTTCTGTTTTTTCTTCTTTCCCACCACGTTTGCATGTCGTCAACATTGGCGGCCGATATCTCGACAAGTGAGCGTGGGCGGTACACAGAGCAAACGGGGTGAGCAGGGGTTGTTAAATAGAAGGCCATTATGTAAACGGAAGGGAGGGCATATAAAACAGGGAAGAGAAAAAGAAAACAAAAGTAGGGAAATATAATACGGACTCTATCCCACGGATCTCCAGTCTCTCGCCCCGGCATGTGTTACACCGTTTCTCTCTTCCCTCTTCCCTCTTCTCTCGCCTCCTTTATCGTTACGCTTTCTTACCCTTTGATAATTGCCCATCCGCATCTTCCAGCCTGTCGTTTGCACCTTCGCTTCGCCAGAGGGGACAACCCCTGGTAACGATTCACCCGATGCTGCGTAGCACAGGCGTCTCTACCATGTATGCCCACCGGCCAATGGATTGTGCCTGTCATATTTTTTTGTCTCTTTTGTCTCTTTTCCTTCCGTGGTCTCTCTCTGTAGTGGTTGTGGCACAAGGCCGACACTGTCGTCTCCATCGGCCATCAACAGTCACCATTCCCCCGAGGCTGCAAACGCCCTCGTATCGCACATCCATGTCCCTGCTGTCTGCGGCCTGCCCCAACGGCGGCTCTGTCTGTGTACCGTGTTTGCTCCCTCCCCCCTTTTCTTGTCTCTTGTTGTCTTTTTTTTTCTCCTGCACTTCACAGGAAAGGATAGACGAGGGCCTGAACCTTGTCAACGCCCCGTGCAAGACACCAGGCGGCATGGTAATGTGGTATCATATTGAATGCAAATAGTACAGAGAATAGTACAGAGTACGGAGGGTGTTGTACATGGAAAGTAAATCAAAAACAAACTAGCGACGTCGGCGGTCTCTATCTCGCGCTCTGTCTCGCTCCCTGTCCCGTTCCCGCCCCTCTGGCCGCCTTGGACTCCGACTTCGGGCGTCGGACCGGGGCTTGTCGTCCCTGTAGCGGTCCTGCTTGTAACGGTCATCGCCGCCTCGCCTGCTCCGACTGCCGTCTCTTCTCTCGTGTCTCTCGTTGTCCCGGCCACGGCCACGGCCCCTGTCTTTATCCCAATCCTTGTTGTCTCTGTCTCTGTCTCTGTCGCCGACTCTGTCTCGTCTATCCCCACCCCGGTCGTCCCGGCCGCCTCGGTCGTTTCGGTCGTGGTATCGTCCCCGGTCGCCATTATTATGTCTGTCGTCCGGTCTGCTCTGTTTGTCGGAACGCCCCGTAGTCGGGTCGTCCGGCCGCTCGGCAGCGGCCTGCTTCTCGGCAAAGGCCTGGGCATGCTGGCCCCGGACCTCCTCGTCGCTGTGCACCATGCCGTAGGACGACGGCCCGTCGTCGGCGTCGTCTTCGTTGCGGTACTTGCGCCACTTTTCGAGCTCGCGCACACCGCCCCAGCCGCCGCGGCCGCGCGCCTGCTTCTGGCGCTTGGTGTTGGTCTCGCTGCGCCAGGCATCGCTCAACTTGCTGACGCTCTGGCTGAAGTCGATGTGGATGCGGCGGTCGTCGATCAGCACGTCCTGCATCTTGAAGTAGGCGGCCTCGCAGGCGGCCTTGTCCTCGAACTCGATGAACGCGTACTGCAGGCTGTCGCCGGTCTTGCGGTCGCGGATGACCTCGCACGACAAGATGGTGCCGAAGCGGCTGAAAATAAGCTCGAGGTCGGCGTCCTGGGTCACGGGGTTGAGCTTGCAGACAAAGAGCACGTTCTCGGGCGGCTTGACCTCGGCAAACGGCAGGTCGCCCATCATCTCGAGCGTCAGGGCCTGGGCGCGCGCCTCGCGCTCGCGGCGCGTCTTCTCGGCCGCGGCCGCCTGGTCCTCGTTGTCTGCTTCCGGGTCGTTGATCGTGTCCTGGTCCTCTTCCCCCAAACGCGCCGTGTCCAGCTGGGCGCGCGACGGCGGCGGCGAGGACGGGGGCTCGACGAGCCCGACGGGGTCGGGGTAGGGGTCGTCCAGCACGGCGGTGTGCTTGATGCGGATGTCGACGAGCGGGTAGCCGTTGTCGTCGACAATGGCGTTGTTGATGCTCTCGAGCACGTCGAAGCCCTCGACGACGCGCCCGAAGATGGCCGACTTGCCATCCAAAAAGTCGGTGTCGTCGCCGAGGCTCACGATGAACTGCGACGCGGCGAGCCGCACGTCCGGGTCGGTGGGGTGCGCGACGGTGGCCATGCCGACGGTGCCGCGCTCGACGTGCTTCAGTTTCGGGTGGAACAAGGCCGGGAACGTGCGGCGCGCCGGGTCGCCCGAGAGCACGCCCCAGATGCTGGAGCCGCCATCGGACTGCTTCGAGAGAGGGCCGAGCGGGTCGCCGGTCTGGAAGGAAAAGGCTTTTTGGATCGAGTGGACGGGCGCGTAGTTGTAGTACTTGACCTTGCAGAGCTTGAGGAAGCTGGGCGTGGAAGGCGAGGTTAGCAGACGGGGAGGCAATGGGCACGTAGGTGAAGGTCACTCAGGCTTCGCGAGGAACTCACTTTTCGCACAGCTTTGGTGCATAGTCCACCAGCAGGTCGATTACGATGTCGCCCTTGCTGGTCTCGAGAAGGACAGACATGGCGGTTCGCAGGGTGGGCGTTGCTGTCTGTGTCGGTGTTTGTGTCGGCGTCGTTGTCGTCTGCGTCGTCGAGGACGGCTGGAGGTGACGCAGGTAGACGTTGTCGGCAAGCTCTTTAGCGAACTGTGAGGCCCACTTCTATTTACTGCAAGAGTGGCGTTCCGAGGACATGATTGGCCACAAGTGGCAAGACCAATGTGCGAGCACGCTAAAAGCTGTCGGACTCCCCCCAAGCTTGGCCCTCCATGCCCTGTAAACAACAATCTCGAAAACACGCCAAAATCCAATCGACACGTTCGAGACATCGACATCGTCAACACCGTCAACATCACCACACCCCACAAACACGACCCATGACGCAGACACATGCACGAACTCGCATTTGGCAATATCGCCGCCACGGCTCTCCTGACGCTTATGACCACAGAGTCTGCGTCCCGCCCACCATACCCGGGCTTGGCCGTTAAACAGGCAAAAGATGAAAGATGAAAGATGGCCCGAGGCATCATGACGCGGCTGCATATTGCCCTCCACGGCCAGCCCGTCTTCCAAAATAGCATGTTCGCAGGACCGCGGGCAGTCCCTGGTGCTGCTCAGTCTCTTGCTTTTGAGTTCTTGCTGATCCCATGCCGTCAAGGATGCGCAACCAACTCTATTTCAACGCCTTCCCAATTCGGAAGCCACTCTATTTCTCCTTTCCTCCTCGTTCTCCTATGTCTCTTTTTCTTTATTTCGATTTCCCCCTGCCTCCCATCTCCCTCTATTAACCTTATTGTCTGTGCGTCTGCCCCGGAACCTGGTTCCATAGGCTGAATCTAGGCTCTGTCAACACTCTCCCGGGCTGCACCAAACAGAGTCTTGGCTCCGTGGAGGGCACTCCGTATATTGCACTCTATTGATCCGTTGCCTCCATCGCCGTCCACTTTCCCCTCTACTACGTACCCAGCTTGGCCTCCCACAATGCCTTCCCACCCTTCGCCCGTGAACGTTCCCCATCACGCGGCCTGCGAGTCACGCGGCCCATTGGGGTGGCCGTGGAAGACGTCAACGTGCACCCCACAGCACAGCAAAGGCAGTCCCTTTGCGCTTTTCCGCGTGGCGTCTGGATAGTGCCTCATTTGCGTCCATGGCATTGTCGTGTCCTGGTCTTGGCCCTGGGGAGACTGGGGTCCGAGGCTGTACGAGGCCGCGATCAATATGTGTTGGCTGCTTGCCGAGAGATAAAGAGTCGTGCTTCCAAGTGGCCGCGCTGGTCTTCCTCCGTCCTTTGATTTCTGTTCCTTCGTCTCCTTGCATCGGTCCTGCGAACATCACCAGATATCCGGCCTTGACACCAACGATACAGAATGGCACGCGCACGCTTTGCCTTCCTGCCGCTTGCCGCGGCGCTGCTCTTTGCGGCCGCTGCCCGCGCCCAGAACTGCAGCTGCATGGGCCTGGACTACACCGATGGCGGCTCGTATCTGATCGACGGCAGCTCGCAGCTGCCCTTCACCTTCCACTCCATGTTCGAGGGCTGCCAGGACGGCTTCATCACGCCCCTCCTGCTTGATCCCAACGGCAACCAGTTTACCTGCGACGACATCGAGTCGCAGCCCGACGACAGCCAGCAGACGTCGCAATGGTGAGTATCGTCTCCATGTCCTTTCTGGCCTTTCCATCCTTGTACCCGTTTGTATCGTACTCACACTCCCAGCAACCTCACGTACAACCAGATGCAGACCGGCCAGTACACCATCATCCTGCAGTCCACCGACTTCAACTTTGCCTCGCAGCGCCAGTTCCAGATCACCGTCGGCAACCAAGGCCTGGTCGTTGTCACAGTCACGCCTACGGAGACTGTCGGCGTGACCGTGACGCCCACGGCGACGAGTATGTCCCTCTGGGCCCTTCTTTTTGTCGTTTCGTCCTGTTGTCTTGTTGCTAACACTCCCAGCCGAAACAAACGAAATCATCGAGACCGAGACCGTGGTCGGCTACCCCGACACCGTCACGTCCTACTGCGCCGTGCCTACACAGACCGTCTTCAGCTACATCCCGGGTCCCACCTCCATCATCGACACCGTCATCCAGCGCTGGGTCACCGGCGGCGTCGTCACCAACTACTACCAGACCACCGTCGAAGTCGACGCCTACTGCCACTGGCCCTCAACATGGAGGTCGCCGACGTCCGACCGCCCGCCGCCGCCCACATCGCGTCCCACCATATGCGACGGCTGCCGGCCCTGGTACACGAGCGGTAGCTGGGTGTACACGCGCCCCAGCAGCACGCCCTCGCGCCCACACTCGATCCCACCCAAGTCGACGTCGTCGCGCCATAACAACCCCCCGCCACCCACCTCGTCTCACCACGACAATCCGCCACCGCCAACGTCTTCGCATCATGATAATCCGCCGCCACCGACGTCCTCACATCATGATAACCCTCCTCCTCCTTCGTCCACCCATCATGACACGCCCCCGCCGTCTTCAACCCACCACGATACGCCTCCTCCCTCATCCACCCACCATGACACTCCTCCGCCATCGTCTACTCATCACGATACGCCGCCGCCATCGTCCACTCACCATGACGAACCGCCTCCGTCGTCGACGCGCCATAATGATCCGCCTCCTTCCTCCACACACCATGACAACCCGCCACCTCCATCGTCTACCCACCATAATGATCCGCCACCGTCATCTACTCGCCATGATAACCCTCCCCCGTCGTCAACCCACCACGACACGCCACCACCATCGTCCACGCACCACGATACTCCTCCGCCCTCTTCTACCCGCCAGCCGGACCCTCCCCACACCAACCCGACGACTCGTCAGCCGGACCCTCCTCACACCAACCCGACCACCCGCCAGCCGGATCCTCCCCACTCGGAACCGCCGCACACCAACCCAACAACCCGTCCGCAAGAACCGCCTCACTCGAATCCGACGACGCGCCCCCAGGAGCCGCCTCATACCAACCCAACGACTCGTCCGCAAGAGCCGCCCCATTCCAACCCAACCACTCGTCCCCAGGAGCCGCCGCATTCCAACCCCACTACCAGGCCTCAAGAACCACCGCACACGACCTCGCCGCCAGGTAATGGCGGCAACAACGGGGGCAATAACGGAGGCAACAACGGAGGCAATAAAGGCGGCGGAAACGGAGGCAACAACGGGGGGAATAACGGAGGGAACAACGGAGGGAACAATGGGGGTAACAATGGAGGCAACAATGGAGGGAACAATGGAGGCAACAATGGGGGAAATAAAGGAGGCGGCGGCGGCAACGGTGGGAACAATGGTGGGAACAACGGTGGGAACAACGGTGGGAACAAAGGAGGCGGCAATGGAGGAAACAACGGAGGTGGCAACGGCGGCGGCAACGGAGGTGGTAAGGGCGGCGGTGGCGGTCACAAGCCGGATGCCACCGAGGGCGTCGACAACGTGTCTGACGGCGCGCCAGCTCCTGCCCTGGCTCGTCGCACACTGTTCAAGATCCAGGACGTCACGAGCACCGTCGTCGAGACGACGTACACGGCCACGGTCACGGTCACGTCCACGGCCCCGACGCCGACCAGCACCGAGGACGACTTTTATACCGTCACGACCACCTTTGTGCCGCCGGCCCAGACCGTCTGCAACGGCGGCAACAGCGTGGCCACCGTCACCTACTTCTACCAGGGCCCCGCGCAGACCCAGTACCAGGTCGAATACCAAACCTTCAACACGTGGGCCACTGTCTGGGTCGGCCAGACGCAGTACGCGACCTACACCGACCGCGACGCCATGACGCAGTGCTGGCAAGGCGGCGGCCGGTATGGAGTGTAGGGGCTATGGGTGTGGTGGGCGCTGTGAGCGCTGTGGAATCCGCTCTTGCCCGATTGGGCCTGTAAGTAATTCGGCGGGGTGTTGAGCATTGCAGGACAGAGCTGAGCTTTTAAAATCGACCAATTCTATATAACATGCTCTCTAATTCAGCCACAATTTGATGCTCTATAATCAATCTTGTAAATTCTATATCTTGTCCATTTTCAAGTATTTTTTTTTCAGCAACTGTGTTCGTCACGCCTTCCCCCCTGATTCCGGTTGTTCGTTGTTTACTGTGGGGTCGCACGAGATCTGTCACGTGCACATTACGCACCTCACGCTACTGCCCAGCACTGCTGCCCACTTCCCTGGCAGGCAGGCGCATTCCGCTCGCTTTATCTGTAGCTGCGCCCCCGACCCCGCTAATTCAACGTCAGCATCCAGGACCAACATGCCCAGCCATTCCGAGACGCTGCAGCGGTTAACGTCCACGTCCTCCCCGTCCATCGCAAGGCAAAGCGACATCTTGCGACTCTCGACATCCCCCATCGACCGCGACTGCCTCTGCCTCTGCCACCATGGCGTCTCCTCCACCGATTGGTACGTATGCGCGTGGATGAGCATTGGGTTCCCCTGGTCTTCTGGTCCTCTGCTCATCAGCTCCTCTGCATCCGAGCTCGTCCCCTCATCTGCCTCCTCCCACCATCGTCACCATCGTCACCATTGTCACCATCGTGACCACCTCCCACCATTGTCCCTCCCACTGCTGTCCATCCGGCCTTTGTCCACCCCACTAACACTCCCAGTGCTTGACGGCGGCACGGGCTTCCTCAAGGTCGGCTACGCCGCGCAGAACTTTCCCGAGTTCCAATACCCCTCGATCGTCGGCCGGCCCATCCTGCGCACAGAAGAAAAGGGCGACAATGACCTGGTCATCAAGGACATCATGTGCGGCGACGAGGCCGCGGCGGCCCGCACCATGCTGCAGATCAGCTACCCCATGGAGAACGGCATCGTCAAGAAGTGGGACGACATGCAGCACCTCTGGGACTACACCTTCTACGAGAAGATGCAGATCGACACCACCGGCCGCAAGATCCTGCTGACCGAGCCGCCCATGAACCCGCTCAAGAACCGCGAGCAGATGTGCGAGGTCATGTTCGAACGCTACAACTTTGGCGGCGTCTACGTCGCCATCCAGGCCGTGCTCGCCCTCTACGCCCAGGGCCTGTCGTCGGGCGTTGTTGTGGACTCGGGCGACGGCGTCACGCACATTGTGCCCGTCTACGAGTCCGTCGTGCTCAACCACCTGACGCGCCGCCTCGACGTCGCCGGCCGCGACGTCACCCAGAACCTGATTGCCCTGCTGCTGCGCCGCGGCTACGCCCTCAACCGCACCGCCGATTTCGAGACCGTGCGCCAGATCAAGGAGAAGCTGTGCTACGTCTCCTACGACCTCGAGCTCGACAAGCGCCTCAGCGAGGAGACCACCGTGCTCGTCGAGAGCTACACCCTGCCCGACGGCCGCGTCATCCGCGTCGGCAGCGAGCGCTTCGAGGCCCCCGAGTGCCTGTTCCAGCCCCACCTCGTCGACTGCGAGCAGCCCGGCATGGCCGAGTTCCTCTTCAACACCATCCAGCAGGCCGACGTCGATGTGCGCTCCTCGCTCTTCAAGGCCATTGTGCTGTCCGGCGGCAGCAGCATGTACCCCGGTCTGCCCTCGCGCCTCGAGAAGGAGCTCAAGCAGCTGTGGCTGACGCGCGTCCTGGGCGGCAACCCCGAGCGCCTGAGCAAGTTCAAGGTGCGGATAGAGGACCCGCCGCGCCGGAGACACATGGTCTTCCTGGGCGGCGCCGTGCTGGCCAACATCATGGCCGACAAGGAGTCCATGTGGGTGACGAAGCAGGAGTGGGAGGAGCAGGGCGCCCGTGTGCTGGAGAAGCTGGGGCCTCGATAGATGGGAGGGGATTGTTGTGCTGTTGTTGGTGCTTTTTTCGTGGGTGGCTGCATTGCGCGTTTGAAGCTGGAAGCTGTTTTGTATGGTGTTCCGCAAGATGAAAAGGCGACCTGTTCGCACAAATAAGATCTTTACATGCCATTAAGCTGCCTCGCGTGGTCTGCCGTGGACCGGACCTGTGTATTTGGTGCATTTTGTGTCGCCTATATCCGCTGGAGATGTACGACGTACTTACCTGTAATTCCGCTCACCCGCCTGTAATTTGCCTGTGACTCGCCTGTAATTGGACGCTAGCCACAGTCGGCAGCCACGCTATTTTGTCAGCACGCGCCCAGCGCCCATCCCCGCTAACGACGCCGAGCGGCGCTGTCACTCCAAGACCCCAGACTCCACCTCCTTCCATCATCACCGACATCATCTCCATCGACCTCTCTCCTTTGTCGCGATAACGACCCCCCGCTGTTGAGCTACGACTGAGATCTGCGCCAATTTCGATTTGCCACCAGCTCTCAACACTCCTGCGCCAATGCTGTCGAGTGGTGACAGCTCAAGAGAGCCGCCGACCTAAGGCGATTTCGGCATTGGCATCGGCATCGGCATCGGCGTCGACATCGACATCCCCATTGGCGTCCCGTTGACCTCCCATCCACAGCACCATCGACACCCACGACCCCTCGGTCCCTCCTCAGCCAGTGCAATGAGCCACACAAACCCGCCGACGGGCGCATCAGGACCCGCGTCCGGCTCGGCGATGCGCGCGCAGGGCCTGAAGCGCAGCGTTCAGGCGGCCTTTGAAGGTGAGTCCCCTCGCATTACACAACTGCTTTGTTTCGTTCGCCATGTCCCCCCCCCCCCAGACGGGCCCGCATCTAACAGGGCTCTCTTTTGCCCCGCCCCAAAGACCCGGCCGACCGCAGCGTGGGCTACGTCGGCTACCAGAGCAAGGTGCGGGTGACAGACAAGTACCGCGTCATCGGCTTCATCAGCAGCGGCACGTACGGCCGTGTGTACAAGGCCGTCAGCCGCCAGGGCCTGCCGGGCGAGTTCGCCATCAAGAAGTTCAAGCCCGACAAGGAGGGCGAGCAGATCACGTACACGGGCATCAGCCAGTCGGCCATCCGCGAGATGGCGCTCTGCAGCGAGCTGTCGCACTACAACGTCATCCGCCTGGTCGAGATCATCCTCGAGGACAAGTGCATCTTCATGGTCTTTGAGTACGCCGAGCACGACCTCCTCCAAATCATCCACCACCACACGCAGCAGCCGCGCCACCCCATCCCGGCGTCGACCATCCGCAGCATCATGTTCCAGCTGTTGAATGGCAGCCAATACCTGCACACCAACTGGGTGCTGCACCGCGATCTGAAGCCGGCCAACATCATGGTGACGTCCGGCGGCCAGGTCAAGATCGGCGACCTGGGCCTGGCGCGCCTGTTCTACAAGCCCCTGCACTCGCTCTTCTCCGGCGATAAGGTAGTCGTGACGATCTGGTACCGCGCACCCGAGCTGCTTCTGGGGTCCCGCCACTACACGCCGGCCATTGACATGTGGGCCATCGGCTGCATCTTTGCCGAGCTGCTGTCGCTGCGGCCGATCTTCAAGGGTGAGGAGGCCAAGATGGACTCGAAGAAGACCGTGCCCTTCCAGCGCAACCAGATGCAGAAGATTGTCGACATCATGGGCGTACCAACGAAAGAGCGGTGGCCTCTGTTGGCCAACATGCCCGAGTACCAGCAGGTGAGCACGCTGCAGGCGCCGCTCACCAGCCATCATCACCACCACCAGCAACAACACGGCCACCACATGTCGTCGTCCTCGTCGTCCGCGAGCAGCTCGGGCAATCTCGAAAAGTGGTACTACAGCACCATCAGCCAGGGCCAGACCTCGGCGCCCCTGCAGCCGTCGGCCTCAGCCAATGCCAGTCCATCGTCGCTGGCCAGCCTCGGGGCCAACGGCTTCTCGCTGCTCGCCGGCCTGCTCGAGTACGACCCCGAAAAGCGCCTGACGGCCGAGGCGGCGCTGGAGCACCCCTTTTTCACGAGCGGTGACGCGCTGCACAGTAACTGCTTCGAAGGCCTCAAGACCGAGTATCCGCACCGGCGCGTCAGCCAGGACGACAACGACATACGCACAAGCAGCCTCCCCGGGACGAAGCGGAGCGGTCTGCCGGACGACTCTCTTGTGCGGGCAAGCAAACGGGTAAAGGAATAGTCCTGGAGGTCCCCGTTGGTGCTTGATTTGCTTTTTTTTTATCCCCCCTTTTGTACATGCCGTACACCTTTGCGTGGTCGCATGCTTTGCTTGTTTTGTTTTCCTTGTTTTATTATACCCCCCCCCCCCCCCTTTACGTTTGTTTGTTTTCATTTGAGGAATAGGATGCTGAAATTTAAAAACTTTAAAGATGCAACAAGGTCGAATTACGAGGTATCTATGAAAGGGTACGGAGTACACGGAGTAGACGGAAGAAAACGAAGAACACGAAGAATGCGGTGCGGGACAGGAAGCCCGGAGAGACAACTCTCCAGACTCTCCACAGCCTCGCACCTTGGGTATACCCTTTTTATCCATCCCCCGACGCAACACCCAGTACATAAAAGGCATGAACAAGAAGAAAAAGAAACAAGAACAAAAGTAAGGAACAGCGAAGAGGCGAGGCGAACGTGGCAGGCGCGGAAGAGCAGAAAAACAAACTGACTGGATGAGAAAATAGGAACAGGGAGAGAGGGGGTGAGGTGAAGACAGGAAGATAGGAGTGTGGGAAAGGAGAAAAACAACGGGGAACCATAAATCGACAGACAGCATTAGAAGCCATTTATAAATAGACCACACAATAGACCGCACAATAGACCGCACGACAGACAGTCCGTCCGAACCCGCTCACTTCTTGGCCGGCGCCGGCGGTGCCTTGACGTTGTTGGACAACCAGGCCAGACCCTCGAGCAGGCCCTCGCCGGTGGTCGCGCAACTTGGCACGACGTACCAGATCTTTTCCTTGTCCTTGAGCTTGGACAGCTCCAGCGCCTCGGTGACCTCCTGCGGCTTCATGGAGTTCTCGAGATCCTGCTTGTTGGCAAAGACGAGCAGCAGGCTGTCCTTCATCTCGCGATCGTTGATGATGCGGTGCAGCTCCTGCTTGGCCTCGTTCATGCGTACCCGGTCGGACGAGTCGACGACGAAGATGAGACCTTGGGTTCCTGGGGCACGTTAGTACAACTCATGGACTCAGATAGGTGAAAGGGGGGGGGGGGGGGGGGAGTTCCTACCGCTAAAATAATGTCTCCACAGAGGCCGGATCTTGTCCTGTCCACCGACGTCCCAGACGTTGAACTTGACGTTCTTATACGTGACAGTCTCGACGTTGAAGCCGACGGTGGGGATGGTCGTGACGTCCTGGCCGAGCTTGAGCTTGTAGAGGATGGTCGTCTTGCCGGCGGCGTCAAGGCCCAGCATCAGCAAGCGCATCTCCTTCGATCCGAAGATCTTGCCCATCATCTTGGATAACTGGCCGCCCATGGTGAAGGTTGTGTGGTCTTGCGACGGCTGTGGCAAGGGGTAGAAAGGAGGCGGTCGAGGGGGTCGGGTGACGGAGGGGCTCGAAGATCGGGGTGGGCGTCGTGTCCGGGTTTGCGGGCCTGTTGTTGTTGATGGCTCGACGATCTGCTACGGGTGCAGCTGCGAGCGAGAGGCGAAAGGTCCAGGACGCTTCGGTCGTGGGATTGGACTGCGCAGATGAACAAGGTTTGCGTGGATGCGGCTGCAGCTCGGGATGTCCGTCAGACCCAACAATTGCTGCGTCGCGGTCGTGTAGTAGAGGTCGCGCGGCAACAAAGAAAAGCGGCGCGGGATGGGATCGGCGATCGGGGATGAGGGTCGGGTCGTGGCGTTTGGTGATCGGATTGTTCGCAGCCTCGTGGTGTTCCTTGTCCTCGTTTCTCTTTTTTTTCCTTTTTGGTGAGAGCTCCCTCCTTTTTGTGGTTCCTCTGTTCTCTGGGGAATTGTTAAATTGGCTGTCGACTGATTGTGGAAACCGGCTGCTGGTGGCAGGTGCGCCTTCCCTTCGTTCCTGCCCCTGACTGTCTGCACGGCAAAGGCAGCCCAAAGCGTCCAAGCGCCCAGGGGCTCAAGTGGGGTTCCTGACTTAATAGGGAGGCTACGAAGCTGCCGGTGGGGGGTGTCCCAACCTACTTGTGTGGAGAGAGCTGTCCAGCAAGTGGACGTCAGGTGCTCCAAATTGCAGCGTAGAGATGTAATGTGTGATACTTACGACGTACAGCACCTGATGTCGACCAAACGCCACGACACAAACACATCGACACACGAGATGAATCGACTAGAAATTATGTGCACACATACAGTGTATAACAACTACTTCATCTACCTTTTGCCAGCAACGCCTCTGTAAAAGAACGACTGTGCGCCGCTTTCTTTCCAGTTCCCGGGTCCCTTTCCTGGGTATTGAATAGCCAAACCTATCATAAACCTATCCGAAGCCATTGCGCCGTGCAATCCCTAGACGCACAAAGTGAACAAAAAAACAAGATCATACAAAACACACCCCGCATCGCTCGTCGCCCTCGCCGTCACTGTTCCACCTAGTTCCGGTACTCAACAACAAAGCGCCGCTCGACCTCCTGCAGCGTGCCCGAGTTCTCCTCGCCCTCAAAGCGCAGGTTGACGCGCCCCGTCGGCTTGTCCGTGCTCATCACCTCGGCCTTGTAGAACGTCGTGCTGTCAGGGTACAGGGCCAGCACGGTCTTGCCGGCCTCCAGCTCCGTCAGGTCTTGGCCCGGCGGCGGCAGCGGGATCATGTTGCTGGCAC
Organism: Sporothrix inflata; assembly: GCA_021396225.1. Classification (NCBI taxonomy): domain Eukaryota; kingdom Fungi; phylum Ascomycota; class Sordariomycetes; order Ophiostomatales; family Ophiostomataceae; genus Sporothrix; species Sporothrix inflata. The sequence continues at coordinate 57,740 of WNYF01000132.1, read as the reverse complement.
TGGTGCGGTACTCCTGGCGCTGCTCGGGCGCCACGTCCGGGTCCTCGTCCTTGACCTTGTAGCGCCGCGACTTGCCCTCGCCGAGCACCTGCTGCACCTTGCCCAGGAACCACTCGGCCGAGTCGTTGAGGTTGGCGGGCTTGGGCTTGAACACGACGTCTTGGCCTTTAACAAACATGACGCGTGACCGCTGTGCCGCCGACGTCATGGCACTGCCGGGTCCTTGTGGCTCGACGCTGTCCGCCTTGACCGACGATGTCGTGTCGCGGTCGCCACCGCGGGGTGGGACACTGTCGCGGGCGTGGGACGAGCGGTCGCCGCGGTCATTACCGCTGCCGATGCTGCTGGCGCCCTTGCGCGAGTGGCCGTTGCCTGTACTCGTGTCCACCTCCATCTCGTCGCCGGGGCCCTCAAACTCGTAAGGGTCCTTTTCGCGCTCCTTTTCGCGCTCCAGCTCGCGCTCTTTTTCCTTTTCCTTTTCCTTTTCGGCCTTCTCCCGCTCGCGTTCACGGTCCTTTTCCTTCTGTGCCTTTTCCTTTTCCTTTTCGCGTTCCTTTTCACGCTCCTTTTCCTTTTCTTTTTCTTTCTCCTTCTCCTTTTCCTTCTCCTTCTCCTTCTCCTTCTCGCGCTCCCGCTCCTTTTCGCGTTCTTTCTCTCGTTCGCGCTCCCGCTCCCGCTCTCTCTCGCGCTCCTTTTCCCGCTCGCGCGTACCGGCCCTACCGGTGCTGCGCGAGGAGCCCGCCGCCAGCAGGCTGGAGCGCGACGGCGTGGCGCCCTGTTTCGCCTCCGCCTCCTCCTCCTTCAGCTTCTGGACAGTCCGAAACACCTCCAAATTCTCAAGGAGGCGCTTCAGGTTGTCCTGGGCGACATCGGAGGTCCGCACACCTTTACGGAACAGCTCTTCCTGTCGCTTCTCTTCGGCCTCGGCGTCCATGGTCTCGCTGTTGTCGTGCATGTGCGTGTCCTGCGCAATGATGTTGCGCAGGCCATCGTTTTCGGCGTTTTGTAGTTCCGTGAAGCTCCGTATATCCTCCTTAATGTTCTGCCAAAGCTGGTATTCCTCGCCCTGCTGGCCGCCGCGGTTGGGCCCCGAGCGGCCCGTACGATTCCGAGAGGTGGACATATCGCTCGTGGGAGGAGTGGGCTCTGCGTCGTTGACGTCTAGAGGAGTCGACTGCGTGCCGTTTCCGTCTGGAGGACTAGGCTCTGCGTTCTCAGAGTCTGGCGGGCCAGGTTCTGTGTTGCCGGTGTCCGATGGGCTTGACTCGGCGTAGTTGACGTTCCGGGCCCGCGGCTTCGGTGCCGAATTCTATTGGGGTCCGAGGTCGCTGTCCAGGTCAGCGAGATCCTTTTTGGTAACAGACCTCAAACGCGGCATTGTGGATGACGATGGTAGGCGTTCGGTTCAGAGGGTGGGGGGGTAAGACAAGAGCGTAATGTGTTCCAAGAAATGTGCCATAACCGTCAACATCCCTCCGGTGGTTGGAAGATTGAAGAGGTGTGGGCGGGAAAATGCGAGAATATAAACAACCGGCTGGGGAGGAAACCGGTGAATTGCCATCCGTTGCCGGAGAGAGCTGCGCGTCCCCGCTTACCTTTGCAGAAATGGAAGCAGCCACTGCGCGATGTACTGCAGGTTCGTAGAAATTCTCAAATAGTGAATATGTGTGGCGGGGTAGAAATAGAAAGGAAGGTGCGAACGAGTAACGAGTAGGGTGCGGGTGTGGTGAATGAAGGACGAAGAGTGGTGGGTGAGTATGCGACCGCGAATAATTTACGTGTAGAAGGTCGGAGGAGCGCCACCGGTGAGCTCAGCGCGGGGAGCTACGTCGAGGAAATTCAGACACGTGATAATTTGTGGGTTCGTCTGGGGGCTTCAAGGCCGGCAGAATGAAGGCGGTCAACCAGTGCGCTCCAATCAGAGGTCGCTGTGCTTCACGTACCAAGTACCGGAGCTCGGCGCTGGAGAGAGCTATTACGAGACGGCTACGGGCGGCCCCACGCTTATCGACGATCGGGGAAAACCGACAGAAAACCGACTGTATCATAGACTTCAAGTGTCGAAGTCCTGAAAATAATCATGTCGCAATTCATTACACATACTTCTGCAAGTCTCCCATTTTTGTCAAGAAACTCCCAATAATCCTACAACGCGTCCAATCAACATGGAGTCTTTCAAGGACACAGTGCGGATTCTGGTCCTGAACCCGAACTCGTCGACAGACATGACACACGGTGTCGAGGAAGCAATTCGCAGCATCAACCTGCCCAAGGTGAGTAAAAAGTCACATTGTGTTGTTTCGCTGTCAGTTTTCTATCATCATTTTGCTTTGTTGATTTTCACGTTTATTTGTTTAAATTTATTTATTTGGATTTTACATGACTGTTTTTCTTTTTTTTCTTCTTTTTTCCAATATTTTCTTTTATAAAAAAGAGCCATGAAATATGCCATGAAACCCAATTTCAAACACAACAAAACAGAAAACAACCCCTTCATGAATTAATGACATCCGTTTTCTCAACGTCACTTTGTCAGAACGCAACCTTCTATGTTACACCCTTACTAACCGCACAGTCACTGGAACTCTCAACCTACACGGCACCCAAAGACAGCCCGGCGAGCATCAACGACGGCGGCGACCTCGAGAAGAGCACGGCCGTCGTGTTGGCTAATTTCGACATCGATCATGCTGCTAAGAGTTACGACGCCATCCTCGTGGCCTGCTTCAGTGTGCACCCGCTGGTGGCCAAGCTGAGCGAGCTGCTGGCCGGTAGCGGCGTCATCGTCACCGGCATCTTCGAGGCCAGCATCCTTACGGCGCTGTCGCTCCTGCCACCATACGCCCTCGGCCAAGCGCAGCCCAAGGCATTCAAGACCTGGGGCATTGTTACGACAGGCAAGTTCTGGGAGCAGCACCTGACCGACGGCACGGGCGCGTATCTTGGACTAGAGTCTGGAAGCCGCAAGTTTGCGGGCGTATACTCGACGGGACTGGATGCGGGCGACTTCCACGGCGGTGTGCCGCCGGAGGTGATCCGTGAGAAGCTCAAGACGGCGACCAAGCAGCTGCTGACGAGCTCGGATGTGGGGTGCGTCGTGATGGGCTGTGCAGGGATGGCAGGGCTGGAGGCCATCATCCGCGACGCCGCCCGGGAGCAGTACGGCACCGAGGCGGGCAACCGCGTGTTCATCGTGGACGGCGTCAAGGCGGGCGCGGGTCTATTGGACCAGGCCGTCAAGAACGCACGGCTGTTCCAAGAGTAGTGGAGACGGCAAAGAGATAAGATCAATGTGTGTTGACAGAGACAAAGCGAGACAGCATGGACAGGGACAGGAGTAGAAAGAAATAAGGAAACCCGAAAAGAAATACCATTTGAACTCCAGCGCCAACCATAACCGCTAACCATAATAAAGAATAATCCTGAACCTCCCTGAACCGTACAACATTGGAGCATAATATGCTAGACGTAACCAAACATCACAGACAAGCAAGAACCGATACAACAAGACTAGAAACGCACCCTTTCCGTCATGGGGCCTTCTGGTCCATTGGACCTCTAATCAATCCGCGACGTCCGGCCCCAGACTTCGTCCGCATCCTTCTTGCCGTTTGTCTCGGGCACATAGAACCAGAAAAAGACGGTGGAGAGGACGGCGAAAAAGGCAAACAAAAAGTAGACCCAGCCGGCACCGCCAAAGCGATTGTTGAGGGCCGTGTTGACAATGGGGAAGAACTGCGCGACGAGGAAGGTAGCCACGTAGTTGGCGCCCAGGGCCCACGACTGCGTCGCACCCACGGCCTCTTGGCCGACCAGCTCGGACGCCAAAATGAAGGGCACCGGGCCCAGGCCGACGGCGAAAAAGGCGACAAAGGCCAGCACGGAAAAGGCGGACAGGATCTTGACGCCGTAGACAATGGAAAAGGCCAGGACGAGCGAGCTGGTCCCCTGGCCGACGACGGACAGCATCAGGCAGGTCTTGCGGCCGAGGCGGTCGGGCAGCGGGGCGCTCAGAATGGTGGTGGCGAGGTTGACGCAGGAGATGATGATGGTGAGGAGGGCCGAGTTGAGCGGCAGCATGCCGTTGAGCAGGGACACGGAGTACATGATGACCGAGTTGATACCGCAGACTTGCTGCGCAAACATGATCCCTATCACGGCGATCAGGGCGGGGCGGTAGTGCGCGTCGACGACGAGCTCAAAGAAGCCGACGGGCGCCTTGGTCTTACCCTTGGCCACCATAGCCACGGGCCCGCGGGGCGACGGCGGTGCGACGGCCACGATGCCCTCGGCCAAGGACGCGGCGTCCTCCGCCTCGGTTTCGTACTCCTCGGCGGTGGTGGTGGTTGTGAAGTCGGTCGTGCCGGCGGCGGCATTGTTCTGGTCCAGCAGGGCCTGTTCCTCTGCAGAGCCAGCTGATGGCCAGTGGGCCACCTCGTCGTCCAGGTCGACGGCCTTGCCGCGGATGCGCTGCAGGATGCGCTTCGCCTGCAGGGTTTTGCCCTCGCCGCCGCGTGCGACCAGCCAGGCTGGGCTCTCGGGCACGACCAGCAGCCCCACGAACTGCACCAGGGACAGAGCGATGCCCGTGCCCAAAATGTACCGCCAGGCCGAGCCGTGGCTCAGGAAAAAGCCCAGGGTCTGCGTGAACAGGATGCCAATGTTGACGGTGATCTGCGTGAAAGCGCCAAAGAAGCCGCGCGACTGCACGGGGGCCACCTCGCTGATGTACAGCGGCACAATGACGGTCGAGGCGCCGGCGCTGAGGCCGTTGAGGACGCGGCCGATGGCGAGGACGGCGACGGACGGGGCGAAGGTCTCGGTGACGGAGCCCAGCAAGAAGACGACGGCCGTCAGGCGCATGGCCAGCAGGCGGCCCTCACGGCTGCAAAAGGGCCCGGCGACGAGGGCACCGATAAGCCCGCCGATGGTGAAGACGGACGAGACGGTCGCGAACTGGGCCTCGGTCATGGGGATGCACTCGGGGAGGGTGGTGCCGGGAATCGTGTTGGCGAGGATGCCCTTTTGGTGGCAGGTGATGACATCCTGGGGCGCGTTGAGCTCCGCGAGGTGGAAGCCAAACTGGTGCGGACCGAGGGTGACGACGGCCAGCAGCAGGCAAAAGTACGGCGTGACGCCGTCGGTGACGCGCCGCAGCGCGGCAGGGAGCATGGCGGGCGGTGAACGGGCAAGCTGTCGTCCAATGAAAGGATGGTCGAGTAACGATCGTGTGGGGTTATAATGATGGCGATGGCGATGTTGGTGACGCTGTTGGATGCATACTGGGATGGGCGTCGTGTGTTGTGGAGGTCGAGGCAGGAGAGCAGCCCCGTCTTTGTGTGTGGAGCTCAGCTGGTCGGACAATGTGCAGCCGCATGGGCGTTTTGGGGAAGGTGCGTCGCAGCCGTGTTGCGTGGGGAAGGTGCCAGCCACGTGCCCCTCGTTTTGTCCTGGCAGTGCTTTCCCTCTGCAAGTACAGTGACGAGGCGCAATGGGTTGCTCCAGTGGAATGGTCAGCTTACGGGGTAAGACGGGTATGCCGCTCGGAGCGAGTTTCCATGTTTCTGTTTCCAACGTCTTTGTTTACTGTCAACTCATAGCTCTTTGTCGATGGTTTGATTTGCAATCGTATTTCTTGATTTAATTTTCACCATTCGCTGACACCGTTCGCACCGTTCGCTGTGGTGCCTGGCGCCCAGCGTGCATCACCGCTAGCGGGCAGCGCTAACTATTGCGCTACAGCACATCCTGGGCCCAACGTTCTTCCGCCGTGCATCACCAATCCGAAATCCTCACTGCCCTGGTGGTCTCCCTAGTTCTTTCCCAATGCCCGGCCCACGGCCGTCGCTAGGCTGTCCGTGTCGTTGGGCCCGACGCCAATCAGCTCGTTGTCGTTCTTCTCGTACAGGGTGCCGCCCTCGGCCCAGATGCGGCGCAGCGTGAAGCCGGTGGCCGTGGGAATGCCGTCGGCCCAGGCCTTGGTCTCGAGGGCCTCGAGCTCGGCAAGGGGGACGTGCGTCACCTGCCACTTGTCGCCGCCGGTCTGCTTCTCGTACTCGGCGAGCACCTGGTTGGGTGTGACGACAAAAGACTGGACCTTGAGGGCCTTGCCGAAGGACGCCGCGGGGTGGCGGAGGGCGGCGACGAGGAACTTGCCGACGTCGGGCATCGTGCAGAAACCGACGCGGCCCTCGCCGTCGTCGATGACATGGGCCTGCTTGGTGGCCGGGTCGAAGCCGCCCATCTTGGGGTTGGCGCGCCCGCTCACCCACATGTCAAAGTAGGGTCCCGTGACCAGGTAGGTGACGTGCAGCTTCTGGACGGTCTCGCGGATGTACTTGCGCAGGGCCAGCTTGTTCTGGTGCGGCTTCTCGTTGGGGCTCTTGGCGTTGTGCTCGATGTCGGTGCCGTACTCGGAGGGGAACAGCCACTTGACGGACTCGGACGCCTCGGCGAGCTCGACGAGCTTGGTCTGGATCGTGAGGGCGCCGCGGCCCAGCGCCGAGATGACGGTGTCGGGCTTCTCGACCTTGTAGGCGTTGGCGACGTCCTCGGTGCTGGTGACGTCGCCGACGACCACGGACAGCGACACGCCCGCGGCCTTCCAGCGGGCCAGCAGCTCGGGCTTGGTGGCGACGGTGTTGGCGGACGTGAAGATGGCGACGTGCGAGAAGGCCGGCTTGGCGGCCAGGATGGCCTGGGTGATGTGCTTGCCAATGGCACCGGTGGCGCCGAAGACGAGGAGGCGGGAGGGAGCGAACGAGGCCATGGTGGTGGTGGGTGGAAAGAGAGATGCAGGAGAGGTGCAGGAGTGATAAAGGGAGAGAAGCGGGAGAAGATGGCAAAACGAAGTCGAGATAAAATGCGAAAGATGCTGTAGAGAAAGGAGGGAAGGAGTAGATAAGTATCTTGGCGAACTGGAGCTTGGGAAAAGATCAGAGAAATACACAAGACCCGTCAAAAACAAGCATCGCGTCACAGCGTTCTTATGAATAGTCTACCGTCTCCGTCAGCGCCGATCGCGGGTTCAAGGCGGAGTCGAGGGGGTTTTCTGAGAGGGCGGGGCGTGAAGCTCTGGCGGAAGCACTAGCAGTGCCAGTGATGTGATGGCCTGGAGAATGGCCTCGATGGTATTGCGCAATGGCGTGGCAGCGGGGCATTGTTTGCCGTTGCTAAGCTAAGCTGCAAGGACAAGTCGAATTCGGATGCTGCAGCCGCTACGACGAACAGAGTGGACAACAAGGAGGCAAGCACCCGCTATCCGAAGCCTAACGGCGCCAAAGCCGACGCTGGACCAGCTAGATGGATATTCGGATCAAAGTAAAGTGGCTCGAGTGGGTAGAGAACACGACTGGTCTCCTAGGTCTCGTACGTCTTCCAAAGTTGACAAAGGTTGACAAAAGGTTGACAAAAGGTTGACAAACTGGATGGGGTCCCCGCTGACAAAATAAATTTCGCACGTACCACTAATTCTCCCTCTGTAAGTGTGCAATTTATGTTGTCGGCGGGAGATGGGATAGGATGGAACATCGAAGACGAGGGTCGAAGACATGGGAGTAAATAAATACCGAATCGGACATATATGCTTATAACACCAAAATGGAGCGCCCAGCGACGCTGTGGAGCATTGTACTGTAACTAGTGACGCCTTGTCTATGCAGAAATGTGCAGAAATGACAGAAGAAAAACCCAAAACCAAAGAGCCAGAGATACGAACAAGAAGAGGACATAAAACAAGGGATGCGAGACACGAGCACATCTCCAATCACAAACACCCGCAGCCTCCCACAACTACTCATCCGGCGTCCCTGGCTGGCTGCCCTTGTACAGCTCGACGCGGCGGCCGCTCTCCTCCTCCTCGTCCTCCTTGCCAAACTGCGTGATGCTGAACTCGGGCAGGCGGCGCACCTTCTGGCCCGGAATGTAGTGGTCGCGTCCCCGGGCCGTGCGTGCCCGCTCCCTGACCCGCAGCGCGCGCTCCGTGTCGGCGCCCAGCATGGTGCCCTCGATCGCAATGTAGCCGTTGTCGCCGGCCAGGCCGACGTCAAAGTCCTTGATGCGGAAGCGGATCTTGCCCTCGACGGGCCGGCCGTCGGCGTCGACCCAGTAGCCGGTGGCCTGCAGCGGCGCGACCGACTCTGTGTCTGTCTGGCCTTGGCCTTGCGGGGGCTGCTGGCCCTGCTCGTCTTGTGCCTCCTCGCCCTCCGCGCCGTCGTCTGCCGTGTCCATCTCGTCGTTGCCGCTGGCCTGCCCACCGTCCACGTCCTCCAGCTCCAAGTACTGCCAGCCCGTTGGCAGACGCGCCGCCTCGATGCTCGCATTGAACTTGTCCCAGCAGCTGACACCAATGGCGCCCTCGTTCTGCAAAATCACCGTGCCCTCGAGCCAAGCGCCGCGGCTGGGCACAAACAGGTCGACGTCGGCCGTCATCCAGCCGAAGCCGACGGCGTACTCGTCGATCGAGGTGAGCGTCGCCGGCGTGGCATCGGTCGGCGGGTTACGGGGGTCGGCGCGCGCGGCCGTTTCGGACAGGTTGACATTGCGGTAGGCCAGCAGGTAGCCGCCGAGCTGGGGCGCGTAGTGGTTCACGAGGCCGGCCAGGTGCTGGCTGGCGGCGCTGGTGATGGGCTTGTCGAATCCGAGCGGGTAGAGGGGGATCCAGAGGGAGACGGTTTGCGTGTAGAAGGGGAAGACGGCCTTGTCTGGGTCGTCCGAGGTCAGGCTGAGGTGGCCGGCGGTTTGTGGTGCTGGTGTTGACGACGCCTCGCCGTTCTTTGCCTTCTTGTCCATCTTCTCTTTGCCGTCCTTGTCCTTGCTCTTCTTTTCTTTTTTGTCGGACCGGTCCTTCTTCTCCTTCTTCTCCTTCTTGCTCTCCTTGCCCTCCTTGCCCTCCTTGCCCTCCTTGCCCTCCTTGCCCTCCTTGCCTTCCTTTGCCTTCTTGGCCTTGCGCGGCGTGTCGTCGTTGTCGGCGCGCGGCCGCTTCCGGTCGGCGAGTTCGGTCATTGCGTGTTGTGAGGGGGGGTCAATTGCGGACGGCATTGTGGGAAGAAGGCTGACGTCGGATGGGGACGAAGAAAAAAACTAAAAAAAAGCACAAGAGCGAAACCACGGCGGTCCGGCTTCACTGCAAGACAAGCCCCGTCGCTGTCGAGAATCGAGGAAAAGAAAAAAAGTTTTAAGTGGGCCTATTGATAGTAAAAGACAAGAGCATTATCTCCACGTGATGGCGTCTTCAAAGTAACGTGACCCTCGGAGGAGCTCTTTGGTCGCCCACTGCGTCCCCACAACTGCCTGCCGGCACCAAGAGTCTCGGTCTGGATGCCCCCCCGGACGCCTAGAAGCTAGCGTCGAAACAGCGCTGGTTAGCCCTGCGCTCCGACCTACGGCACTGAGGCACCCTCGAGGCGCTATCTTGTTTTCCCGTCGACCTTCCTTTCTGGGGAGGGGCTGGCCCCACTGATAAACGCCGGTCCACTGCTTGGCCAGGGCTTCCAGACGGCCCCAGCGTGCTCAGACGTCTACAACGCCCAATCCAGGCAATTCAGGTACCTCGGCGTCGCTTCGAACGTCCGCATTCGCACACACCTCCGTCATCGTCTTTTTCCACAACCCCAGCCTAAGATCCTGGCAGCCTGGGCACACGTTCAAGCCACTGATAAGTCAAGAACGATAAAGAACCGATAAAACGGCGATGCCGTCGAGCATCGATGGAAAGGGACTGGCAGCAGATACAACAGGGATAGTGCTGCAACTGCGGAACGCCCAGGAGGCTGGGCACAGGTGCAGCGGAATAGGGAAGAGGGGAGACGGGGGGGCGTGCCGGCTTGTGACAGCAGACTGCAGCAGGGAAGGAACGATTGCAGCAAGGAAGGAGCGACCATGTATCTTATGTGTGCATATGTGTGTGCACCCAGCACGGCATCACTCATCACTAAAAGGAACTGTGGGCAACAGCAATGTTTACACAATCGGCCCACCAAATCGAAACCACAGCCAGTCAGTGGCCAGTACCGAGCCAGTGCGACTCACCATCCACCGGCCATCCACCAACGACCCCCTCGCCCATCTCCACTCCGTATCTCCATCCTGGCCTGGCCAGGCCCAGTCCACTGATAACCGCACGCTTGCTCTTAGACCAACCTTGGTCGGTCCTTTCGCGCGACAGTACTCCGTACCCCGTCTCTAGGACAGTTAGGAGCACGCCGATGTCTAACGTCTTGACCTCGACGCCTCTTACGCCTCGACGCCTCGACGCCTCGACAGCTCTTTATCTTGCCAAGCTGGCGGCCGCACCCCATGGCCATGGCCTGTTTATCTTGCAGTCACCGGGGCGGGTAAGCATATAAGAGGCCGATCGTGCCAGCTGACGTGCGTCTGCGAGCCGGTTTTCGGATTGTTGATTTTATTTTGTTCCCTCTCTTTAACTCTTCGACTTGTTGTTTCGTTGTCGAATTGTCATCTCGTCCCCGTCGACTTCTGATATCGCTTGGGATTGTTTCCTTCTGTTCCTTTCTGAACGGCCTCCGACTAAAGCCAACCGACACTACCTCCATTCTCACCAGCTTGCTTCCCCCGTTATCTCCTTTAACTACGACCATGGCCGACGAAGCCGTGCTCGAGCGCCGGCCGACCAATACGGTCGCCGAGCAGGACGAAGACCGCCTCGCCAGCTTTGGCTACAAGCAGGAGCTGCGGCGTGATTGGGGCCTGGCGCACAACTTTGGCGTGTCGTTCTCGATCATTGTACGTGGGATTCTCGAGGGCCTACTAATGTGTCACTTCGCATCACTAACCCCTCTCAGAGCGTCATCACCGGTCTCACGACTCTCTTCTCGTATGGCCTCAACACCGGCGGCCCGGCAGGTAGGCACACCCTTTCGCACACATCACATAGACCCCCTCCTCCACAAACACTAACCCCCCAGTCATGTCCGTCGGCTGGATTCTCGTCTCCTTCTTCACCATGCTCGTCGCCATCGCCATGGCCGAGATCGTGTCGGCCATTCCCACCAGTGGCGGCCCCTACTTCTGGTCCGCCCTGCTCGCGCCGCCGCGCTGGTCGCCTTTTGCTGCTTGGCTGACTGGTTGGTTCAACCTGCTCGGCCAGGTCGCCGTCACCACGGGCATCTCCTTCGGCCTCGCCGGCCTTATCGCCACGGCCGCCAGCGTCAAGAGCACGACCTACACGCCCACCGCATCCAAGACCATCGGCATCTACGCCGCCATCCTCGTGTCGCACGCGCTCGTCAACACCTTTGGTGTGCGCGTGCTCAAGTACCTCAACAACACGTCCATCTTTTTGCACTCGGCCGGCGTCAGCGCCATTTGCATCGCCGTCCTCGCCAAGGCCCCCACGCACCAGCCGGCGTCGTTTGTCTTTCAGAAGTTCTACGACGGCACGGGCCTCGACGACGCCGTCGGCTGGAGCATCCGCGCGAGCCCGGCCTACATCGCGGTGTGCGGCTCGCTGCTGTCGCAGTACACGCTGACTGGCTTCGACGCGTCCGCGCATCTGAGCGAGGAGACCAAGAACGCCTCGTGGAGCGCGCCCATTGGCGTGGTGTCCAGCGTGGGCTTCAGCGCGCTCTTTGGCTTCTTTGTGCTCATGGCCTTCTTGTTCAGCGTCCAGGACTTTGAGAGCACCATCAACAGCCCCTACGGCCAGCCCGTGCTGCAGATCTTTATCGACGTCTTTGGCGAGGACGGCGCCCTGGCTGTGTTTAGTATTATCATGATCTGCGTGTGGCACTGCGGCCTTTTCAGCATGACCAGCAACAGCCGCATGATGTTCGCCTTTGCCCGCGACGGTGGCATCCACCCCTTCTTCCACAGCGTCGATCGCCGCTTCCAGTCGCCCGTGCGCACCGTCTGGCTCGCCGCCCTGCTGTCCTTCATCCTGGCCCTGCCCTCGCTCGGCTCCAGCGTCGCCTTCTCCGCCGCCACCTCCATCGCCACCATCGGCCTGTACATTAGCTACGGCCTGCCCATCCTCATCGGCCTCATTTGGCACAAGTCCTTTGTCGCCATGAAGGGCCCCTTTAGCCTGGGCGTCTTTAGCCGGCCCATTGCTGCCGGCGCGTGCCTCTGGATCGGCTGCATCTCCGTCGTCTTTTGCCTGCCGACCTCCAACCCCGTCACCGACCAGACGCTCAACTACACCGTCGTCGCCGTCGGCATCATTGGCATCTTTGCCATTGGCAGCTGGGTGCTGTGGGCGCACAAGTGGTTCACGGGCCCGGCCGCCGAGGCGGTCGAGGCCATGCGCGCCGGCGTCGACCCCATGGAGCCGGGTGCCCTCGAGGCAAAGGAGGCCGAGGCCCTGCGGGACTCCCAGCAGAGCCACGGCGCGGAGCTGTCCGGTTAAGCGAGGGTATTAGGAGCAGAGAGGGAAGGAGGAAGATGTTTGGGATAGAGCTACACCGTGCTGTGTGCGATCTTTGCCTGCCATCCATGATACCATTTATACCCATGAATTAGGAGTCAGTAGATCCAAGTAATATATGCATGCTTCTTTAAGCGACGAGAACGAGTCTCGGTTCTTCTGTTTGGGAGGTAGACTGCAAATCGGCTCTCAGATGTTATGTAATATTACCCATCGCAACCACCTCCTTGCCTCCCTACCTCCGTATCTACGCGCTCGCCCCAAACAGGACCGCCGGCGCATCGTACGAGTACTCGAGCGTGCCCCGGTAGTAGTTGACCACCTCGCTCTTGGCAAGGCCCCATGCCTCGTCGAAGGCTGCCACCACGTCCGCGGGCAGCGGGCCCTTCTCGATGGCGTCCAGATTTTGTGCCAGTTGCGGCGCGCTGGACACGCCGAGGATGACGCCGTCCTTGTTGGCCTCGTCAAAGCCGTTGGCCGCCGTCGCCACCCGCAGCGCCGAGTGGTGCACCGTCCAGCGCCAGACCGCTTCGAGGAGCGGGATGCCGTGCGCGGCCGCGGCCGTCTCGATGACCGACCGCGCCTGGAGCACGACGTCCTTGAGGTAGCGCTCCTTGTAGTTGTTCCCCGGGCCGTTGTTCTTGTTGCTGAAGCGGCTCGTGTCGGGGATGACGGAGGTGTCCGTCGACCGAATGGCGCCCGACAGCAGCCCGCCCGCGGTCACGCTGTACGCGACGATGGCGATACCGTAGCGCCGGCAGACAGGCACCAGCTCGGCCTCGATGCCGCGCTGCATGCAGTTGTACAGCGCCTCGTAGATGGTCGGCCGCACCCAGCCGCGGTGCTTGCACGTGATGACGATCTCGGCCATCTCGAACGCTGCAAAGTTGGACAGGCCCAGCTGCCGGAACTTGCCGGCCTTGTGGAGCGTGTCGAGCGCCTCGAGGGTCTCTTCGAACGGTGTTGCGCGGTCCTAGAGGGAAAGGGAGGTTAGATGGGGCTGTTGAGCAGTGTGAAATGTGGAGAGTCCGTCACAACATACAGTCGTGTGAAGGTAAAGGATCTAGACGTGTCAGTATGCTTTCTTCTCATTTTTTTAATTTTTATTTTGCGAGCATCACCCCGGGAAGCGCCGCCCTACATCAACACTGTCCGTGCCGAGCTCCCTAAGGCTCGTCTCAAAGGACTCGATCACATCCTTGGCCTTGTTCGTGCGTCCGCGCTGCGGCGGAATGATTTTCGTGGCCACCCGCGCGCCCTTTTCGCGCCACTGCATTTGCCGCAGGAATCCTTCTTGCTGGCCGCCGTTGTACGCCCGCGCCGTGTCGAGCTCGTCGTACCCACGCGAGCGGTAGTAGTCGAGGATTGCAACGGCCTCGCCAACGTCGGTCACGCGTGCGCCGCGTGTCGTATCGGGTCCAAACGTGCTCAAGCCGAGGATCACCCGGGGATGGGGAGTTGTGCTGGCCATTGTGGTCGGGGAGGGGGTATTTTTGTCAAGTTCAGAAGCGAATCAACTTCGTGATGCGATGCAAGACGCAATGGCTGAAAAATGCAAATGCGGTCTTCTTCCAAGTCTTCCTTTTCCAACGTCGGAATCGACGTCTCTTATATTTCTTGGCATCCCCGGACGGCACTCGCCATGCCGGCTGCCCCATAGGACGCATGTTATCATTATGCAGGCCCACCGCGGCTGGTTGCATCGCTTCGATGCATGCTGGTTCGCAGCTCCGGCACCGACACGGCCAGCGGCTAAAGCGAAATAGCGGCCAGCAACGCCATGGCCCGTAAAGTGTCGTCAGCGTGCGACCAGCAAGCCATGCCGAATCCGTTTCCTGCAGGATTCGACCCTCGTACTTACGAGGGGAAATGGGTTCTGGAAGACGAAGTTGGTGATCTGGGGTGATGTTTGGCCGTACGTGCGTCTGAATGTGCGCTGCAATCGGCTGTGTTTGCCGGCGTCAAATTAAGACAAACAACCCATAATTGAAACAAAGGCGGGGAAAAGACCACTCACGCCCTTGATTGCGAACTTGACTCGATTGTGATCCTCGCAAGGGCGACCTCGTCGACGTCGGGGTTGCCAAAATGATGTCCGTGCTTAGTAATACACGCGACGCGCCCAAAACGCGTTGCCCGCAGGCCCCAGAATTTCTGCCTTAGGCCGCCAACGCCAGTTTAATTGATTTTCGCGCGTCGGCACGCGTCTGGCCCCATTCTCCCTCTGCGCTTGCTCTGCTCCTCTACGCGTCGTCCTCTTCGATCCTGGTCGAAACGAGAAAACGGAAAACGAGAAACCCACCAGACCTTTCTTGTCCGAGCCGCACGTTGCTGGCCCTTCTCTTTTGGGATTTTTCATTGCTTTGGACTCTGGACCGCATTCACCAACTGCATCAATTCCCTCGAGCCTCGCAATTCTCGCGATATTCGATCCACGACCCCCGACACTGACGAACGTTCCACGACGACTGCCCACACCTGCCTCCATTTTGGAAGCGCCGTATTGACTCGACGACATCTGTCGCCGTCTCCACCCCTGTTCCTTTGTCCTTGCCACAACCGTCGCCCACGATGGCGACAAAAGAGCCTCCCACGGCGGGCGTCTACAGCGCCACATACAGCGGCGTACGTGCCATGCGTTTTTCTTCGATGTTCCCGTGTGGAGGCATCAACGCCTCGCACCAGATGTCCAATATACTAACATGATACCCCGGATGCAGATCCCCGTGTACGAATACCAGTTCGGCGGCGACCTCAAAGAGCATGTTATGCGCCGGCGCCACGACGACTGGATCAATGCGACGCACATTCTCAAGGCGGCCGGCTTCGACAAGCCCGCGCGCACACGCATCCTGGAGCGCGAGGTGCAAAAAGACGTGCACGAAAAGATCCAGGGCGGCTACGGAAAGTACCAGGGCACATGGATCCCGCTCGACCACGGCGAGGCGCTGGCGCAGCGCAACAACGTCTATGACCGGCTGCGGCTGATCTTTGAGTTTACCCCGGGCGACGTTAGCCCGCCGCCGGCGCCACGGCACACTAGCAAACCCAAGGCCCCGCGCGCGCGGCCGGCCGTGCCAAAATGGACGGGTATGTCCCGTGCACTCATGAGATGTTATGTTGATATCGTACAGAGCACTAACTTTACAGCACCACCGCCCATCCAGGAAGAGGTTGACAACGGCGACGTGGCGATGAACGAGGACGACACGCCCGACAACTTGACCGTGGCGTCGGTCTCGTACGCGGCCGACGACGACCACCACGACATGTCCAACTTCTCGGCGCCGCAGCGCAAGCGGAAACGCGAGGAGATGATCCAGGACATGACGGAACAGCAACACTCGGTGTACGGCGACGAGCTGTTGGACTATTTCCTGCTGTCGCGCAACGAGCAGCCTGCGATCCGGCCGGACCCGCCGACCAACTTCCAGCCGAACTGGGTGATCGACACGGAGCGGCACACGGCGCTGCACTGGGCTTGCGCGATGGGCGACGTCGAGGTGGTCAAGCAGCTGAAGCGCTTCGGTGCGACGCTCAACGTGCAAAACGAGCGGGGCGAGACGCCGTTTATGCGGGCCGTCAGCTTCACCAACTGCTACGAAAAACAAACGTTCCCGGCCGTCATCAAAGAGCTGTTTGAGACGGTGGACGCGCGCGACAATGCCGGGTGCACGATCATCCACCACGCCGCCATTATGAAGAGCGGGCGCGTGACCAGCCAGTCGTGCGCGCGGTACTACCTGGACAACATTCTGAACCGGCTGCAGGAGACGCACGACCCCAACTTTGTGCAGCAGCTGGTCGACACGCAGGACAACGAGGGCAACACGGCGGTGCACCTGGCGGCGATGAAGCACGCCAGCAAGTGCATCCGGGCGCTGCTGGGCCGCGGGGCCTCGACGGACATTCCCAACCACGAGGGCGTGCGGGCCGAGGACCTGATCAAGGATCTGAACGCCAACAAGAAGGCGCGCGGCGGCGGCGGCGGCGGCGTCGGCGGCGGTGGTGCACCCGCGATGATGCAGCGGTCGTCGTCGCCGTTTGCGCCCGACTCGACGCGGCGGCCGGGCGTGCTGCGGGATGGGCTGGACACCACAGGCAGCTTGGGCGTGTCGTCCTACCAGGGGTCGTACGCCAGCAAAGCATTGGCGGCAGCAGCCGCAGCGGCGGCCGCCTCGTACCAGTCGGAAGCGGCCACGACGGTACAGTCGCGCATCACGTCGCTCGTCCTAGAAAAGTTCCAGGACCTGTCGACGCGCTACGAGGAGGATTTCCGGGAAAAGGCCGACGCGGAGAAGGAGGCACGGCGCATTCTGGGCAACACACAGAGCGAGCTGCTGGCGGTGCGCGCCGAGACGGCCGACGTGGAGGCGCGGATCGAGGCGGACGACGTGGCGGCCAAGATCGCGCAGGAGGCTGGTGTGTCGCAAAAGCAGCTGGCGTCGCTGCTGACGCGGCGAAACCGGATTGCCCTGGACGGCGACGCCGAGCGCGAGCTGCAGCAGGGCGGGACAGCGAACGGCACGACCAATGGTACGACCAACGGGACGGCGAACGGCCACGACGACTCACCGGCGGCACGGCAGGCGCTGGTGGGCGAGCTGCGGCGGCTGGTGGCCGAACAGCGGCAGGCCGAGGTGGACTACGTGGACGCGCTGGCGGCGGTGGGCACGAGCGACAACATTGAAAAGTACCGGCGGCTGCTGCGCAGCTGTCTGGGCCCCGAGGCGGAGAGCCTAGAGGACAACCTGGACGGCATGATTGCGATGATGGAGGAAGAGGCGTCGGACAGTCTGCGGACGGGCGGTGGCGGCGCCGTGGAGGCCATGGAGATTGCCGCGTTATGATTGCGCGGGTGTGAGTCGGGAGGCTTGAAGTGTTGTGTCTTTACATGTACATAGGATTGGGCGTTTGGCATATGGGCGCTCATTGGCGAGCAAACGTAATGAAAGAGACAATACGAGCGTTGCTCGTCCACAACGCATATGAACGCACGAACGCACATGGCCAATGTACTTTGTAGTACGTACTCTAGACTCTACTTTGCAACGTCTACAACGTACGTCGTATCTTAATTACTGCATAGGGGGCTGTGCAGGCTGGCAAACTGGCAAACTGGCAAGCTGAAAAAGGCAAGCTGCCGGGCAGGCATTGGCTGGTCCGTTCCCAATCGGGCGTCTTCAGCTATCTCAGCTATCGGACGATGGGCCAGATCTGGAACACATCTTGTGTCGGTCTCGTGTTGGCTTCGATTGGTGTTCTGACTGTTCTGAATGTTCTCGGTGTTGTATGTCGTATCGGTGGCATGGTAGTTTTATTGGTTTCGGGCGTTGGTGCTCATTTACGGGTTTTATTGGTTATATTCATGTCCAGCTGGCAAGAGGTACGATCGGATGCAGGCCGAGTTGGGCGCCAGTCGCTTCAGCGGGTTCGTGGGCAATAGTTTGCTGTTGATCGGAGAATTGCTTGCGGCATCGGTTCGACGGCCATTGCTTGTACATGTGCATGCAGGAGAAGCATGCATTGAGGATCGTAAAGGTTAATGTCAATAAATGGCAACTATCGAGTACGAAAATGAAATAACGAATGAGAAGACGAAGAAAGAGGAAAGAAGAAAGAAGAAAAAGGGATAAAAAAGAAGAAAGGAAAGAACGACCGGGTTAACTTGCCCCACTCCTGCCCGCCGGGCCCAGCTGAACGGACTGGCCGTGGCTGGGTAGGAGTGGGGCCTGCCAGGCAAAAGACAGGAGTTGGACTAGGCCCTTGCCGCCTGGACGAAAACAACGAAACATCCTCGACAACCTCAGCTGAGCTTGCTGCACACTAGCATCATAGTTTGCCACTAACACCGCCGAACCTGCTGAGCCCGCCAACACCCCAACGCAACGCAGTCTCCGTCCACGCAAGTCCACCTAGGTAGGGCTGGAGTGGGCTGTGAGTGGTCCGCTGTTCTGTTGTTTTCAGCAGTCGCCTGCCGCCTGACCAGCCAATGGGGGCCAGGAGGCGCACAGAGACCAGCAAGACCCTGCGACAGGGAGATGGAAGACATGAACGACAGAGCTACGGAGTATGGAAGGACAGACTCCGTACGTCGTAGACGGCACGATCTTCAGCTATGGTGTCTCGCATAGCGCGCTGCACATCACCCAATAGTATGGGAAAGACGCATCAAAAGCGGGAATGAAATGCAAGGAACGGGGAAAGGAACGACGAAAGAGGCAAGGGGAGACGATGAGATGGAGATGCTGATGGGGATGGCAAAGATGCGGTCAACGATCTGAGGAGGGGTGAGTAGGAGAAATGCCATGTGTTGGGTCTTGAGGGAAAGGGTTTGACATGGATTCTCTGGTTGATCGAATGAAGACCAATGAAATGGGAAACAAACAATGTTGGAACGATACGCCGAATATTATGGTTAAGTAGTATTTCCCCCCCAATTATTATCTTCTCTCTAAAAAGCAGCATTCAACAAGACGCGGGTTTACCATCCAGAGACTCATAAACAAGCTAGGAGCAGAGACGGAGTGCGTCCACCTTACGACGTACACGGATGCATCTGACTGGCTTTCTTCCTGGCGTCAGCACAGATCTCTTGACCGCAACTTTGCCCGCAACTTTGCCCGCGACTTTGCCCGCGACTTTGCCCGCGACTTTGCCCGCGACTTTGCCCGCGTGACGATGGGTTTCTGACATGTTGATTTTCCGATGTCCTGGCCCCTGTCTTTTCTGCTTTCGTATTACGGACATGCACGCTTTACGCTGAAAATGTGCCCTGCAAGGTCATCCTTTCAAATTAATGACTTGCATACAACTCGTAAGGATGAGGGGCGTAGATGGGCCGCGTAAAAACACAGAGACGGAAAGACGAGACACACTAACTACACAACCTACGCCCGGCCAATAAAGCACGGGACTCATCTGGACGCAGCTCGACTCAACTCGACTCAACTCGGCTCAACTGCACATAATTGTCTAGCTCCATTCCGGTCAACCCCAGCTGGCCTTGTTCGTTGTGACCACACCCGTCGGCTCGTTGCGGTTTAGAACGTGGCGTGTGGAGCGTCTGCAGCAGACAATGAACGCCATACGGCGCACTTGCGACTTTTTAAGCTCGCCCGGGACGCTCTGGCATGCTGCAGTTCACCGTCATTGACCACCTGAAAATGACACACCAATTCTTTGTGCACACTCACTACAGTCTTCGGAGGCTGCGGCGCCAAGACATCCACAGCCGGGTCTGGCCAAGTCTCGCCTGGTCTACCTGCAACCTACGTCCCCGTCTGCACTCTGCACGTCTACTCTCCTCTCGCCTGCATGCAAGACAGCATGACGGGCGATGCGCAGTCGATCGGGCCCAAGCACAGGCCCCATCACAGGGCAGCTGGGGCAGCTGGCCCAGGCCAGGCCAGACTGGATCTAGGCCCCGCTGTCCTTTGTCTTTTGCATCTTCGCGCCTGTTTGCCATCCCTCGCGACTGGCGACCACCCCTGAGAGTTCAGCTGGCGTGGTTCTCCGCCTGCCACCAGAGACGCCCCCAAAACGGCCCAAACCAGCCGAAAGCCGCCTAAAGCGACAAAGCACCACCGAGACCGCCACTCCTCTGCAGCGCACCCACCACCACCCCTCGATCCTTTGATCATATTGCATTGCCTTAGATCATGGACCATTGATCATGGATCCTGCCTCCTGCGGGCCCCCTTCATCATATTCCCGTTCCATATAAATATGAATTGTATCCGATTCGCTTTGCCCGGTGCTCCGTGATGTTGCATTCTCGCTCATCTGCCAATGCGACGTGCGACGTTCGACGTGCGTCTTGCTCCCGAAATACGACCTGACGATCAACGACACTGCTAAACGATAGTGGTCAATCCCTACGACAGCCCCCTACGACATTACACCCACAACAACAGCCCTACGCGCGCGCGTCTCATCCGTCTTACACCTTGCGCGCCGAGACCCAGACTGCTCACCTCGCCTCGCAGCGTTTCTCCCGGCGGAACGACAAAAAAGAGGAGAACAGGAAGAGAGGAGAAAAAGAAGAGGGGGTCTTCATTCTCACCACCGCTCCCACACGCCCACGGTCATCCCATGCTCTCGCAGGCCTCGATTCGTCATACCGACCCGAGGTTTTTGATTGTTTGAATTTTCCGTCTTTCTTTTTTTGTCTTTCTTTTTTTTGTCTCCTTCGGTCGCACTGCGGAACTACGGAAGGAACAGCGGGACCACAGAGGCAAAAAACAAAAGAGGAAAGAGGCAAAAGGAACAGGAAACAAGGGGCCGACGAATAAGAAGACGAAATAAGGTTTACGAAAAAGAAAGACGAAAAAAGACGAAAAAAGACAAAAAAAGAATAAGACGACACCGACGAAAACAGCCGACAAACACCCACATACACCAGCACACACAGCACACACAACACACCCGAGGCTCGAGCTTGAGGGATCCAAACAACTCACATCCATCACAAAATAAACGAGATCCCAGTAAGCGCTTGCCTGTTTTGGGCAACTTCTCGCTGGCGACCGGGCAGGGCTACAGGGCAGGCCGACAGCACCAGCAGGACAGGGGACAGGGCCCTTGTTCGCGCGAAACGAGCAGGAAAAGGGACAAAGGAAAAGGAAAAGGAAAAACGGAAAGCCATAAGCACAGGCTTGAGTATTACAGCGCAACCATGCCAGCCGTTGTGTCTCCCCTTCAGCCACCGGAGCGTGGGATCTCTGGACGAGGGAAACAAGAACACGAACAACACCAACAAGTACAGGAACAACAACAACAACAAAATCAGCTACCGTTCGACTCCCATCCCCTCTTCAGCACTTATTCCCCCCCCTCCCCTGCCCGTTTTCTCTCCACGGCGCGCGCGCAGACCTCTCACTGGCTGCTTCTGGCCGCGTCGGTGGTCATCGTCAGCTCGCTGCTTGTGGCGGTTCTCCGGGGCGGCAGCAAATTCAACCGCAGACGTCGTTCTCTGTTTTCCTTGTCGTTTGCCTCCTCATTCCCCCTTTCATCGTCTCGTTCCTCGTCTTCACCCCTTTTTCAACAAAAGACACCACTGTCTCAAGACTCGCAAGACAAACACGTCGACACCTTTTCAGACTCAGACGACTTCTCAGGAAAGATAAAGACGCAAGAGGAACCCATCAACAAAGCACAGGACAACTCTGAACGGCCAGAGACCGAGACCGAGACCGATGACAAGACACCATACACAGACGCATTCACATCCACACCCCCATTTCCACCCACACCCACACCTGCATTCACCTTTCCCACCCCGGTAAACTACCTGCACAACTACCCGTCCCAAAAACGCCTGCGTCTCCGCGTCTACCACCTGCAGAACCGCTGGTCGACCGACCCCACAGCCGCCATGGACGAGTCCCGACGAACGACGACGACGACCACCACAATCATGGCTGCCGACAGCAACGACAACACATCGTCGCCCCGCCACGAGCGGCCTTTTTCGTCGTCGCCGCGGCCGCCACCACTGCCCCTGTCCACCTCGAGCTTTGCCTTTGAGCGGCCGGGTCTGGGCGGCGGCGACGCGGACGCAGCCATGCCGTCGGACGACACAGACGCCTCCATCGCCTTCATCCACCAGCCGAACCCGGACTACGCGGCCGTCGATGAGGAATCCACGTCGTCGGCGTCGTCGGCGTCGTCAGAATCGTCCGCCACGGAGCTTCCCGCGACCCCAACGGTGGACACCGCCGGCATGGGCGTCACCGGCGAGATCCTCTCCGTGCTCGACGACGCCACCGGCCAAGGCTGGACCCGCCACACCCGCGTCTACGGCGGTGGTGTGTGCCTGGCCTGTCTGGCCGCCGAGAGCAGTGGTGAGGGGGGCGACGGCGGCGAGTACGGCGAGAGTGTGCCGATGGAGGATCGTCGGTAGACGGCGTCGGCATTTGATTCATTTTCATTTTCATTTTCATTTGTTTTCATTCGTTCCTTTTGTTTCCTTCCTATTTTTTCTCTTGTTCTTTCCTTGGTAATGTAGAAGCTGTCGGACGGCAATCGTCACACCACATGCGTTGAATGAGTTTGGGAGGACCTGCATGGTATGCTGCATGAGAACATGAGAGCATGAGAGCATGAGAACATGAGAGCATGAGAGCATGAGAGCATGAGAGCATGAGAGCATGAGGGCATGATGAGATATGTAACGCGGACATTTGTGTTTCTTTTATTTAATCTTTTTCTTATTGCATTTCTATTTTTTCTATTCTGTCTACCTTGATTTCATCACCCTGTCGGTTGGCTGAATAATAGCACAATGGATGCTTGTTGTGCGTGTTGAAGTCGTCTATAGTCACGCCTGTGCTTTCTATATTGTGCCATCTGCGAACGCATCTTTGGTGTATGGCTTATTTGCTGCTACAGGACTCTATGAGAATGAAAACATGACATTATATAATTCATAATTTTTTTTAACATAGCACGAGCCAAAAATAGTGGCTGGAAAAGGTTAAAATAACTGATAACTGCCAAATTTGGTACTCGGTACATGTCTTCGTATATACAATGTCAATGTTGCTATGTACATCCAGCCATCGTCCCATCCTGTCGTTGATTCGCGTACACAAGTCTTCTACTGCTGTCTGGTAGACCAGTCTGCCGTTCATCTGCCATTCATCTACCACTTTCTCGCCGTCCGCGTCACCGAAAATTCATATCGCTGGCAAACTCGGGAAATCTAGTTGTGTCAGTAGAGTGTCCCTCATCCGGTTTCCTTTCCTCTCTCCCAGCTTGACACACCCACCAGGGTGACTTACGCTTGCAGAACGCGCTTGCCAACGGTCCAGTTCTCAATGTTCTTGATGTGCCGGTCAAAGATGGGGTTCAGCACGTACTCGGTGCCGTTGGTCTGCAGAATCATGTCGGACGGGTGGTGCGGCCAGTTGATGGAAATGGTCTCGTTGCAGAGGCGGCTCATGAGCGCGTGCTGGTTGTGGAGGCGCGGCTGCCGGCACAGACGCTCGCGGCCGCGCGGCCACACAAACAGGTCAATCCACGGCGGGTGCGGCTCGACGAGCTGCGAGGGCGTGGGTCGTAGCCACTCGGGCATGCTGTCGTAGTTGGACTCGGTGGGCGAGATGAGCCAGCGGACGACGGCGCTCATGACATAAAGGATGGCGATCTGCTCGGGCAGGGTGGGGACGGTCATGACGTGGATGATCTTGTTGACGATGGTGTTGGTGACGGGGCCGACGGTCGACGCGGCGGGCGACGAGGCGGTCGATGGGGACGAAGACGATGCAGCCTCGGCCTCGGCGAGCGAGGAGGCGAGCGAGAGCGCTGGGTTCAGCAAGCTCTGGATGCTGGGAAAGGTGCGTCGCTGAAACTCCTGGGCGTTGCCGCCGCTGGACTCGAGCGGCCGGCGGCTCTGCAACAGGTTGATGACGACCTCGTCCAACAAACACGTGGCGGCCAGGTGCGGCGGCAGGGTCGACCAGACGTGCTGGCCACGGGCAATGGTGTGGTAGGCATGGGCGTGGCCGTGGGTGTGGGTGTGGACGAGCTGGGCGTCGTTGGTTGGTGAGGGGAGAGGCAGTTGTTGTTGTTGTTGTTGTTGCTGTTGCGGCAAGGACGGTGCCGTCACGGGGCCGGTCGAGAGGCCGTTGGTGTAGGGCACGGTAAAGAGACCCGCCTGGAAGGCCGTCTTGTCGTCGAAGCCAGACACGCCACCCCACATGGTAAAGTCCAATCCTGGAAAGTTGCCGTCGATCATCTGCGTCAGAGTCGCCTCGAGTGCGTTTCCGTTTCCTCCGCCGGTGTCGTCCAGCCGCATCGTCCGCGAGAGGGCTGTCGACGACGCTGTGTCGCTGCCGAGGTCGCTCTGCCAGCTGCCAGCGTCGGTCACGGCCTTGTCGTCGTCGGTAGCGACGGTGGCCCGGCACCTGCACGCAGCCAGCGCGGCCGTGGCGGCCGACAAGTCGTGGGCGAGGCTGCTGTTCTGCAGCTCGAGGTCCTGCACGCGCGCCTGAAGATGCTCGACCAAGGCCTTGGTGCGCTGCCGCGCGTGCTTTTGGCTGAGGCGATCGCCCTCGCGCTTGCGCCGCAGCTGCTCGGGTGTCAAGAAGTCGACGGAGCGCAGCTTGGCCGGCTGTTTGGCCGTGGTGTCGCTGCCTCCACTGGCGCTGCCACTTTCGTCGGGGCCGTCGTTGCTGTCGTCGAGGTGGTGGGGCTCAACTTTTGCAGACTTGTCAGGAGCCATGGCTGTCCTGGTTGTTGGTCATGATCGGGGTGGTTGTGTCGTGTTTCTGGTTGCTCGTCTCGGATCGCCAGTCGACTGTCACAGTACGAGTCAAGGCGATGTGGATAACGGACAAAACTACGGGAAAAGACTGGAGGGAAGCAACCTGCGCAGTATTCAAACAAAGACGACCAGACGACGTACCCCCAGAGCCCTTCATGCCTGCCCCGGAAATCCAGGGCCGCCCCCACAATCTCCGCATGGTCTCGCCCTCTTGCCTCTTGTGCGGAGAACAAGTGCCGAGCTAGCGAGTCGTTGGCGCCTTGCCGGCGGGTGATGGCTAGCGAGAAGGCGCCCCGAGATACCGAGCGGCCGTTCTCACGAGTCAAGAGGCAGAGCGAGAACGAGTCAGTGTCAATCAAGTTGCGTCGATGGCTGATGTGTAACCAGTATCGCCAAATAGAAATAGGCCCAATCGACCCAACGACGCTTCCAAGACGCTTCTCCACCAATAACGAGCGGCTTCCTTCCCTCAATCCACCTTCCCCGGAATACGATAGCCACATTGGCGTGTACATCGCACCTGCCTCCACTTTCAGCCCACCACTTTCAAACCTCAAACCCACCAGTCGTGTCGACAGTGGACGGCATCAAGAAGTAGTTATCTGTTTGCACAAATACTTCTCTTTTACATGGGTTCTTGAGTCAGTAGACTTAAGAATGGATTTGGGAACACCAATTACACATGAATAGAAGAGATGGTATGCGTAGGAAGTAACCATATTTAATCTTCTTATTGTTAGTAATAAATGTTTATGTTCTATTTGTAAAAAATAATAATACATGTATATTAAAAAAATAAAATAAAAAGGACATGCGGTCTGTGAATCTGTAGCAAAATATAAAAAAAGAATGACAGTCACACACACGTACGAAAAATAGAAATTGAAATAAGAACGAGGCCATTTCGTCGACCACGGAACCTGCCGTACATTTCGACCCAACAACTTGAGTGCACACGAAGATGGCACCACCGTTTCAGCCTTAACAGCACGGAGTACGGCCGAAGTTGTGGAGTGAATCGCAAAACTTTCAAATGTGCTGACCAGATCATTCGTTGGCGATCGAAGCGTACTCATATCAAACGATGTTTCTTTTTTTTTTATAGGTTTCCTGCCATCTATTCTTTCATATTTCTCATGGCTGCTTGCCAAATCCTATTCTGTTGTCCATTTCCTAATGGTGTTATCTTCTCTTCTCCTCCCTTTCACCATGGCCAACAATCAAATTTGACAGACTGTCACCCAGCGCTTCATTTTAGGTTTGGCTGGTCGTGCCCATGCAGTCAGACGAGATGCTACCGCAGCATCGGGACACAAATTCAGACTGCCCAGACGCGGCCGGAGACATGCTCGCCATCCCTGATTTGACAGTTGCATGCTGACGACTCCAATATTTCCCATTGGAGACGTCTGGATGTCGCTTGCCATTTGGTAGGCCACAAACACAAAAATGCCAAGAGAACAGACACAGAATGTTGCATCCAGACCTGTGCCCGTGAAAGATGACATGGAGCTCGAAGATGCAAGTTACCTTCTCCCATAGCTCTATGTGGTCTTGTAAGATACTTATTCTCCGCGCATTTTTATCTCTCCGACGTCCCTTCCTCTCCTTTGGTTTCTTTTCTTTTCGTTTTATTTCTCCAGCACTGTCTTTTCTTTTGACTATCTCAAATTTGTTCTCCATCTCCTACAACCGCACTCCACGATGAAGATACCGAGTGTTCTGTTCATGCTCACCTGGACAGCCAGTGTGGCTACAGCTTCTGCTTGCCGTCCGACACGTGTATCATCTTCCATCGTCGCTTCGTCGTCCTCCATCGTCCCTTCCTCGACGTCCTCGGTTTCGTCGTCTGCAGCCCCTGCACCGTCACAGCCCATCGGCGTCAACTTGCTGGGCGACGACATCGACCTTGTCGACAATACCGGCGGCCACTGGACCTTTGAGACCAACTATCCAGATCGACTTACGCGGCAAACATGCGGCGACAACACACCCGCTAACGACTGCGTGGTCTTTCAAAACGTCGGCACAAGCCCGCCCTCGTTGTTCACAATGTCGTTTGCGTACACGGCGACGACACGCCCCGGCGCCCGATACACCTTTTCCTTCGGTGGCCTCGCGTTTGCCGTCGGTGTTCCGCTTTCCGGCACGTTCTACTGCTACACAACCAACGTTGCCGACCCAGGTGCAGCGATGACCCAGTTCTCGATGGACTCGCTGCGTTCCGGTGGGTTTATACCCGAGTCGCTGAGTTTTGAAGCGACAGGGACATCGTCCGTCATCAAATGCTACTACGGCGACACCTCGTATGAGGTCGCCGTCGGGTTTGTGTCTTTTTCGCTGGTGCGGACGGCGTGAGTGGATTGGTCAAGAGAGTGAGTGATGCACGCCATATGGATAGACAAATTTTCTTGGTTCAAACAAGCTTTTGGCCGCAGGGGGAAAACCGTCGTCGGATATGGACAACTACGCTGTAGAGCTGGCATCTTGAATTTAAGCTTAATTGTTTCTCGGGCGTGAAACACGGCACTACTTAAAATAGAACAGCAGAATGCAAACCGACCAATGCCCACAACGTCCAACTGAGATAAATGCCTGACATGTTGTTCTTCGTACCGCCCATGAAACCACAAACAAACGTACCTTATCGTTCGGCGTGTTCCCGGGGCGAATGTTCGTACCTTTTCTTATTCTCTTTCTTTCAGCTCTTCTTTTGTCAAGGCTGCCGTTGTTCTATTGATTCTATTCTCATCCCTGCAGATTGCTATTTTGTGGCGCTCTACACACCATCCCAAAACATCTGTAAGATACAAATCACAATGGTTTTTGCTTTAATCAGCGTTTTTATTGATTAGACTTGGCATGCGGACTACGACGTAAATACCCCTGCACCAGGTTGCCCTACGTCCTTGGCACTCCTGAATTGTAGTGGTGGGCGTTGCTAGCAGGCGCTGGTGATAGATGTTTCGCGATACCTTGCATTTGAGAGCGGGTTCAATACTTCCCATTCGGAAAATCAACGCACTGGAAGTCGAGGACAGCCCCGAACATGGACGTTTCGCTACGATGGAAAACGATGTGCGCTTGTTTGTGTCCTTTGTGTATACTTTCTGATGTGCCTTCTGCTGGTTCTGCTTTGACTCTGTTCTCGTGGCTTGAATTACAAGATTGGTTCCTCTTCCATCCATCCTTTTCCTGACTTCTCACCGTCTTTAAATTTCTCTTTCTTTACTTTTTTTCTGTCCTTTTATCGTCCTAAAATCTTCATCGCACAGTATTTTTCTTGCCAATCGTGCTGCCGCACCAACAACGCCGCGCAATGAAGACATCCAATATTGCTTTCGGCCTTCTTTGGGCCTCCGGTGCTGCTACGGCCTCTCTCTGCCGGCCCTCTCGGGCATCGTCGTCTCCATCCATTGTCTCAGCTTCTTCATCCGCGTCTTCCTCCTCTATTGCTTCGCCTTCATCGTCAGTCTCTTTGTCAGTCTCCTCATCAGTCTCCTCGTCTGCCACCCCCTCTTCGGCGATCTCTTCATCCGCGTCCCTCTCTTCACCGATTTCCTCAATATCCTCATCGTCTTCGATACCCTCATCGTCCTCGGTCCCGTCCTCGGTCTCGTCCTCCGAGGCCCCCTTGCCGTCGCAGCCGATCGGCGTCAACTTGATGGAGCTGAACTTGGACGTCGATCTGGTGGACAACGTGCTCGGCCACTGGACCTTCGATTCGAGCTACAACGACATCGTCCGGCACACCTGTGCCGACGACACACCCCAGAACGACTGCGTCGTCTTCCTCCCCCCTACGGGCTCGGCGGTGCCGTACACTGCGCAGTACGCCTACACGACGCCCACGGTGCCGGGCGCCTCGTACACCTTCGGATTTGGTGCCTACGTGTACCAGATGACGACAATACCGCCGCCGGGCGCGTTCGTCTGTTCGGTGACCAACGTGGTGGACCCAGCGGCGGCGACGCTCACCCTCCCCCTGACGTCGATGGGCACGGTGCATTTCGACCCCAAGAGCCTCAGCTTTCAAGCCACCGGCACGACCTCGGTCATTACCTGCGCGTACGCGGACACGACGAGCAACATTCACATTGGCTTTGCCCGGTTCTCCTTGATTCGGACGGCCTAAGCTAAGTCGGACCCTGGGGGGAGCATGGGAATAGACGTTGCTAAAATGATAGAGGGACGATGCCTGACGCTGAAGATTACACGAGGGCATAGATTATAATACAGTACATCATATTTTTTGCGAGCAAATTGTGTTTTGCTAAATACACATACAGTTCTGGCTACCGACATTCAATCCTTGGCTCTCCACCTAGATCCTGCTTTGCACAATGCTTCCTTGTTCGACCTCACGAACCGCCGCAGCAAAAGTGCCCTGCACATCGTGTTCATGCAGCCACGTGGGATCCGAGCGGTTGCGGATGCGCGCACGGAGCTGTTCGTCCGTCTCGGGGACGGCATTGGCTTTTCTGGTCTCCCGCAGGTTTTCAACCCGGGCATTGTTGGATGCATGCACGACCCGCAGCAGCCGGTCGGTGTGTGCCTTGCGTGTCTTCTCATATATCTTGACAGCGTGCAACAGGTCGGCGGTACTCGGCTGAGCCGTGGCTGTGGGCGGGAACACATGTTGGAACGCCGTGGCAAACGCCCACGCATCATCGAGAGCCAGGCTGCCACCCGTGGCGAAGGCACCGCCGTGGGCGTGTGCAGCATCTCCGGCTAGCGTCACACGACCGGCAGGGATGTTGTTGGTGGTGCCGCTCAGCACCCACGTCGGCAGGCTGTCGGACGACGAGTTGGGGTACAGCTCCGTGTGCGGCACGGCATTGACGAGGTTCTTGACCAGACTGCCCCAGTCGGCGTAGAGGCTTCGCAGGGTCTCCACGCTTCCGTTCGACGCCCACACCTTGGCGGTGTCTTTGAGGTCCGGTCCCGATGCGCTGCTGTTGTCCTCGGCCGGGTCGTACTGCAGCTGGCCGACAACCGTATACAGGTCCCGGCCGAGCGGCGAAAAAAAGAGCGTGCGGTCGTGGCCCCAGACGTGCGTGGCCTCGTGCGGCAGACCCTCGATGTGGGCGACGTGCGACCGGGGGAAGACGGACCGGAAGGCAAGCGCGCCGGTCCATTGCGGGCGCGACTCCGGCACGAAAAAGGTGCGCACGCGCGAGTGCAGGCCGTCGGCGCCGACGAGCAGGTCGGCCGTGGCGGTGGTACCGTCCGTGAACGTGAGGGTCAGCTCGTTGTGGGCGGCATCCCAGGCGACGCCCGCAAAGGTCTTGCTCAAATGAATATGCTTGGGGTCGACGTGCGCGGCCAGCGACTCCTGCAGGTGAGCGCGGTAGTAGCGTGCGGTCCAGTGGCGGCGCGAGATGCCCTTGTCGGCCTGGCTGGGGTCGGTCGACACGACCTCGCCGGTCTTGTAGTGGCGGTAGACCATGGGGAAGCCCGAGGTGTTGCGGAAGGAGAGGCCGTTGGCGGCATCGTCGGCAGCGTCCACGAGCGCATTGTCCACACCAAGTCGCTCAAGGGTGCGCATGCCGTTGGGGCCCAGGGCGATGGACGCGCCAATCTCGCGCAGCTGCGTCGCGCGCTCGTACAAGTCGACGCGCACGCCCGGGTGGTTCTTGAGGGCGATGGCGATGGCCAGGCCGGCAATGCCCGAGCCGGCAACGGCGATGCGGAACGGGCGTGTGCTGTCGTTGGCCATGATGAGGTTACTATGATCGAGATGTAATGAGGATATCGTGGTATTGTTGTGGATATCGATAATTACGGCACTTGTATTTTATTTACATCGAGCACGTCCCTTGGCAGACCCTGAATTATTTATGATGATATAGCTGCCTCGTGTCGCGCCGGTACCGCAGAGTCGAGTCGCGCAGACGAGTCGTGTAAGACGACTAATCAATACAGCCCATGCAGCGCTCGTATGATGCCACAGTTGTCCATTATGGTGCTGTGTGGTTGCCTGCCAGGAAGTGTACTTTGTTGTGGAAGTAAGGCCTACAAAAAGACAAAGCACAGCGTCTTGAGGGTGTACTGTTCCTTGTACCACTGCATGCTGGTCGATTGCACCATTTTGGGCGGCGGGGTGGTTGCCCGAACAGTTGCAGATCGGCCAGTCGACTCCACGCGGCATATATTGCCGGCCATTAATACCGGCCGTTGGGTTACGTTGTGGCACTCGTCAACGGGGTCAGATATGGCGATTGTATGCGTCTGGAATCAACATATACAAAATAAGTAGGAAAACGCAGGAAAATACAGGAAAATACGGCCCTTTTC
The DNA here is from genome assembly GCA_021396225.1 of Sporothrix inflata. Classification (NCBI taxonomy): domain Eukaryota; kingdom Fungi; phylum Ascomycota; class Sordariomycetes; order Ophiostomatales; family Ophiostomataceae; genus Sporothrix; species Sporothrix inflata. Next base: position 26,793 of record WNYF01000132.1, on the reverse strand, counting down.
CCCTTCATCTTCGTCCTTTTCAGCATCTTGATACAACTCTGGATAAAAGCTCTTGATCGGGCTTGTCCCGACTCCCAAAATTTCCGTACTCGGACGGATCAGCATCGCCAGAATGTTGTCATTGGCCGTGGGGGTGCATTCGCATGATGTGCATGGTACTGACAAACTGACCAAGTACTGACAAGAACTCGTGCAACGCGTGTCAGCCACGCACTGAGCTCCGCACAGGATCAGTCACGAAAGGGTCTGGAAGTATAATAGCCAGCCCACCAACAGGCAGATCGACAAGACATACACACTGTACTGCTGACTGTCTCAGAGTATATAAGATATTCCGCGCACAAATATTATAGTCCTCCTCATCTCACCTATTTTTACCGTATTCTTCATTTCGTCCTCCTTGTATTGCACACAACGTTTACCTCCCAGTCTCACCAAATCATGGCCAAGACTGCGAGCCCCGGCGAATCGGCCGTGTCCATCGCCGAGACGTCGGCCAGCCCGGTCCCCGAGGCTGCCCCGGCCCGGCTCGCCAAACGGTCCGACCGCTACGCCGACGAGAGCTACCGGCTGCTCTCCTCGATCAAGGTCGAGCCTCCGACGCCCGAAGAGGCGGCCCGCATCCGCCGCAAGGCCATCCGCTGGATCCTGCCGATCATCTGCGTCGGCTACCACCTGATGTACGTTGACAAGCAGACGCTCGGCAGCTCGGCCATCCTCGGCATTTTGAACGACGCACATCTCAGCGCCAACCAGTACAACTGGCTGTCATCCATTTTCTACGTGGGCTACCTGCTCGCAGAATGGCCGCAGAACCTGGCTCTGCAGCGCTTCCCCGTGGGCAAGTGGCTGGCCGGCAACCTCGTCATCTGGGGCGCCATTCTGCTGCTGCACATCCCCTGCCACAGCTTCGGTGCACTGTTCGCTGTGCGCTTCTTGTTGGGTCTGGCCGAGGCCTGTGTCGTCCCGGCCTTTCTGCTGACGCTCTCCATGTTCTTCACTTACGACGAGCAGGCCTGGCTGATGCCCAGCATGTGGGCGGCCGGCAACTCGAGCCCCATCACGTCGGGCCTGCTGTCGTACGGCGTGCTCTACATCAAGACGGGCGGCTTTGCTCCGTGGAAGTGGTTCATGGTGATCACGGGCGTGCTGACCATTTTTTACGGCGTGTTTGTGTGGTTTTTCTTCCCCGACAGCCCCGTGACGGCACACTTCTTCGACAAGCCAACCGAGCGCGCCCAGTCGATTTTGCGCATTGCGTCCAACCACTCGGGCATTGAGCAGAAGCGGTTCCAGCGCTACCAGCTGATCGAGGCCCTCAAGGACCCCAAGACGTGGCTCTTCTTCTTCCACGCCTGGTCGCAAGAGATGGCCAACGGCCTGACGAACCAGTACTCGCTCATCATCCAGTCGTTTGGTTTTAGCACCCTCGAGACGACGCTGCTAGGGTGTCTGACGGGCCTCGTGTCGCTCGTGTCGCTGCTCGCCGCCGCCTGGACGCTCGCCAAGACCAAGAACACGCGCGCCTGGGTCGCCGCCGCGTCGTACATCCCGGCCATTGTGTCCTGCATCATGCTGCTCACATTGCCGTGGACTAACCGCGCGGGCCTCCTGACGGCCATTTACATCCGGGGCACGGCCGGCATTGCCTACAGCGTCGTCATGATCTGGGCGGCCAACTGCTCGGCCGGCCACACCAAGAAGACGGCTGTCATCGCGTTGTACCACGTCGGTTATGGTCTGGGCAACATTCTGTCGCCGCAGCTGTTCCAGCCGCAGTACAAGCCGCGGTACCTGGTGACCTGGGCCGTGATCCTGGGCATTGCCTGCGTGCTGCCGATGATTATCATTTTGTACCTGCGCTGGTACCTGGCTCGCGAGAACGCCCGCCGCGATGCCCTCGCGGCCCAGCAGCTGATCCAAGAGGTCGGCGTCGTGGAGCACATCGACGAGTCCGGCGAGCGTGTCGAGGAGGTGGTGGACGCCCGCCAGCTCGACTTGACCGATCGGGAGAACCTTGCCTTGTAAGTTCATTGAGACCATACCACTGACCTTGATATATATCATATACTAACAAACACAGCCGTTACGTCTTGTAGAGGGTGAGCACCGTGAAGGAAGGAGTGGGCGAGTTAAAGCTTTGAATAGACATATATTGTTGTCACTTTTGTAATGACAAACTCACATGAGTGGATTGATTAGTATTCACGAGCGTAAGCCTGTGAATGAGATGAGTCTGCGATGATGGCGCAGTCCGCAACGCTGTCCTGGCTGTGATGGGCCCAAATTAGGGTCGCCGCTCCCCATCCAATAGCAACAGGTCCTATAGTCTAGCGGTTAGGACATTGGATTCTGATTCATCTTCAAATCTGAATTTCCAGTAGCCCCGGTTCGATTCCGGGTAGGACCTTATTTTTTGTTGGATTTTATGAGCAAAATGGACTACATAAGGGCACTTCAGGACATAGAAAGACAGCCTTTCTTTATCCAATTTTCTTGGTCTTTTTTTGATGAAATTCCGTATTTGGGCTTTCCACGTTCGATGCACTTTGAGAAGTTTGACCATGTGCCGTGTACTCCGCACTACTGTACCTCGACTCTGTAGAAGCACGCCATTTAACGGGGACCTTGTCTTATCAATCACCATCCCCGCCGAAGCTCCCCGAACACGGAAACCACCGACGAGAGAATTTGAATCCGTGTCGTCTGAATCGCATTGACTTCGTCGTCGAATACCCTTTCCAGTCTTGGTTTGACTACCCCTCATCTCACCACTTCCCCCCTATCACAATGGCTCCCAAGCTCGACCACATTGTGCTCCTTGTGCCACACCCGGTCCTCACGGCCCTGCCGGTCTGGCTGACCGGCGCGCTGACCGTCATCCCCGGCGGCCAGCACGCCGGCGGCGTCACGGAGACCCAGCTGGTGCTCTTCCAGGACGGCGTCTACCTGGAGATTATTGCCTTTGTTGGCGGCAGCGGCAGCGACGAAGAGGACGAGCGCCGGCGCCTGTCGCACCGCTGGGGCGGCCAGCCCGAGGGCCATTTTATTGATTGGGCCATCAGTCTGGCAGCACCCACCCAAAAAGAAAACGACGACGAATTTACGCGGATCCAAGGCCGTGTTGCGGCTGCGGGTGCCGGCCTCGGCTACCAGGACCTCCAGGACGGCGGCCGAACCACGCCGGATGGGATCATTCTGAAGTGGGCCACGGCGTCACCAGTCTACTTGCCGGGGGCAGACAGAAAGGATGACGACAAAGACGGCGACAGCCTCGTCTCCGGCGGCCTGCTCCCGTTCTGGTGCATCGACCGCACGGACCGGAAGCTGCGCGTGCCCTACGCCACCCGGCCGGAGTTGGCCCAGCACCCATCCGGCGCCGTGGGCGTGGCCGGCGTTACGTTGCATATTGCGGATGCGGCACTTCTCGACCGTCTGCGGCGTGCTTACGATGTTTTGTTTACGAGGAGGGGGGGTGAGGATGAGTGGGAAATTGCGGCGCCCGAGACGCCGCCGCACGCGCGGGCGCCAAAGCTGAACATTGTTCTGTTGGACAAGAAGGACGCGGGACAGGACATTCAGAGTTGGATCGAGTTGGCGCTGTTTACGACGGGCCCGGCACAGACACTAGGAGGCCATGTCGTGGACGGATGGCGAATCGACATTCGGCTCGAGCATGTGGAGGCGTAATGTCAGACGGATTTTGTGCATTCCTGGGTGTACCTTATTTACATGTTTGTAGAGTAAAAAATTAAACCGATTTGAATGGGCAAGGACGTATCTTGGTGCATCCTCGCGGACGTCGTCGGACATCGGCACCCAACGGTCCGTCGATCCCGGCTGGCCAGCCCCTGGTGGTGGGACATGACCGATGTCTGTGACTCAGTTTGGGGCACACCTTTCGCGGGGAAGGTTGTAGGCTGTGCCTGGTGTGCACGTTGTCGAACGATTTTACACCCTCCGCGTTGAGTCAAAGCTGTTTGAAGGCGGTTAGAGCTGATTCCTCATGCAGCGATACGACCGTTTGGGAAGACGCGAAGAAGACGCGAACAATGACGTGCTCTGGATCAAGAGGGTGGGAGGAACAGTGGTAGGCAGAAAAAAGGGGACAGAAACTGGTCATTGTGTCATGTCTTATTCGTCGGAGGTTTTTGGAGTATTTTGGGAGTATCTTGGGGGTGGATTCGGGGCGTTTTGGTGCATTGCGATTGCGAGGCCCGATGGCGTTATGCAATGGTGGCAGTCGAGGATCACGAATCACAGCGACACAAGACCGTTCCGGCACCGAACAGCGCTAGACCGCGTGTAGCAGTTCTCGGGGCTTACAGCACCCTCAAGCGAGACGCCATCTCGACACTCGGGACTGTTTAGAAGTATAAATGTGGTGTTGGATGCCTCTATTTATTTCTAAATATCTTTTGAATACTTTGGGAGTTTTCTAACATTCTGTTCATCATTTCTTTCCTCTTTTTCGTGTAAATTTCTTGTCTTATACCCATCCCCGTTTACCAACACACATCTTTCACGATGGCTCCATCCGCCATTGAGACCGTCGTTCCCGACGTTTCCACGCTGAAGCTGCACTCGACGCTCAACAACGCCCAGGCCGGTGCCCAGCGCGCCGCCCGCGGTCTGTTTGCGCCCAAGTACGACGCCGACGTCGAGGCCGGCAAGAAGGGCCATGCCGCTGCCAAGGTGAGTCTCTCCACCTTCCCGTACATTATATTGTCATTCTCTAACAGTCTAGTACCCCAACTACCTCCCCACGTGGAACCATGACCAAAAGTACCCGCCCCTGGAGCCGTTTGAGCACCACGACCACGGCAAGGACGCCGACCCTTCGTTCCCGGACCTGCTGCCCAAGGACAAGGTTACGCGCGTCGACCTGACGCCGACGATCGGCACTGAAGTGCGCGGCATCCAGCTGAGCACGCTGACCAACGCCGGCAAGGACCAGCTCGCGCGCTTGGTGGCCGAGCGCAAGGTCGTCGCGTTCCGGGACCAGGATTTCGCGGACCTGTCGATCCAGGAGGCGCTCGATTTCGGTGGCTACTTCGGCCGCCACCATATCCACCCGACGTCGGGCTCGCCCGAGGGCCAACCCGAAATCCACCTGGTGCACCGCGGTGCCGGCGACCACTCGATCGACAACTTTTTCGATCTGCGCACGTCGTCGGTCAGCTGGCACTCGGACGTGACGTACGAGGCGCAGCCGCCCGGCACGACGTTCCTGTACATCTTTGACAAGCCGGAGGTCGGTGGGGATACGCTGTTTGTGGACGCCACGGAAGCGTACAAGCGGTTGTCCCCGGCCTTCCAGGAGCGGCTGCACGGCCTGCAGGCGGTGCACTCGGGCATCGAGCAGGCCAACTTTTCGCGGGCCAAGAACGGCGTGGTGCGGCGCGAGCCGGTGTACAACACGCACCCGCTGATCCGCACACACCCGGTGACGGGCGAAAAGGCCATCTTCGTGAACCCGGGCTTTGTGCGCGAGATTGTCGGCCTCAAGAAGGAGGAGTCGGACTTTTTGCTCAAGTTCCTGTACGACCACCTCGCCCAGGGCGCGGACTTCCAGACGCGGGTCAAGTGGGAGGCGGGTACGGTGGTGGTGTGGGACAACCGCATCACGCAGCACTCGGCACTGGTGGACTGGAAGACGGGCGAGCGCCGGCACCTGGCAAGAATCACGCCGCAGGCCGAGCGGCCATTCGAGACGCCCTTCGAGAAGAAGGAGTAAATGTGTTGATAGAAAGTAGCTGACATAAAAGAAGAATTAAAATGCAATAAAATTATGTGACACGATTTATCGAAAGCCCGTGACTACAGATATCGGTAGGTCCGTGTGAGGAGCAGACCACCAACCAGCATCAACAGACCCGAGAACAGCACGGCCATGCTCCAGTCGTCGCCGCTGCCGCTCGCCACGATGGCGTTGGCAGCACTGGGCCCGGCCAACACGCCCAGGCCGACGATGCTGTTGAACAGGCCGACCTTGGACGCAAGGTTGTCGCCGCCAAAGAGATCCGAGATGACGACGGGGATCAGACTGACAAAGCCGGAGCCCAACAGCCCGACAAACACGACAAAGACGGTCATGAGGGCGACCGCGTCCTCGCCTTTGCGGAGCACGGCCGGCAGCCAGAACAGGAGGTGGCCTGCACCGCACAGCACAAAGCTCGCCACGAGGGCCGTCAACTTGCCGTAGCGGTCGGCAAAGGCGCCAATGCCGAGTCGACCCGCGATCGACAGGCCGTTCATTAGCCCCAACAGCCACGCAGCATAGGTTGTGTTGACGCCCTGGGATACGGCGGACGGCGTGATGAGGAAATAGCGCGGAAGGAAGCCGGTCATGGCGACGCTCGTGGCCGCCAGCATGACCAGAAAGCGGGCGTCCTTCAAAAGAGTAAAGTCCATGAGCGTTTTGGTGGACGATCTTGTCGTTGCCGGCTTCTTGTCGAAGAAGAAAAAGGCCGCGTAGGAACAGCCCAGCAGGCCGGCGGCCAAGTACCCGAGCGTGTGGAAGGTGGCGGGCAGGCCGTGTTTCTCAAGAAGAACACGCGTCGAGTACGGCAGCACACACCCGCCCAGCGCGCCGCCCGAGACGACAACGGCGTTGGCCATGCCGTGCCGCCGCGCAAACAGCCGCCGCGACACGCTGACGGCCGGGTAGTAGACAAACGCGGTGCCGAGGCCGAACGTCACACCCTGGGCGAGCAAGAACTGGTAGAACTGCGTGCAGACACTGGCTGTGAACAACCCAACAACAATGAGGGCCGAGCCGACCAGAACGGCCGTGTCGTAGCCAAACCGATCGGCAAAGCGGCCCGTCGGCGCGCCCAAAATCATGTAGAGACTGGACGCGAGCGAGCCGACCAGAATGATCTGCGCGGGCGGTTTGTCGGGGAAGAGCGTGGTCTGGTAATAGTCCTGGAAGATGCCAAACGAGTTGGGCATGCCGACGGCGACAAACGTGATGGCGAACGCGGCGACGAGGAGGGCAGCCTTGGCGAATTGGGGCGATGGTGACGGCGTCTCGGGCGGAGCTGCCGGAAACGATTCTCGGATGGGAATGACATCTTCAGGTCGAGCCGCATGCACCGGCGACACGGTGAGCACTTCAAGTTGTGTGGCCGACATGGTGAGGATGGTTGTGACGAATGTCTGTGAGAGACGAAGTTGGTGATGTCAGACGCACGAAGCTCGGCTTAAATGAAGCCCTTCAATTCACCCCTGTAACGCCTGTGAGCCCCTATTGGCCGGCACACACCGCTAACCCGAATGCCCAAAGCTTCCCCACGGAACCTGAAACGCGGTGCTCTGGCCGCCGTATTGGTCTTAGCCGTTGTCGTCCGTTGAAATTGGATGTGGAATTCGATAGCAAACCCTCGTCTTATCTCCAGGGGTCAGACAGGAGTGGCCGTGACGAGAGACGAGATCCCTTTTGTTCTCTTGTCCTAGTTTTCTGTTTTTCTTTTATCTATTTTCACAATCTCCATTTATGCTTACTTCCTCTTACAGTGCCGACTGCCGACTGAAACGGAGCTTTGTTGTTGGTTTGCCACTGGACCACCACCGGACACTAGGAACATGGCGCGGCCTAGCCCGTCGGCAGGACGGATGGCCTCCTTGATTCACCATGTGTTCCTGCCGCCAACGCTGCCCGACAGCCAAGAGGACGACGTCACCGCGATTGATACCCTCCTGGTGTCGACTGTCGGACAGGCGTTGCTTGAACTCGAAAGTCAACTACCAACCGGCTCCCAGCACGCGGCAGACATTCACGCCGCGTACCGCATGATCACGCGTCTGCAGCAAACACGCGACGACAACACGGGGTTTCTGTATGAGGATGACGTCTCGAAGGCGTTGTCTGACATCTTCAACAATGGTATGGTTCCAAAGACCCAATCAGATGTCCCCCCAACAATACTGACAGGCAAGGCGGCGCATTGGCCCTCCCCATTGCCGCCCAAAATGCCGGCGTCCTCATCACCAAGCACGGCGATGCCGATCCCATCGTCGAGACGTTTGAGCTCTCGCCGCCGCACAGCCAGGTCACATCCACCAAAGGACGTCTGCAACGGTCGTTTCCCGGGTCGGCCTTCTCCGTCGACGCAGGCACAGCGCGCCATGGCGACTTCACGCGTGCCCTGGCCCAGGTGCTGGCCCAGATGAGCTGCCAAGACACGACGGAAGTCAAGGCCCGGTCACGGCGGACGGCCCGGCGCGACGACGGCGCCGAAGACCGCGACACAAAGCACCCCGTGCTCGTAACCGAACTTCTCACAAACATGTTCATGGCGGCGGGCCAGACGGCGGATATCACCCAAATCCGCAAGAACACACGGGACGAGGTGATGTGGTCGGGGACGGCCAAGCCGTGGCGACGGTCGGCCATGTGGCTGCTCATGCGGGTCACCCTGCAGTCCCTTTTTGTGCGCAGCACGGGCAACGATGACTTGTACAAGTCATTTATGCTATTCTACATGGCCTCTTTGGTGCGCTTGTTCCCGACGGACCAGCTCGAGGCAGACGTCATCCACGTTCTCGTGTCCAAGATGCAGCGCCGTATATCGAAGCTTGGTGAACAGTCACTACGAAAACACCCTTGGATGCAATCCGTGACGGCGACGTTAAAGTCCACAACAGACTTCGTCAGCAGACGATGGGACGAGATCCAGACCGCCGACCAGCGACCGTACGGCGAATGGCTGTCGTCTCTCAAGACGCTCGACCTCGACCGGGATACCCGTCTCCAGATCCCCGAACTCGAGCAGTACCTGGCAGACCTTCGAAAGGGAGACGCGGGAAACAACAGGACAGCATTTACACCAGATCCATCTCGTCGTCTGCCCCTGTTTTCGGCAGACAGTCTTCCTATCTTGGACGACTCCGTCCCGGCTGATTACCGTCCCTTCCAGCTACTCGCCTTGGAGGCCTGGGTGAGCCAACATATGGGCCCTTGGATCCAGGCAAACAAGGACAAAGCAGACGCCTGCAACGCCCTTTTCAAATGCATGAGAGACTACCACAAGGCCGCGCAGGAGTTGTACACGGGCAACCCAGAGAGCATGGCACACATGGTGCTCACCCTGATGGAACTGTGGGCAGCCTGTGATATTGCAGCGACGACGCAATGCACCCTCCTCCAAGAATACGATCACGAGATACCGGGACAGGTTCTCCAAGCACTGTTGCTGCCACGCGGAGAACAGAAGCGCCGCTTAGCCAGGGTGGAGGCCTATCTGCACAACCGCTCCGAGGAAGCATCCTGTCAGTCATCCGTATTTCGGTCTTTCGGCACGGACTCGTCCTTTCCCGTCCGCTTCTTCGACGAGTCCCCGCGGCACCAGACACTCAAGAAGGATATTGAAAAACAGGCCCGACACGAGCGGCGTGAAAAGATCGACGAGTTGGCCGCCAAAACAAAAGAATACCAGCGGCTGCAGCGTCTCGCCAACACAACGCGGTGTGACTACGCCACCCGCACGGATGCCTACGGCAACGCCGAGACCGTCCACCACCCCGACTGCCGGCGCCACAAGTACCTGGCCGCCGCCGAGAACCTCGAGATCCTGGTGCACGAGTGGCCGCTGTCCGAGGACGCGCTCGAGGCCAAGTCGACTGTGTTTGAGCTGCAGGTGCCTAAGACCATCAGTGCCTGGCGGGACTGCACGCTGTTTGTCATCCACGACGTGCTGGGCAGTGAAGTGCCCGACCCTCAAACACTCGACACGGACTACAGTCCACGCGTCTACCAAGGCCTGCGACAGTGGGCCAAGGGCGGTGCCCATACCCGACTCGGCATCCGGTCCACCACGAAGCCGTATGTCGTCACACACGGCAAATCCGTGGCACTCAGCGATGCACCGTCCCAGGAAGATGTCTGTGTTGCCAACGGCCTGAATTATTGCTATTTTGATACCGTGCTGGGAATCGTGTCAGACGCTCATCATGCCACCGACAAGCTGACCGACATCTGCACGTATGTTCTCCCGGAACGGTCGGAGGCCCTGCAGAAGTTCTTACGCAGGACCTGGGGAAAGCCACACGGTCTGCCGCCAAACGAGGCTATTGCAGACCAGCACGCCTGCCCCGAACACATGGCCCTTGACGCATTCAAAGCACTGTCGTCACTGCCACTGGGCCTCCACATCCAGTGGTCCAACATCCTCGTCCAGCTGTCCATGCCGGCCGTCGACTTTCGGCAGATCGAGACGTGTCTTTTCGTTCTCCAGGTAGCCTACCAGGCGAGTCCTCCAGGCCGCACTGATTGGGCCAGACGAAAGGGCCACGCGGTTCTTCAGGACAAGGCATTTGCCAAGGCACTTCTTGACGCCATCATGGAGACGCATGCCCGCATCCAAGACAACTGGATGGCTCATCTCTCGCTGAGCATCTTGATATGGATCACCACGCGCCTGTTGTCGGTAACCACTGACACGGATGTCCGGTCACGGTGTGTCTCGTTCCTGGGCGAGGCTCGACTGACGGCGGTGGGTTGGACACGGCTCCTGTCTGAGAGGGCAGCATCCTCCACGCGTGATGCCGAGCGCGAACAGTTCCGTGGTCAGGCACTCGACGTGGCCCTTGTGTGCATCTCAACTTTTGATATCGACGGAGATGTCTTTGACAAGCTACCGGGTGACGCCATTGCCATCCTCTTGGAGTGCTCCATGCTCGTCCAGGAGAAGAAACCGACAACAATAGACGGCAGCGATGTCCTGAAGGTGCTTTTGCTGGCACGATGGCGTCGTATTCTCTATGACCACCGGGAGCGTCTGGGGAAAGTAGCAACGGCCGGCACTTCGAGTCCCAGCCCGCTCGACACGGCCATCTCCCAGTCCTGGACAACACACAAGCCCGGTCCGGTATGGCAGGCATTCCCAGAGCCCCATCAACAGTGGCTTGTCTCCATCGGCACGGATGTCGTCCCCACACTTCACTACAACTTGTTGACCGCCGAGTTTCTCGTCAATGGCTCGCCGCTCGCCCGACTGCCGCCCGACTACGAAGCCCACCCGCTGTACCGCGTTCTCTTTGGTGACACGGCGCTCGAGGTCATGCCCAGTACGGAACCTGGCCTGCGGTTCGCAGGAAAGAGCTTGTACCACGGCTACATGCTGCACTTTGCTTTACGGGACGCCGACATGACCGTGCGCGCGACCGATCAAGAAACGGGGCGTGTGTGGTCCCTTCTACCGCCTCGACTACTGCAGGGCCACTTTCCGACCTCTTTCGTTGAGCAACATGTCCACTGGATCAACCTTGCAGAAGACACGATCGAATTTCGACCCATCGACCGTCCATGGTCGTCTACTCTCCAACTATGGTCATTGTCTCCAGTAGCCGACAGTAACCGTCGGCTTCAGAAACATGATGGCAGCACATTGGTCAACATACACAGCAACACTGCTGCCACACTCCACCAGATCCTCGACCCCCTCGAGGACGCACACAACATCCACACTGTCTGCCTCCCCACCAATAGCAGCCTTGAAATTGAGCTCCCCCGGTTGGGCATCAGCTTCATGATCGCTGCCGGATCCGACCTGCTTGAGTGTCGACAATTCCGCGACTATGCCGTCGCGCCCAGCCAGGACGTCGGCACGCTCGTCGGGCTCCAGAGCAAGCTGGTTGTCCAGCACAAGCACTCGTCGGCCAAGATGGTGCTGATCCCGAAGAACGGCGACATATGTTTCAAGAAGACACCCCAGCACCACACCCGCGTCACCATCACCCACGGCACGGCCGACCGTGTACAGGCCTACGAGATCGACGAGCTTCTGGGCCGCATCATCGACAACGGCGACCTGCCGAGCAAGCTGCTGCTGTGCTACCTGCATGCCCTGACGTCGCACTGTCTGCCAGACCCCTTGACTCGCCATACCGGGACGGAGCAGGCTCTTTCCATCCTCAAGTCGGCATCACTACTCTCCTTTGGCCGTCTCGACAAAACAAGTATTGACTTGCTGGCCAAGATTGCCGCTCTCTCGCCTATGCGGCAGTACTATCCATCACATCTCACGATGGCGCAGAACGTCGAGTGGAACAACAACCTCGGTTTCCTCGCCCAGCACGGCCGCTTCTATGTCGCCGTCGACCGCATCTTTGCCGAGTACGAGACGTCGCTCATCTTTTATCCGACGGACGCAGCCATGTTCAAAGAGACGTGGGACCAGGTCCGGAAACATGCCCACCGAGATTTGGTAGCGCGGGACCTGGTTCTGTCGTCGTTCCTCCGGCTGTCTGGCTTTGGAGCCGAGGATGGTCTGCAACGACAGGACAGCATCTATGAAGGCAGAGACATACCGATCGCCGACCCTGAACGCCGTACCCGCGTCTACACCGCCGCCCGTCTCGCCATGTCGGATGGCCAACAGCAGGGCTATGCCGCCGGGAGCGTCCCCTTCCCCCCCGACGCCGACTTGGCCGCCACGCTCGGCAAGCTCCTCCGCGGGTCCAGCAACCGCGAGTCCACCCAGGGCCCGGACGCGTCCTTGGGTGACAAGTTTATTGGCTACGACGGCGCCTGGCTCAAGAACATGACCGTGCTCTTCATCCGCCACTGGTGCCGCCTGCACCGCCTCTTGGCCTCGGGGACGGTGGACCGCTACACGTTCGGTGTGTGGCTGGCCACGCTGGCCTTCAATCCGAGCGCCGACATGCAGGCCCTGCAGACCCTGTGGGTTGTGTTCGCCCAGCCCGCCGCCGTCGGCCAGCCCTGTGCCCCGCCACCCCGGCCGTCGTTCAACTTGTTTGTCGGCCGCGAGCCCAGCCGGGCCGATCTCATCGGGGTGGTCAACAATGCCCTGCGGCGGTTCGATGCGCACCTGAGCCCGGAGGCGCGAACGATAAGTGGTGCTTCCCTCGACACACAACGGCGGGCGTATGAGTCTGCTCGCGTCTCTAAGCGAGACGCCTTTGTAAACAACCTTCTGGCATCGTGGCCCACCTCGCTGCCGCCGACACCGAGCGAGACCAACTACCACGACTACATCAATACACTCGAGGCTATGGAGGGTGTGGTGCCGCTGTTCCGCGTGTGGCACGACAATGTTCTCTTCGGGGAGTATCTGGATGGGTTGGCTCGTGGTGTGCAGAGGTGTCGAGTACACCCTGTGTCTGTTCCAGAGCCTTCATCTGCGACGGAATGCTGGCCACCACGAGACAACGGCTACGCTTTCGTCCCATTAAAAAGTGTGTTCCAGTCGCCAGTGGTTGTACTTCGACCACGGTTGGTACAAAGCAACATCAATGACATCAACCCTCGCCCGGTACAAAGCCTCCACAACTCCGAGGCCGACAAGGACGACAATTTGGAGAAGCTGTCTTCCATGTTTGGTCAACTTCATGTCCAGGCCAAGAGTGACAACGAACGCGCCTATGTAGACAAGCTGGACGTCAGTCTACAAAGTCTCCAGAAATACGAGGTGGCCAACAGACGCAGCAGTGGTCGCTGGCAGCCTCGAGGTTCTACGGTCGTGGCCACGCATGCTCCTGATCTTAAATACCGGCTACAGAAACACCTCAAGGCATGCCGAGAAAACGTCGACAGCCTCTACAAGAATCTTGTCCGCAGCTACAAAATAGCACTCCCAGGCCTCCGTCAATTCCCTCGCCTATCACCCGTTGTCTTCCTCACTCAGCTTCAAACCCAGCGCTGGACGAAGCTATCCAACGAATGGAAGACGGCCATTGCCGACTACGCACTCGCCCTTGTTGCCCTCCACCGAGCATCACGACTCCTTGCTCTCTGTGGCCCCGGCCACGAAGCCGAGTTCAACAAAGAACTAGCCAACGCGGGCCACACCAACTGGAACCCCCACGACCACCCCGAATGGCTGCTGCTCGAAGTGGAAAGCGGCATCACCATTCGCGGCGTGCAACAAGAGATCGCCGCGCACATGATGTCTTCCGTGGTCGGCAACGCCGTCATGCAGCTCAACATGGGCGAGGGCAAGTCGTCGGTGATTGTGCCCATGGTGGCCTCCCGTCTCGCCGACGGCGACCGCCTCGTGCGCGTGCTCGTGGCCAAGGCGCAGTCCAAGCAGATGCTGCAGATGCTCGTGGCCAAGACAGCCGGTCTGCTGAACCGCCGCGTCTACCATTTCCCCTTTGCACGGCCGGTCCAGCTGGCGTCCCCGGCGGATGCCTTGCGTATCGACCGCATGCTGCGGGACTGCCAAGCCCAGCGAGGCATCCTTCTCGTGCAGCCCGAGCACATCCTGTCGTTCAAGCTGATGGGCATTGAGCGGTGCATGAACGGGGCCGTGGACGACCCGGTCGGCCGGGCCATGCTTTCGACACAGCACTACCTCGACAGCTTCTCGAGGGACATTGTCGACGAGAGCGACGAGATCTTCAGCGCCAAGTTCGAGCTGATCTACACCATGGGCGTGCAGCGGCCCACGGAGCTGAGTCCCAGTCGATGGGGGCTGGTGCACGAGCTGTTGGACATTGTCGCCAGTGCTGTCGTCACTCTCAAAAGAGAGATGCCCGATGCCGTCGAGATCCACATTGATGACACACGGTGGGCTGGCCGCTTCCCCCGGACACGGCTCCTCAAGAAAACGGCCCACACTCGCCTTGTGCAACTTGTCGGCACCCAACTCTGCGTGCGAGGTCTACACGGGTTTCCCATTGCCCTGCAGCCGAACGATGTTCGAAAGTCTGTCTTCCGCTACCTGACGGATATCCGTCTAACAGAGGACGAGGTCGCTGATGTTGAGACGGGCTCATTCTGGACGGACACCACCAAAGGCCCCCTCTTGTTGCTACGCGGTCTGCTCGCCGGTGGCATCTTGGCCTTTGCCCTCGGGTCCAAACGGTGGCGTGTCAACTATGGACCGGCTCCGGCAGGGAGACACCCACCGACGCAGCTCGTGGTGCCCTACCAGTCCAAGGACATGCCGAGCCCCCGCGCCGAGTTCAGCCACCCGGATGTCGTTCTGCTGCTCACATCGCTGCACTACTACTACGCCGGTCTGAGCGACGAAGCCCTCTTTGCCTCGCTTCATCGTCTTGTCAACACGGACCAACCCGAGGACGAGTACACGGCATGGGTCCGCACAGCCCGCTCCGACATGCCGCCGTCCTTCCGGCAGCTCGCGGGTGTCAGTCTAGCCGACCGCTGGCAGTGCACCGACCGTCTTTTCCCCTACCTGCGGCACTCCAAGGGCGCCATCGACTACTATCTCTCCAATATTGTCTTCCCGGCGCACATGAAGGAATTCCCAGACAAGATCTCCGCATCAGGATGGGATTTGGCAAAGGCGGGAAAGCCAGGCCAGACTGTGGCAAACGCAACGACCGGCTTCAGCGGCACCAACGACGCCCGCCACCTCCTCCCTCTGTCCGTCACACAGCTCGACCTGCCGCAGCAAAACCACACCAATGCACTCGTGCTGGCCCACCTTCTGCGGAACGAGAACGCTGTCCACTTGCTCCCTGAAAACGGAGCCGAGGCCCTGTTAACGGCCGTAGTACAAATGCAGCCTCCTGTCCGGGTTCTTCTCGACGTCGGCGCCCAGGTCCTCGAGCTGTCCAACTTGCAAGCCGCACAGAGGTGGCTTCAGAAGGTGCACGAGGGCGCACAACAGCCACCGAGCAACGCCGAAGCCGTCGTCTTTTTCGACGATGACGACCTGCTGTCCGTCGTCGACCGCCGCGGCCGCGTCGAGCCGTTGCAGGCGTCACCCTACGCCAAGCACCTCGACGCCTGTCTTGTCTTTCTAGACGAGGCCCACACGCGCGGCACCGACCTGCGCCTGCCGACCGACTACCGCGCTGCCGTCACGCTCGGCGCCGACTTGACGAAAGACCGTTTGGTACAAGCCTGCATGCGGATGCGCAAGCTGGGTCACGGGCAGTCGGTCGTGTTTGTCGTGCCCGACGAGATCCGGGGGAAGATGGCGGCTCTGCATCCGGAGGAGACGTCCTCCACGGAGGTGTCCGTGGTCGACGTCCTGGCCTGGTCCATCCACGAGACCCAGCAAGAGCTGCACCGGTACATGCCGCTGTGGGCGATGCACGGCCGCCGGTTTGCGTGGCAGCAGGCGTTGTGGAGTGGTGCGACGTCGTCCTCGGGCTACGGCATGGCCAAGCCGCTGGCCAACAAATTCCGTGAGGTGGAAGCGCAATCACTCGCCCAGCGCTACCTTCCAAGGAACAGTCCTCTGTACATTGCCGACGGTGACCACAACCGAGAACTGGCCGACAAGGACACCATCCAGGACATTGACGACCGCTGCCATGCCTTTACCAGAGACGACGCTGATGAGGCGACCGCCTCACTCAACGAAGAGCAAGAGCGCGAGCTGGCGCCCGAGATTGAAGAAGAACGCCAGAGGGCTCGTCCGCCGCCAGCCACGGCCCTCAAGCACGCCGTCCATCCGGATGTCCTGCACTTTGTCCGCACGGGCGAGCTGCGGCAAGACTCGACAGCGTTCATGTCCGCCTTCCAGGCCCTCCGTCACACGTCAGTGGCACACCTCATCGACCTGGACCGCCTGCCGGCCCTGCCTCTGGCCACCTTCGACTTTGCCCGCACAGTCCAGCCTGACAATACCAACTTTATGGACGTCTTCCAGCGTACGCCGCAGTTTGTGTTGACGAGTGCGTCCTCCTCGCCCATCACGCAGCTCCTGCTGGTCAGCCCGTTCGAGGCCAACGAGCTTCTCCCCTACATTCAGCGGAAACGTGCCGGCCCAACGGTGCGCCTGCACCTCTACGCGGCCCGCGTCAACATGGCCTTCCGCCCGCTGGACCGTCTGGATCTGTATGTCGTGGGGGCACAGTTGTCGATTACACCCTCCCGCCAACTCGCCGTCGCCCTCAACCTCTTTGCCGGCCAGCTCTATTTCCAGTCCTGGGAGGAGTATGCCGACACGGCCGCCTTTCTCGGTCTTGTCTACCAGGCGGGCGAGGCCGGTGTCGTCACCTCGGCCGACGGTTTCATCCTGCAGACAACCTCCAAAGATCCCCGTCGGGTGGCTCTCTCGGCCAACCTGCAAGAGAGCCCCGTGGCGTTCCTCAAGGTCTTGATGGCCCAGCTGCGGCGGCAGTCGGCGAGCATCGACAAGACCCACGTCGGCAAGATGCTGGACGGCGTGCTGCTCACCGACGCCGATTTTACCACAAACGTCGAGGCAAACAGCGGTTGATAAGGATGTACCACTCCCTACAGCATATTGCAAATAGTGGCTTTTTCTCTTCAGAAAAAGAAAAAGAAAATGAGAAAGGGAAAAAGGAAGAAGAGACACAGAGACAGACAGAGTAAGAGAAGAGAGAGACAAAGAAACTCACCGTTTCTCTTCTCACCTTTATTTACTTATTTACATATTTATTTATTTATTTTGGGTTTTATGGCAGATGGCCAGAACAACATTTTCCGGGACGAATAACAGCACGAGGACGAGAGACGCAGGGTTAATAGGCGCTCTAGGCGGCCATACATCGCTCTGAGTAGAGAATACCGACATAATTAAGGCGTCACTGGATCAGAATCGAGGACACACGCAAAGGTGCGCAAAGGTCGTATTCAGGCCGCTGAGGCAGCCACCCCTGGATTTGCACAGCGCCTACTCCGTAATATGTGGTTACATGACCATAGCGGGCCTCGCCACAACAAATAACGATAAGGCAGACAACCACGGCGAGGGTGTGCTAATTTAACGAAGATGCATACACAGCCCTTCTCTTTATGTAAAGCACGTTTCGACGTAACGCCGCCCAATCCCCCAAATATTGAGGGGTCACCACCATTGCAACTGCTAGACTCCCGCGACGGCTGCGAGCACTACGGAGGAGTAAATGTCGCCGCCTATGGGCCCTGCTGCTGCCTTTTCGACCACTCGTCACTTAAGGACATGTTAATGATGTCTTCTAACTTGTTGCTGCTGCGTTATCAACGTCCGTGTCTAGGTGATAGCGCGACGACTTCTTTATCACAGTTGAGCCCCCGTTGAGCAATGGGAGGCGCAGGGTTATTCTGTCCCCTTGTTTATTCCTAAATTCACAGGATGTCGCTGGTAGGACAACGCGGGACGGGATGCAGGGTTCTGCGCCTATCTTTGAAGTCGACGCGAAGGAGACCACCTCCCAGAAGACCATCTCCCGGGGCAACAGTAACAGACAGAGGCTCTGGAGCGATCGAGGGGACAATGTAGCAGTAGGCTAAACGTTGGATGCGTCTCTTTCCTGCAACATGTCAGCCCGGGCTACCTCTGTCTGCCTTGTTCACCAGAAAAAAATGAGAGGCGTGTTGGAGAGTCAAACTATAAAAGAAAACACCACCCTCATCCTCAAGGAAACAATTTGTAGCTCAAATTCCCCAAGAAAACAATACCCTCTCCACTTTGCCTTCGAATTCCCCAAGGAAACAATACCCTCTCCACTTTGCATTCGACATGGATGGTTTAAATTTCCACTACCTTGTGCGGTGCGAAGGCGGCTACAAATTTAAGTCGCACGATCTGCTCTGCGCGTTCCTTGACTTGGAGCCACCCTACAATGCCTGCCTTGACTTTTGTCGGGATGGCTCGCATCGCGCCGGACGCGGCAAAAAGACGACAGTCTTGCCTCTGCTCAACAGACTCCTTCAAGCCAAAGTGCCTTCTTCTTCGGCAGCAAGTCTTCTGAATCAGCTGTCCACTCACGTCGTGTGCGGGATACCCAACTGTCTTCGATATCGGGCGCCTGAATTATACCAAAGATGGTCCAGGCAACTCTGGGCACAGTACCTGCTGATGAACAAACTAAACCCAACAGACTACTGCAGGAAAATGCCGCGCGAGCTCACGGAGAAGACATGGGAGGTCGCGCTCGACCGCATTCGTTCCAGGCGCCAGCAGTATGGGTTTGACATTTCCGAGTGTTTCGAGGACGACAGCGAAGACGATTACCCGAGTGGCGGCTCGAAAGCAACCGACAAGAGCCCTGTCAAAGACGAGCCAAACTGATTACTGTTCAAGACGAGATTTTCTGGCTCTAATCAAAGATTTTCTTTTGGCGGAAGTCTCTCTAGCCATGATATCGCCGTCCATCCAACCTGTGCAACCACCACCAATATCGCAGCAAGCAGCAACAATAACAGCAACTTCTATACTATCGCAGCAAATCATGATCTAGCGCAAGGTCAGCCAACTGTCAGCCAAAAAAAAAAAAAACAATGTTACACCAAGGTTCAGCCATACAGCATTGTCGGACGAAGAACCACATGGTGTGGAGAAATTGATGAGGATATTAAGCATTGTGGGGGCGACTAGGATATCATAGCGGAACCAAAACTTAGTGAATAGAAACAGTAACGATCAATGTGAGAGCTTCGGCGACAAAGAGGATTGAGCTTCATTGTGTATGTGAGACCGAGTTCTTGTTGTTATAGCCCATGTCAGAGGGTGCGAGAGAGAGAGAGAAATCTTATTCCGCCGGGAGGCATTATGCTTCAATGGTATTTGTGAACGTCGTACGGAGTACGCTACTTGTAGAATACATTTTCCTTCGATTCCATGCCAAACTCCTTTTAATAGCCTATCATTTGTCTCCTTATTAACAGTGTGGTGTTTTCCTTTTCCAACTCCTACGGGGTGGCCGAGCAGCCTGACCTCTCAGAAATTCTCTTCCAGGTGTTCAGGGTTCTATCGTCAGCGGTATCTTTCATTGTCAAAATATTCCAAGGTGTTATAAAGTTGTTGAATTGAGTATCTATCTAGGTAAATGACGTTGTAATGACTGGCTTGGGGTCGGTTGCGATGTGATATCCTCCTGCGTTACTTTCTACCATAAACTATCCAATGCGGTTATCCTCGACGGATAACTGGAAAACCAATGTCCTCCGTGGCCCTGTACTTGACTGTCAGATATTGCACCTGCAAGGATTGTGTGGAACCGGAGTGTTGATACTTACATGTTGTTGGCGAACGTTCCAACGTTGTGGTGCTCACTTGCAGAAAGGGCATTTCTGGGTACTCGAAATCACGACGTTGCACTTGGGGCAGTTGACTGCTTCGGAAGGCATGGTGGTCTGTTTGGTAGGGGGACTGATTTGATGATTTTTTTTGATAGTGGATGGAATGATCTTGTTGATATGACTTATGTGGGTTGTTGAACTATCAATTGAATGCGAAATGAGGGAGCAATATACTCACCTTTTATATGCGTTTTCTCTTGACGTTTTTGACACAATCGAAGAAACATTCTGGCCATGCACATCTTCATCCTGGAAACATAAACATTCCAGGCAACAGGGCCTCTCAGATGGTCGCATAATCCCATTACCATTAAATCCCACTGGTTGCCTCTGTCATATGCTCATTGAATAGAGAGTATATTGTTTATACGAGTGGCCCATGAAGCTGGCCAACCATTCAGTGCACTTGTAAGGCATTGTGCGATACCGGTGGGTGAATGATGTGTATATGCGCTACGCCCCAGTCCGTTACACACGCTCTTGATATCAATGTACGCCTGGTGGGGAGCCTGAAATACGGCCTGGTTGTACGGTGTAGGCTGGATTTGGGCATGGGGGACAATGTGATTTATCGTCTTCGACTAGGAAGGCAACTCGACCATGTTAAACTTTCAGAACAAGCGGCCGATGGAGAAGGCCTAGTAAGTTAGGCGCCTTCCAATTTCATCCTGTTTGCTATCGCCTCAGAAGACGGGTCCAACGAGTCTATTATAGTGAATGATTCACGTTCAAGGCGAAATTGTAGAATACTTAATGGGGATGCCCAGTAACACAGCTATTGTGGAGGTTGTTCGACACGAGGTACGTAAAAAAGAAGTAGATTGAAAAGCACGAAAATTAGCCGCCGGCGCTACACATGCGGAACGGGAGCCAACCTAATAGCGAACGTAGTGAAGTTGGACATGGGCGCGTAAAACGGCGTTGGCGGGGTGGAGAGACGACGAGGGGCTGTTCTGTGTGAAACCAGCACGTATATGAATGCACTACCCCATTGACTGAATTCGGACTCGCAATATTAAAAGGCAGGAAACAGGTCTTCCGTCACACAATTACGACTGCACTTCACAACGACACTTCTTTTTTATACGACTTCAACCAGCAGGTCACAATGGCTCCCCCAACGAACCATGGGCTCAACGACAAGCGCGAGAAGGATTGCTTCAGCATTACCCCGGAGAGAAAATACTATACATGCGGAAAGACGTTTATCAAGCGCAGTCTACGGCCATCGGAATGGCAGCAGCACAACGGCTATCTGCACGTGCCCATCTTCAACTTTGAGCGGGTTATGAACGAGGGCGCGTGTCTCCAGTTTCTTGCGGAGCGAACCAACATCCCACTGCCAAAGCTCTACGCTTGCTTCGAAGACGACGGGGCAGCGTACTTGATTACTGAGTATGTCGGGGGCGTGGGGATGGACGAACTCACGGAAGACGACCAGAAAACCGTCGTCTTGGAACTCAAGGAGCACTTGGCAACCCTCCGGACGTTGACATCGGACACCTGGGGTGGACCGGGTGGGATGGTGAGTACAGTGTAGAGCAAACAATTTTAATTCTAGAAAACGGGCGCCGCCACTAACAAACAGGTCCTGCCGCCGCACCGTGTTATGCACAACTCGGACCGGCGTCCATGGCAGCTGCGCGCCCGAGAGACGCCGGACTTGGTCTTCTGCCACAACGACCTCCAGGCGGCCAACGTGATTGTCGATCCGGAGACGCTCAAGATCCAGGCCATTATCGACTGGGAGTACGGCGGCTTCTACCCGCCGCAGTTTGAGCGGCCGTTTTACCTCCGCCCAGGCCCTTCAGTCGCGCTGCCGGGTGAGGAGGACGATACGGAGGCGTTGGAGGTGTTGATAAACGAGGCGAAGATGTAGGCGGGAGTTGCACGTGTTTGTATTTTCGTTTTTAATTCCTGTTTTCCTGTTTCTTTTCTTTAAATACCTCATGCCCAGACGTGTCGTCCTTTCTATTTCCCTTGGCGATCACCGCGATGGCGATTTTCGTGTGTCTTGGTGGTCTTGGTGTCTCGGCAGCTGCTGCCTGACCGATGCCCACCACCGCCGCTAGCCACTATCGCCGATCGCTATAAGTTCCCGCTTCCCGTCATCAACGTCGACTCGATCGCCCTCTTTTTTCTTGCAACCTCAAACTCATCAACTGACACAGAGACATCTCGACAGCGACATTTTGGCGAATCCGCCGCCAATCTACTGCAGCATGTCGTCCGACATGCCGGCGTCGCTCCCGTACCACGAGCCGTCGACTACCACAATCCTCGTGCAGACGTCGTTCCTCCTCCTCTTGAACGTCGGCAACTGGGCACTGGACCGGCTCATCTACTGCGGCCTCGTCGGCCAGATTTTGGTGGGTGTCGCCTGGGGCACGCCCGGGGCCAAGCTGCTGTCGGTCGCGTCCGAGGACACGTTTGTGCAGCTAGGCTACCTGGGGTTGATCCTGTTGGTGTTCGAGGGTAGGTCCCCCCTCGCATGCGCTCTTCCATCTGCCTATTCGCTCGCTGACAATATTATAGGCGGCCTCGCCACGTCCCTCCCGGCGGTTCGCGCCAACTTGCTGCGCTCAGCCAGCGTCGCTCTGACAGGCATCGCCGCGCCGATTGCCCTCTCGTTTGTCCTGGCGCCGATGACGGGCGCGTCTTACCTCGAGTGCTTCGCCGCCGGCGCGGCCCTCTGCTCGACCAGCCTGGGCACGACGTTTACCGTGCTGCGCGCCTGCGGACTCAGCACGACGCGGCTCGGCGTGGTGCTGACGAGCGCGGCGATGCTGGACGACGTCGTGGGGCTCGTGATGGTGCAGGTGATTGCCAATCTGGGCCAGACGGACGGCGACGAAGGCAGGCGCTTCTCGGCGGTGACGGTGGTGCGGCCCATCCTTGTGTCGGTTGGGTTCGCCGTCGTGTCCGTCGTCGTCTGTCGGTTTGTGGTGTTGCCGGTGCGCAATTCCTTATACAAAGCCACCTGGGCCCAGCCCGGCACCCGTGTCGGCACGGCCCTCCACCAGCGCGAGACCAAACTCGTCGTTTCCACGGCCCTGCTTGTCGGTCTGGCCACGGGGGCGACGTACGCCGGCACGTCGAACCTGTTTGCGGCCTATATTGCCGGGGCCATACTCGGTTGGTGGGATGCGTTGGGCGGGACGTCTCCGTCTTTGTCTCCAACCGAGGCTGTCGCCTCGGTCACACCCCGCTGCACGAGCGCCGACCTCTTTGAAGAGTACTTCCACCCCGCCGTCAAGTGGGTGCTGCAGCCGTACTTTTTCGCGTCGGTCGGCTTCTCCATTCCCATTACGCGCATGTTTGCAGGCCCGATTGTGTGGAAGGGCATTGTCTACAGTGTGTTGATGGGCATCGCAAAGCTCTTGTGTGGTGTCTGGCTGGTAAGGATGCCGAGTGTTGGCAGTCTTCCGTTGAAGTTGAAGAAGAAGACAGCCGACAAGAAGAAAGGAAAGAAATCGGAGAAGGCGGAGAAGTCGGAGAAGAAACAAGCAAAGAATACCAACAAAGACACTGGCCGTCAAACACCTGCAGCTGCTGGTGTGGTCGACACTGCAGAAGCCTCATCGTCATCTGAGTCCCCCACGTCTCCCCCGTCTCCCTCCAAAGACACACCCCATGCCACACCGGCGGCGCCCATACCGTTCTCTCTCTACCCAGCTGCCATTCTTGGCTTAGCCATGGTGCCGCGGGGCGAGATCGGCTTCCTGATCTCGTCGGTGGCGTCGAGCAACGGCGTCTTTGCACCCGATGCGTCCTCGTCCTCGTCGACGGCGCAGTCGGACGTGTTCCTGATCGTCACGTGGGCCATTGTCCTGTGCACGGTGGTAGGGCCGCTGTCTGTCGGGCTGCTTGTCCGCCGCGTAAAACGACTATCGGCTGGCCAGGACAATACGTCCAGAAACCCACTGGGGGTATGGGGTGTTCAATAA
This sequence comes from Sporothrix inflata, assembly GCA_021396225.1. Lineage (NCBI taxonomy): Eukaryota > Fungi > Ascomycota > Sordariomycetes > Ophiostomatales > Ophiostomataceae > Sporothrix > Sporothrix inflata. Next base: position 2,874 of record WNYF01000132.1, on the reverse strand, counting down.
CGGACGGGGTATTATTATTATGCTATAGAGTATACAGATATGATAGACAAAATAGACAAAATAGAAAGTACAGGAGTAGAGGCACCCTTATGCCCATGTCTATGGCTTTCCATGCACGGCCTGCAGAATGTCCGCCACGTTGGCAAAGCCCAGCTCCTCCATGGTCTCGTCCCACAACTTGTCGCCCATCTTGTGGCCCTTGTCGCCATACATGGCTACCGGCCAGGACCTGACCTTCCAGTCTGTAAACGAGCCGTGGCTCTCGGCGCCCAGCACCAGACTCGCGTACACATACGCGCGCGCTGCGTCCTCGGGCTTCCGCCCCAGAATCGTAAAGACGGTAGTAAAAATAGCCTTGGCGATCCATGAGTCGATGCCGCTCAGGAACGCCGTGCCCTTGGTGGCGCCTGGGTTGCAGGAGTTTATGATGACGTCGTTGGGGCTGACGACGTCGGCGGCGAGTTTTGCTGCAAAGGCGGTGATGAACAATTTGGTGCGGCAGTACTGCGGGAAACCGTCAAACGTGGCCGGGTCATCAAGCGAGTTGAGCAGGCCGATGCTGTCAGCCACGTCGGGGAGCTTGATGCCGAGGCCGGCGTCGGACGTGATAATAGTCAGCCGGCCGGGCGCGCTGTCGGCCGGCGACGCTGGCTTCATGATAGGCAGCAACAACACCGACAGCAGGGCCGTCGACAGGTAGTTGACCTGCAGCGTGGTCTCCCGCTTCTTGCCCTCCGTCGTCCGCTCAAACACGTGCTTGCCCAGACCGGCGTTCAGCACGGCCACGTGCAGCCGGCCGAGTTCTTTGGTACACCGCGCCGCAAAGGGCTGCACCGACGACTGCGGCTTCTCCAGGTCGAGGGGCCAGACGTCGATTTGGGCGGCAGGGAAGGCTGCACGCAGTTTTGTGGCTTCGGCCTCGCCTTTCGAGACGGTCCGCACGGCCATCACCAATCGGCTAGCACCCAGCTCCAAGAAGAGACGCGAGCAGGCAAGGCCCAGCCCGACATTGGCGCCCGTCACAAGCGCCGTCTTGCCGACGAGGCTGACGTCCGAGGGGATGGGTGGGACACTGTGAAAAAGCTGACGGCGGACGTTGAAGAGGGGTCCCGCCTGTGTGGCCGCGTCTTTCTCAAGCTCTGCTGACATGTTGCAGGTCGTGGGTGGGTCAGGGTTCCCTTGTGTGTTAATGACGTAAGGCTGAAGCAGAAGATGCTCGTGAATGGTCGGAGAGTTTGCCAAAATGGTGTAGTCTTTGGAATCACTCTTCTCTCTACTGTCAAGGACATGCAGGCCGGCGACTTATATTACAATGTGTGTTCTGTGGCGCGTGGCAAGGGCGGACAAGCGTTCATGCGTGCCAGGTCCGACGGACTGCGACTCGGACAGCCTTGCAGGCCGAAGACCGAGGGCGGCCCCACTTTACTAACCCGTCTCCTATCTCCAATTGTATATAATGACGCCAGCAGAAAACAGATCTTTTTCTTTTTCCACGAGCTTCGCCGACGGTCCAACAACTATAGAACTTTTGGAACTTAAGGAACCTTTCCAGACACGGAGCTTCTGCCGTAGCAAAGTGTATGAACCATGGGGACCTGACCTCTCAGGAACTTTTGGAACTTTTCCTCCTTTCCTCATTTGCACGGCGAGTTAATCCTTGTTTCCCACCTTTCATAGGCCAAAAAAGTTCCTCCCTCTGCCATTTAGGCTTCTGACGCCGCCCCGGACCACAATGTTTGTCCGCGTTCGAGGCCATTTGACCCTGCGGGCCAGCCTTGTTTGGCGGGCCCCGTCGCCCCCTGGCGCCCCACAACGGATCGGCACATGGTGTCAGGGAACTTTTTCACGCAATGTGATTGGCCCACCGTGTAAGTGCTCCCACAACAGCATTCGGGACACTTCATCCTGCCCATTTCGCAGCGCATTTCCTGCCATTGGAAATGGGAATTCGTCTGATTAAATGGACAGAAAAATCGACAGAAAATGGACGAGAAGATTCTTTCGGAAGCAACTCGCGTTCTACTCGGGGGGCTCACCTACTTGCAGGCCGATGGCCAAACTATTAGGCCGCACGGTCCGGCCAGGATGACCAAACTACCCCTAACGAACACCGGCCGGAGAGTTTCTCGTCGAGGGGCCTGTCGCCATACACGATGGGGTGTACAAGACTTGATGCTTATTTTCTCAAACTGCATGCATCGGACTCTTTCTTCTGAAGTCCGTTTTGTTTCCCATCTTATAAATTGCAGAATGGCCTCTGTCGGCACTCCTCCCTCCAATTCATGACCACACCGTTTGACATCTCTCGACAACTCCCGACAGCCCCTCCCACGAAGACACCATGGCCAACTCGAATGAACACGTCGACAAGGCCAATTCCACCACGGACGTGGACACGGCCGTCGACGAGAAGGATGTCCGCACTCCAGGCATCCCTGACGCCAACAGCGAGCACAACAGCGACCATGAGGTCACCGACAAGGACAAGACGGCGGCCGATGGTGACATCGAAGCCGCTTCCTCGCCAGCGGCGCCTGTCGATGACACGGAGTACCCCAAGGGCTTCAAGCTGGCCCTCCTTGTCAGCGCCGCCATTGTGGCCGTGTTCTTGATCGCGCTCGACCAGACGATCGTCGGCACGGCCATCCCCAAGATCACCGACGAGTTCCACGGCCTCAAGGATGTGTCGTGGTACGCGGCGGCCTACTTTATGACCTTTGGCGCCGCCCAGGCGTCGGCCGGCAAGATCTACAAGTACTACAATTTGAAGTGGAGCTTCTTGGTGTCCATGCTCATCTTTGAGGTCGGCAGCCTGGTGTGCGCCGTGGCGCCGAGCTCGACCGCGCTGGTGGTCGGCCGCGCCGTGGCCGGCCT